>JAGFPH010001627.1:125182-157051 GCA_018207615.1 Philaenus spumarius | reverse complement strand
CAAAAATATTTTTAGTGGAATTATTTGTTTTGGTGCTCCCTGAACCCAAAAAAATGGTTTTTTAGTGATGTCTGTCCGTGTGTCTGTTAGGATGTGTACAGAGATAAAGACCATACCAACGGTCCGATTTTGATGAAATTTGGTGTGTAGGTGTAGTTCTGGAATATCTCCAGGCGTTTGTTTAATTTTTTCAAAATTTCGATTTTTAAGGTGTTTTTACCCCCCAAAAATGGCAAAAAAACGAGAAAAATCAAAATTTCTCAAAAACGGCTCTAACGATTTTGATAAAATTTTGTTTATTTGTAGCCCTTAATGTACCCTACAATATGCAAAAAAAACAGCACCTTTCTAAAAATTCTCGTTTAGGTAAAAATAATAGCCTAACTGATTTTTGGGGGTTTTAGGCCAAAAAAGGGGTTGTTTTTCAAAAAATGTCATAACATTTTTTCGTGCATCTATACAAGCCTAATTGACATGTTTGGTGCAAATTTGTTCGAAATCAATCGAATAGTTTAAATAATAATAATATAATAGGGATGTGTGTTACATGCATCTAATATTTTCCATGGTAACATTTCCCTACTTTTGCAATTCTAAATAACCACCTCCTAGCTACTCTTGGGAAGGTATACAGTTTCAACTGGGAGAAAGTATGTGGCAGTTATCTGGTACCGTTTATTACACTGAAATTTACAATTTACTATCTGTTGCTATTAAAATCGTAAAAATAAAATTCCAATTACTCTCCTACTTTAATTCATTCGTTAACAATAAACTAAAACTTTTAATAACTCATCTGCTTTAAATCGTTCATAATTGGCTATCCTATGGTATTTAATTAATATAACGATGCAATCACTCGCCTACAGCGTATATTGAACTAACCAACAGCAATTCAGTACAAATGACTTTAAAAATGATTTTAACAAATTTTACAATGTACCCAAACAGGTTTTCTAGCAAAGGATTTTCTTTTTGATAGGTGTGATCGTCTATCGTTTTGGTAGAGTCGACAAGCACACAAATTACCACCCCCGACATAGTGTGCTTTACACCAAGGAATTTTTACATCAAGTCAAAGATAGGTAGTTGGCAGTGCTCTCTTATCCTTGGCACTTATTAGGACAGCTCTAACTGTCTCACTTCGTTAAAAACGCATACTTTGTTAGACTATTACGCTAGTGCTATTTTAAAGTATAGTTATTACAGCATAGCGTCTGTAAGGCGGTAAACAATACGTCATTAGGATTACAATGAATGTGTCGCAGTTACTCGATAATTTATGTGAATTATTTTGTTGGAAGAATCTGTGGATGGCGACAAAAGTGCGCTGAGTTTTTTTTATTTTTGAGTTTTATAGCACATTCTTGATTTAAGTTTTTTACTACTTAATAGTAGTAAATTAATTACTATTAATTTTATTATTTAGGTATTTAAAGTCGGTCAGACTTGTTAATTAATTATAACAACATTGCATGTAGAAGACAATTTTACTTGAAATCCTAAAGAGGGGGTTAAGAATTTTTTGTAATAAGAAGAAAGAAGTATTTTTATAAATATTAGGCGTACAGTAATACTTTTTTGAACATTTGGGAGGCACTATTATGGGTAGTTATGCTATTATTGGGATTTGTTTAGAGATATTTTGTCAAAAAAGAAGAAAAAAAAAAGAAAACGAAGATGTGCACAAATAAATAGAAGCTCGTACGACCGACAATAGGTGTATTACAAATAATAATAATCCGGCTTGTGTATGACCCTGACTTTCAAGTTTGAGGTCTTTGGTGAATACCAGCGTTTGTGTGGTTAGGATATAAAAATAGATTTTCAGCTGATGATAGTCCGTCGGTAATATTTACCCTAAAACCACCAGCAAAAGTTAAATTGCACGTTTTATAGTATTTAAAATAACAACGACCCAAACTTGATTTTTAAGAATGCTAAATAATACGCTAATAATGTCTAGTCTAGAAGAAGGAGAAGGTTAAATTCCTGCCGTTCGACTTGGCAACCCTAGACATTTGTGAATTATAGACTTTGTTTTATCTATGTTTCAACAGAATACTGAAACTCAAAATGATACAAAAGTTAACGTTAAATACTCATATTTCTAACATAACTCGTAAACTATAAGGTTACAGAGATTTTGATCAGACGAAGGTAAATGTCTGGCGCATGCTCTAACTTCTTTGTCAGGGAGTGATTTCACCTCGCCCCAGTTGTATCAGACCTTGCGACACCTGCCGGCCACACCTTGCTGTCCTTCCGTCATCCTAGACAGTGTTTTGGTAGTTTATACCCATTGTTTGGATATAACACCCCAACCTGTGATACTAATCTCAAGAACTATGTCGGGTGGCTCCGTAGCAACCCGGCCATATTGAAACGAATCACGTTTAAACAAGTTTTACTATATTCTTAGTTTGTTGTTGTCATAACGGCCTAACTAATTCGGCCACGCTATAACGTGTCATTTTAATGTTTTGAAGTACCATATTGAAGTACCTAATTGACTGATTTATCACTATTCTTCTAAACCTTTAAAAATAGTAAAGAGAAATTGTCTGCTCAGGTTTATTGTAGGCAAAGTCTAAGAAATTAACTTTCTGATATTTAAATGTGGTGAAAATTCCATTACTATAGCTAGAAGCGGGAAATTTTTAGGAGCGTTTGTTTGAAATGGTTAGTAAATTCAAAGGAGTTTTTGAGTATTTAATACAAAATGGCGGAACATTTTTAAAACATTCCGGAAAATCGGTTAACCTTCGTAACCTCTTGCTAACCACGATATTTGATAGGAATATTCCTTTTATGCCATAGACTGCGACAGGAAATTAATTTTTAGGAAGATTTTTTCCTTATTTTTAACCCAGGTGAAGTCGGATGCAACTGTTAGTTACGTGACCTATACAAAGTGTCTGAAATATCCTGGAACACTTTAGTAAGTTTGTAACCGTTATTTAAAAATTTTATACTTTAAGGTTATGTTTTGAACATTTAAACTATAGGCCTATCATTTTAAATGATGATGTTCGTCCCTTTTTGACAAATCTTTTGAAAGGTATTGTTTGAAAGAGGAAAATGGCGTTTAGTTTTATATGACTTCCCTTAACAGTTATGAATACCAAAAATCTGTTTGGTTTAGTGATATGGTCTTTGAAACTTTTCAATGTCAGCGACGTGATTATATTATTCCTGGACTTAATCGGTGTACCTTCCGAGGTGTTTCCAAGTCAGTTTACTACACACACAGCATTAAATGTCCGTATAATGTAACATCAACGTTGTTAGTAAATAAAGAGATTACCCTTTTACGATTTCATTAAACTCTCCGCTAACAAGAAAACATTTCTACATAATCGATAGTTATTCCTTGATAAAATACCAACATTGCGCAACGTCACACATTTCCCCAAGTTACGAAACCGGATCATATCGTATTACACAATTTAATTATTTTTTCCAAGGGATTTCTCGGTATTAATTACTTGTATTTTTTATCGTACAAGTGTCACAGATAACGCTTGTACAACAAAATTGACTATCTACTGCGACTTTATCAAATCTGCGTGCGTTGCCAAACTTGGCTATGGTTTGAGGTTAGGCGATTTGCAAACTGTGACGTCATCAAGGTTGTCTACACTGCGCATGCTTATAGGCGACTCAAGGGCGACGAGTACGTGGATTCATCCCGGAACTTGGCCTCGTAGATTTTTAATAACCGATCATTTTTTATGGGTAGAAACCAAACGGCTGTGTTCGATTTTTAACCTTGTTCACGTCTACAAAAAAAATGTTATAAGAGATATACAAATTTGGTTGAGAGTGTACTTAGGCTGCAAAATTTAAGTGCAGTGACAAAAGAAATAAAGATCTAACTACCTCGTAAATTTCGTAATTTTAAAAATTACAAAAACACAATGTCTAGCAAACTTACTTTCAAGACCAATTATTAAGATTTATCGAAGTACAGTACTTGGACATAATGATGAATTTATGTAATTTTATTTTGGGACTTAAAAGTCAGATTTTATTCCCGTTAAATCTTTTGATCATAATCCTTTCAAACGATGTTTCGCATATTACAATGTATTAAAACTTGAGGCAATTATAGATGCAACAGGAAATGATAGGACATGCAGAATCCTAAAATTGTTGTGTTGTTCTAATAAAGGGCATTTCTAAAATTTAGGAGGTCCAAAAGATCTACTGTTTAAAAAAAATCTATTGACAAAAAAATTAAATCGCTTAAAATAAGTATTTTTTTTATTCCTTTATCTTAATCCTAAATTGCTTCTGAAGAATTATTTCAATCTTTAGAATTGAATGCCTCAGCAGTACAATATCTGACTAAAATGCATGAAACATCAGCAATGTCATTAAATTCCTGACGGATGTCCTTGGGATGCTGACGCAATACGGACTGGATACTGGGTGTCAAGTAAATTGAGATTTAGCTTATTACAACAAACAACAGCACTTATCTCAACTGCTGGATATTGCTTCTGTTGAGTTGAAACAAGAGTTTATTCTGGCCATTGACACTGAAAAGGGGCGGATATAATGATCAAATTAATTTGTTTAATGTAAGTGAAAATCAAACGTTAACCGTAATGAAATTTAGACCACAGTTTTGGTCACTGTTATTGTTCGGGTTGTCGAATCAAACTCTGTGCCCCGTCAATAACTAGTCGCCTTCAATGAGCCCTCTAAAAAAGGCAAAACATTCACTCAAAATCGTATCTAGATGTCTCAAAAACACATCCTGAGTGTTTCATTTTTTAAATTTAAAGATTATAAACTTATTAAGGTGTTTCATCGAGATTTTGTGTGGGTGTGATTGCAATTTTGTATATTATTAGTTTCAGTTTAGTTATAAACAATAAAAGTTGTATTTTAAACAATTGTATATAATAAAAGTTGTATAAGGCAAAATGAACCGATAAGTAATTATGTGGAAACTCTACTAATATTACTTATTTATTGTATTCCAATTTCAAGCATACAGGTTTAACTCAGGGAGAACAATACTATAATTTACAAATAATTTAAAAGAAAGTTTCGGCTTAAAAAATAAAAATTAATGGTATTTGTCCTTTTATAAAATACTAGAGGCTCTGCCCATGGACGCTTCGCGTCCCAACCCCGCCTCGGCCCACGGCCTCAGATGGCTGCTTCGATCGCTCGCAGTTGGAAAACTCTCTAAAAGCTTTCGCTAATCTTTGGCTCGATGGTACCTGGGTGAACGAGCATCGTTCAGTATTTTTAACATCTGGATTGTATCTATAATGTATCTATTCGAATATATAGTGACGTTGAAGGAGGTATAAAAAGAAGCTGTACCTATTCGTCTTCTAAGTGACTTGAAAGGTGGTATAAAAATAAGTTCAGATTTTAAATTTTATGTGCATATTTCAGACTTTATGCGCGTTTTTGAAGACATAAGGCCTAGCGCATTCAATTCCTGATGTCAAATAACCCCTGTATGCAAATTTTCATCAAAATCGTTATAGCCGTTTTCGAGATCCGCGAAAGATACAAAGATAGATACAAGAATTGCTCATTTAAAGTAATAGGATATACCTCACAGCTGATTTGTTAAGTGTTGATACAACAATTAGATTTACTCTAACACGTAGCTTCGTGAAGCTATTTTCCCCAGGATTTCCATTAACAGCTGGAATAATTTGTAATTTCTAATTGAGAGGTTAGTTGTTTCTTTTAGATTAAATATTCCTAATGCAGATTATTTTTAATTTATACATTTAATATTATTTACCATTTGTTTTTTTAGGTTTTAATTCCATTTAAAATAAGACATTATAAAATATCTATGTGGGATAGTAAGAGAGTTGGCGTGCGGAACACGCACTTGTCTCCGTAGTTATTTACATACACTCTTATTTTTAAACACTTTGTTAATAAACAGCTATTTTATAGTTTATTATTCCAATGAAGCCTACACCGTTACGTTTAGGGATTTACTGCGTGTACAATTTGTCGACCAATATGTGCGTGATTAAGTCCGAAACAGGTACAGGTCTTGATGAGTGCATTGGCCAATTTACAAATATCAGTTAAAGGAAATCACCGGGAGCGCCAGTAAGGATATCCTTAAATAGAACGAGGAAAGACCGCCGGCGTTAGTCACAAGTCTAAATAAGATTGCGTGCGACTGTGAAATACTGTACTCGGTTGATGCAAGCCAGTATTGGTACGTTTTAACGCAAATAAGCAATGTTAATTAAATATGTGTTGTAAACAGAAGTGTCGAAACGCGTTGAAATTTTATTTGGAAATATCTGACGCGTAATTTGTTGTGAAGCGTTCAGGTAGCGCCACGTGATCTTTCAAATAAATGGATTTGGGATTAAAAAGTAATCACCTTATGATATTCTCCTATATCGTAGTTTCAGTTGTTGCGACGGTGTATAGGTGACATCTTGCATAAAGTTACTTACTGTTTTCCCGTATAAATAACCCTTCCAAGAAATCCCTAAAATTTAAGTTTTGTAATGATAAAATATGAAATTGTTCGCTAAAACCGTAGGATAGTAAAACACATCTATGTACAATTTCATCACTAACGGTTGTAAAATTAAAGCGATACGAGGCTGTGACACACGGACGTATAGACATGACAAAATTATGAGTTTTTGAGTAAATTTCAGTTAATTACTATTTTGTTGCAAAGGAAAACGACAAAGAATTATTGATCAAAGTAAAATCAGAATTCGGTGCTTTCTAAAATCAGCTGCAAATGATGAGAGAGTCAAGTTTAAGAAATTGAACATCCAATATAGCAGGTGGAGAGGTGCATTAGAGCGTTCAGTCTCGGTAAATAGTCTTCCGGAAAAGGTCGAGGAACTAACGGAAGACATCGACAGCCCGATGGGTCGTTCAACTTGGAGTAACTTTGGCCTAGTTGTAACCACGGTCATGAGTCCAGCTTTCTCTATCTCTCTCGTACATCCGCCTTCCTACACTAGGTCAATACTTCCATCTCTCTCTCTCTCTCTCTCTTCCGGAACTGTAGACGGAGGAGAACCTTATGGAAACTGCGACTATCTATAATCATTGCCTAGTACTTGACAGCTATCGTCATTACACTTACCAGTTAGTATCTGAATAGAGTCGACGTAGAATATTTAGTTACACATTGGGACTTAATTGAAACTGGAATTTGGTATTCTTTATTTGGGTATTTACGTTCAACAGTCCATACACTACTTTTTAAATAGGAAACACGTTTACCAAATTTTTAGAATTTTCGCTAAAATAACTTAGAATTTTAGACAAATTTAAGTAACTGACGATAAATACTTGGGAAGTAAGTAGAAAAACTTTACCTAATTTTAGTTTAGCATACTTAAGAGGGGTCATTCAACATTTATTATTTTGGGAGCCTTATTTGTGAGATACGAATGTGTCCTCTGTAAGTTCTGTAAAAGGAGCTTTAATGACTTTTAGATGGTTTTAGAAATGTACTCATTAAAAATTATAAGTACCTTTTTGTCCGTAATGTATGCAAAACGTCGCCTAGACATTTTTACTGCATTAAAAAATTAAACCAGCCCCTTAAAATTATGGAAAAATGGAAATATAAATTTATATTTCCCTTTGAAATTTTGTACACACTTAAAAATTTAACAGTGGGTTTAGAAAATCAGGCACATTTTTTGTAACATTTAAACCTATTATTTTACTTGAAATGTTTACTATGTTTTCATATGACTAGTGGAATAACACACGCAAAAATCAACGTCAATAGCAATATTTTTGTAGTAGATAATAATGGTTTTAGTTTAAATAAATCATTTTTAAACCCAATATGATGGTTAACTAAATTATTGAGCTATTTCCTGGTTTCACAATTACTGTAATATTTATGAAATTTTGATTCTTGATGAAAAAATACCACTACTTGAGTTGCGCATATTATTTTAACTCCTAGCTTTAGCTTTTCCCTCGTAATTAATTAATTAAACTAAGTATTTTCCTGGTTTCGTAATAGGTTTATCTGTTGTGTAATTTTAATTCGAGAAGACAAAAGTTTAAAGCTCTACTGCGATTTATCGCATGTTACAATATTTTGACTAGTTTAACCCCCTCCCCCTTCCCCGCGGTCGTCTCCGCTTGGCGTGGCTCAATTAAAGCAGAACAATAAACTGGTGCGGCGAGATTGCGTTGCGCAAAGTACATTGCACTCGCTCAGTGAAGCAACTTGACTGCATCTATTGCGCATGCTTATTCTGACTGCATTCCACTCTCTTCCTCATGGTGGTAGGGGCAGGGTTTGCACAACCTATCGTACCAAATTACTTACGTACAATTTCCGAGTATATCTGTACGTAAATTGGTTGGGTAAGAAGTCAACTTTCCAGACGTTTGCTGCGTTCAATCACGATTTTTAAATTACTATAAACTCTGTTGCAGGGCCAAAATCTGTCAGGCCAACCCATTGCTTCCCACACGTTATGACACTTTATGCGGAAAATAATCAGACATGAATATAGTAGGATTAATCATAACATCAAAATTACTAAAGAAATTTTCTCTCAGTGTTAGGGAAACAATGCTACTGAAACATAACATAGGCCTACATGTAAGTTTAGAGAGTAAACAGCTGACTATCCTACAAACACGAAGAAGCTTCAGTCAAGAGAGTTATGTATTTAAACGCACAAATAATTGTTGTTACTATGTATAGGCCTAAATTAAAAAATTTAAAAAAAGTTATTTGTAAATTACAATATTTCCTCCTTAAATATTTTAAGAGTGTACCCTTTGATATATTATTATAATACTTGCACAGGTTTCAAGCAACTTTACTTATTAGTTTAAATTTATACCTTGCGCATGTCCAACAACATCGACAATATAACCTATAGGCTTTATGCGTACAACGGCGATATTTTATTTCTTTGAAAATAATTGATTCAAGTTTCCAGACGACTTTTCACTTATCCACTAACATTTAAGATTGCCTTCTGTGTCTGAATCACTGTAAGCCTATTTAATACAATCCTCTTTACAAATACAATAACTTTTACAATTCGAGGCCTTTGAACTATACGACAAAGGATTTTAGAAAACTGTTTCAACTGAACGTTTATAGCACACAACAAATACTTTAACAAAGGTAACAACCCAATTATGGTTATTATTGGCACTGAAATAAGACTAACCTGGCTAATTGGCCATTACAACCTAATTAGGTAGTTCCATTAGCAATTAGTTTGGTAATTGGTAATAACTAGCAGACAACCCAACCACCATTCTGTCCTTGAATTGTTATTCAAAATGGCTGATGCATAATATTAAGACTTTATTCTTTCACCATTTTAAATTTAAAGTAATCAAATATTTATTTCTTAAATGCCAAAAATGTGTACTTTTTATAGGTTCAGATAGAAATGCATAAGAATAAAACAATAAGGTTAGGATGATCGTTATTCTCAATGATAAAAACAGGCTAGATAAGGTTAGACATACAATAAGATAAAACAAGGTTGTTAGGTTAGGTCAGGAAATAAATAGAAAACAACTTGATCACAGATGCTCACAAATGATAAGTTTATTTACACAAACGTGATCCAATAAAAATGTCGCCATCTTCAGTGATGTACGAGGTATAATAATTACACTATAACCAATAATCAGTTAAAACAGTTCTATGTTTGTAGTGATCCATCGAGTATCGCCCGAATAACAACTGTTCAGGACGATGGTCGATTAGACGCAATAGACGAACCCTACAATTAGAGGCGAAAATGAACTGTGTTAAATTTGTTTGACTTACTCTTATTGTTTACATCAAAGTGGAGGTGCAAGAAAGCCTTTTACTGAAATAGACATTATGTTTTCAATTGAACACAAATTTGGCCAGCATATATTCTCCGAAACCGACTACTTTCTACGTCATGAGACCAATAATTCCGCTGAAAGATTAACTCAGGCACAGGTTCACGTAACAAGCCAGAGACTTTAGATGTAGATGACGAAAGCTAAGCCACAGATGCAAGTTAGGTTAGGGCGTGTACCTGTTGTATTGGCAAGATGGAGAAATGCGGAAACAGTAGATGTAGAGACAGAGCAATGGTTTCAACACCCACCGAGAGTCAATGATCCCTCTTCTCGGTACTTTCTATGTTATGTGACGACGGTAACGGATGAGCTCTTAGCTTTCCCCGAGGGGTTCAATAGCCCGGTCATTCACCGGCTAAACTAACGCTCGTTTTAATTAATAAGGGTGTGTTTTTATTATTTTTCTCTCCAATTTGTTATACAGTTCATTATTTTTGGAGAAAATTTAGAGTCTCTAAAACTATTGCCTGTTGGTTTTTTTTTTTGTAATTAATTACAGGAGTAAATAAATCAAATTAGGTTTTAAACCCGTTTTACTCGAAGTAAAATTAAATTAAATGTTATTTGTCAGAACCCAATAAAAATAAACAGAATTTCGAAAAAATCACGCTATAACTTGTATTCTTTTAATCATTTACAAAAATAAGCCCCAAATATAAAAATATAAATATAAAATTCCAATTGTATATAGTGAGACATATTTTGTTTTACAGAGTGTATTGGAGGCTAAGAGCTTATTGGATTTACAAAAAAATAAAAAACACTATAAAAAAGCTTTAAATGCTAGAATACTGATGCGTAGAATTATGTTTATATTAAAAGTTTTCATGGGCGAATTTTTTCTTAGAAATTAAGGTTGAATGTTTTAAGCAACAATATTGAGATTATGTTCAACAATATGAGATTATAAACAATTAAGTTTACATTTCCAAATACTGTTATAACATGACAGTTATAATTTTGATCAAACGTACTTATAAGCCCTATTTTTTTAGGATTCTTGAAGCTCGTATTTTGTATCTAAGTCAACAGAATAAAAACAAAAAGGAAAATAAAATTTAAAGGTTCGTAAAAAAAAGGTACCCATTCACATTAGTTTTTTCATTTTTCTGCCAATGGTCTTTACTGACATGAAGAGTTTCAAGTAAGCTAATATTAACACCTCGCAAAATACACATTATACTTATTTCCAAAAATTGTTAGTCGTTATGAGATAATTAAAACTTCTTCGAATATGACATCACTATTTTAATACCCGCTAGCATTACCAGGAAGGTTACGTGCGGGGAATCCCGTTATAGCAATATACTTTTCTATTATTGCTCAGCACGATAAAATTGATCAAAAGTTCCAATATTGCAAATTGTAGTTTGGATTCGTTATGTCAGTCCGTCGGTTGTACAATTGCTTTTATCTTATATGGATTATTCACCACTTCGTCTGGTTTGGTATTGAGAATAGAATTTTAACTATGTTAAAAAATGTATTTCTGTGTCTGTTGAAAGATACGAACCTACAAAGTAGTTAAAAATGTCCATTCAGAGTAACTTTCTCAGCTGGCGTCTAACAATCTGTCAACATTTTTAAGTCTTGCGATAATTGTAAATTTATTGAATATTGTTATTTAACTATCGCTAGTAGGCCTATTATATGAATTTGTGCACAACGTCAAGATATTAATGAAGTAATATTGTCGAAAATTTGTTAAATAACACCCATCTTATACAGGAATACCCACATTTTGTGGCAAATTATGTACATCCCATTGGGCTCTTTTATTTAATGAACTAAATTATGTACAGGAGCCTCCATTAATATATTAAAATATACAGTTATGTAAAAAATAATATTATAAAAATCCGATTTAATAATGAGAAAACTCTTATTTTAGAGAATTTAATTTAGATTTACTTCGCAAAAGCTGTTTGTTACAAAATTGGAGGCATACACATTTTGACCATGTATTTGGAAATTTGAGTGAGTTGGAGTATTTCACTAGTTGTTTTGCTATAAAGACAGAATACTTTTGTTAAATTCATAATAACTTTAGAATCTTACTTGGGTGTATGACACGCTTTGCCGATTTGTTTGCAAGACAAAAAAACTGATTTTACGTTACAATCAAATGAAATCGTCAGAGTAATTCAAAGTTCAAGGCAGAATTTTACAGACGTCACTAATGATAAAAAATCGAAACTCCACACTCATAAAACCGTTCCGCATATTTTTTTACACAGTTGAGCAAGAGTTCACTGATCTCGATAAAAAGAAAACGTTCTCGTGCTAGGAGAAAGTACAGAGAAAATAAAAAGAAAGGAGGATCCGCAATGAAAGGTTTGAACTTGGCTGTGGTTAGGTCGTAGAACTCTGACGCAACGCTAGCGCCGCGTAGCGGTGTACTGTGAAAGCTCGATGACGTAATTCTAGGAACTGCCGCAGCGAGCGCCCACATGAGGTAAGACGATCGCATGGATTGCAAGTCCACAGATAGGCCTGACTTTATGTTGCAATGGAAATTTCGACATATTTTGTCTTGTGTCATTGTTTTATTTAAACCGTTGACCCGGCAACCTGCAATGGGTCTTTTCACATGTTCGGACCGCTCGATGCCCTCGATATTAAGATCAAAAACGGTTGCGAAAACTGGACATTCACTTTTCGGTAGATTGCTAAATCAATTTAAATTTCGCCCACTGGTTAACTCTTCATTGGGATGTAACCTTTAATGAAACGATTAATAGAGTGAATGTTGGGTTAAGAATATCTGAAACTTGAGTTAAGTTTTGTCGTCTTTCATCTCTTAATCACGTAGATAGAGCATTCTGGTGGCAACAATTGAAAACAAAAAATTGTAAGAACCTCCTAGCAGTCTTATTGAATTTAAACACTAGGAAATTAGCATACATTAAAGTGTAATATATAAAACATGGGTTAAACTAGGAAACCAGTACAACTTCGGGCCTAAAGAGTTACTATTGATTAAAGTTTGATTTAATTATTGTGATCATCTATTGCTTAAAAAATGACGAAATGTTTACTGCCCACCAAATTGTATTAGCCATGGTTAAAAAGCATTTTCTGAAGTTGATGAGGAAATTGATAGACATAATTTCTAGCAAACTCATTATTACGGTATTTAAAAGAATTTTAAAGCGATTAGTACTTATTAAGCTATAATTTACAGACTTATATTTTTTTTTGGAAATTTATTAGATCAATTGGAAAATTATATAGGACAAACCTTTTTATAGTCTCATCTTTGTTGTCAAAATAAAGATTTTATGTTTACTGGCATTTGAAAAGCCCATTCAGTGGTGATACTAAAAACTAGATGGAATGTGGGGAAGAACCCTTTATTTTTCAATTTGTTTTCATTCCTGTATTTGAGAAGAATAAAAACACCTTCCTGAAAAATTCGAACGTAATACAGTAGGTGGTAAAATTATAGCTTAATAGTTATAATTAGTTATTTAAATGCTACCAAAGTATGATTAATTCTTAAACCATATTTCCATATCGATAGACCCTACATGACATCATATCGAATAAACAAACTAGATGTAACACTCGAACATATCTTTATTTCTCAATTAGTATACATATCGACAGAGTATTCCTTCACTATAAAGATATAGCACTTGAATATCAATGTCAATAAAATCAAAGATGTTTATTACAAAATGCGTGCGTAAGAAATGTGGCAACGTCGGATCAATGATTGGGACAATACTACCAGCGCAACCTGACTGCGAAACTGTGCACTACTGTATCATGGGCACACCTCTCTTCTGTTTCAACATGAACTTACGAAATGAACGAAGCGAGCGTGAAATACCACTTGCTCGGGTTATTCATGTTTTGAAACAATCGTTCAGATACTTATTATTAGACGGTTCATTTAAGAAAAGACTTTTTCAATTTGGAATGGCGTGTTTAAAGCACAGCTTAGGGACTTATATGTTACATTCGCTAATCACGATTCGTTAGGACATAAACTGTGTGGAAATTGTGTAGAAATCAACCATATTATAGAACTTCCCAGGTTAAAAGCTAGTGAAGGTTTTAAGTCAAAGAGCAATTTGTTAGATTTAAACATTTTACAAGCATTTTCAAGAAATAATTTTATGTTATATAATTAAAGGAAAATTAATATTAAATTTTGTGTTCAGTGGCATGGTAGAGCTGTACAAATCTACTTTTAATCGAAATTTCTAGTATGTATTAATTGAGTCACAATTATTTATATTATTTATAAGTTGGACTCAGATATATTGTATTACTATGGTCCAACCATTCAAATAATGCCGGCGCCTCGCAAGGCTGCACTTCCCCCTTTTGTTGGTTTTAAGACTAAAAGTACGGAAGGGGACCCAACGCCTGGAAATCAACGTTTTATTATTCCAACTATTCACCCTTTAGTGGACTTAGCCCGGATTCGAATCGGGGATCTCAAGCTTCGTTCTTGACTTTACACTGTATTTAGTTAGACTGCTAACAGTTTCGTTTGCTTATTTTTCTTGGTTTAGCCAACGTAGGCTACTGCTTGTAGAACAGTAGGTTTTCTTAAATTTGTATAACGTTTTTAATTAATTAAGCGGTTATTTTAAATAGAGTAGTGTATAGGCCTATCCATATTTTTTTACATCTTTCATTGCCAATATTTTTTCTACTTCTGGTTTACAGTACTTCCATCTCCATATACATAAGCCATTTCCAGCACCAATACGTAAAATATGTTTTCCCCTACTAATGAGCCTTACTTTTAAAAGCACAACGAAACGTATATTACAGTGGTCAGGCTGTAATTCTTGGCAAACCAATACAAGTTCTATCAAAATAGGATATGAAGTTTTTGAGTAAAACCGTTGTATTCAAACATTTCTTCTTTATAACAAAATTAGCCTACTGTTATCAGTTTTTATCTCCCTTATAAATAATTTTAAAGAATAAGTGCATGCAACAATTTTTTACCCACAAAATTTATCACGTAAATGATTGTACAATAAATATTTGTGCAACAATATACCTATATCTGTATTCTTTATTATCTGTAGCACGTGACGGCACTCAAAGCACAGTCTACCGGTAACTTAATATGTCCACAACAGATGTCAAAAGGACTTGCGTAAACTGCCCAAAGCGGTCTGTGATTTAACACACATCGATTGGGTAACCGATGCAAGATTCAGTGACATTTGGCATGCATATGTGACAAGTCAAACACGTAATAGGCAATAGCGAAAGGAGTTGTCCCGATATAGGTGGAATCTATGAGCAAGAAGTAGTCAATGAATAGTGCACCGACTCCTGTACTATAACCTTATGTAATCTTGCAACCGATCAAACAGGTATAATAGTTCGAGATAGTTTGGTTGATTGCGCTAGTGTACTAAGGCTCGATATTTCTGTACTATCACATTTTGTACTATTAGATGTATAATAGTTCTAACAGACGGTTACAATCAATCAGAACCACAATGTGGGAGGGCAGTAGTTCAGTAACAGGATGACGGACACAGTTAGATTCCGGCTATTGACGATGGCTTTTCTGTGTGTTATTTTACTTCCTTATAATCCTACAGACAGAAAGTGCAACGAAGCTAGCTGTGATTAACGGTACAAACTTGACAAAACTATTAGGATGCCGTTTCCACTACGTAAATATGCAAGAGAAGTGTAGGCCTAAGTTTAACTTGCGCGGTCAAGGATGCCCTACCTAAAAAAAATATAACCTAGAAGACAGTATTATAAAATAAGTATTTTTATTTTCCAAACCAAAATTTATTCTCACAAAGTTGAAGTTAAAATTTATTTTTTTTAAGTTCGAATTATTGGCATGCGTGAAAGATTAGAATGCTTTGTAACTGCTTTAAATGCATTGTGATACCTTTATTCGTTATTGAGAAAACCAATTAAACGAGTTATAAAACTTTTTCTGTTCACAATACGAACGCCTTAAAATGATACAATTCACGAATTAGTTCTTCAACGTTAGCCGTTAATTAGACAAATAATTAAATGTGTTTTCGTTTAAAATTGTTCTTATTGTGATTATGTAATAATTGCAACACGGTTATTACTTTAAAAACTAAGTGTTGGTGCCGTTCCGAAACTTATTCGGCGTAGAGCCACAAAGATGTACTGATACGGCCTACGTTCCGACATTATGCACTTGTTTTTTAAGCAGTTTGCAGCCTTCGCTGATATAGCCCGTAGCGATTGTTACTCAATAACTGGTCGTTCTTCGCCAATATTTTGTCATCATCGTCTCAGATTGACTAAGCATTCTGTAAACAAGTTATGCGTTAGACTAAGTTTCATAACGAATAACGCTCCGGGCCTCGCAGCAATCTCTTAGTAATTGCTTCTTTGCTCGAAGTCAAGATTGTTTTTTATATTTTGTTTTTAGAAAAATCTTATGTGGGCGTTGATCTAGCTGAGGGTATTTTACTTACATGCATTATTTACCTCCAATATGTCTAAGCTTACACTTATTTAGCTATCTAAATCGGGGATTAAAATAGAAACAAAATAGTTAAGCCTGGGTTGGATCAAATTCTCCGCCTATCACGCAATGTTTAAGAGATGATCGGTCATCAAAACAGAATTAACAAAAATAAATGTAGACCTATAGATTAGGCTTACATAAATCTATTTTCTTCATTTTAATAGATCGCATCAATTAACGTGCTGTGAGTTTCGAAATATCTTGGACAAAGTGCAAGTTGAGTTCAATAAACCTAACCTATTATCAAATTCAATTTGAAAATTGTAATAATAGGCACACTTGAATGCATAAACTCCTGTTGCATCATGTCACATGACAGCAATTTCCTGCCTTTGTTTACTGGCTGATCATATCTGCCTTACAAATATTGACCTATTTATAAAATGATAAACTTCTTCAATGGAAAAATAAATGTATGCAAACTTAAAATGGCGATTGTGTTAACACAGTCACTGCACCCTACAAAAAATGTGTGATTGTAATAAAATCATGTTTAGCAAACATAGACAATTATTTGGTGAAACAAAAATTATCTTAAACAAAGCCAACCAAATCTTGTTCAACCTAACCTAAGGCTGTGACATTTGATGGATCTTCAAGGGTTCATCTATATATATAATTACTTATAATTGAAATGTTGAAAATTGTTTTTGATGAAAATTTGTCTTGTTTTATATTTTTTATAGTCTTCAATGTTTGCTTGTTTAGACTAATGACATACAATATAGCATAAGTAAACCAAATGCCAGGAACTAAGCTCAAATGTAGTTTAACTTCATTTTAGGTTTTAACTGTAACATACTGGGCGACAGTGTTTAACTACTGCACCACTCTGCTTCTCATTCTATCTGGTTTGAATAACTATAATTCGAGTATTTAGCGATACCATAAAAGATGTATTTAGTCTATTAATATGTATGTACCGTACTTAAGTAGTACTGATATGTATAAACTCAAAATATATATTTTTGATGTAACTCTTAGTACAATTTTACAATGGTAATAATCTTATTCTTTTTTCTGTTTAGAACGGAACTGAAATTAGAAACACTAG
Organism: Philaenus spumarius; assembly: GCA_018207615.1. Classification (NCBI taxonomy): domain Eukaryota; kingdom Metazoa; phylum Arthropoda; class Insecta; order Hemiptera; family Aphrophoridae; genus Philaenus; species Philaenus spumarius. Next base: position 139,622 of record JAGFPH010001627.1, on the reverse strand, counting down.
AAGATGCTGTGGTTTTAGAAGACATGGAAGACGATGTATTACAAGATAAAAGAGGATGTCCTGCTTACGTAAGTCCGGAGATATTAAGGAGTCATGCCAGATATTCCGGAAGAGCGGCTGATATGTGGAGTTTAGGAGTTATCTTGTACACCATGCTCGTTGGCAGGTAAACAATGTTATTTGTAATGACTTAAAGTATAGGGTGTTTCAAAAAGTACTTTACAACTTTGAAAAATCATATTAATTTATTCAGAGAACCTACAGAGGCGATTGTAGTGTCAATTTGTAGGGAAACACGTTAAGCTTTTTACTTTAAACTAAATATGCTCTATGTGGCTTGCGTTGGTGATCCTGCACACATCCCATCGGTATTTAATTCCCCCCCAAACTCGCTGTGGCATTGCAGGAGTAACTTGCTCAGCGGCGGCATAAATTCTCGCTCCAAGCTCTGGTAGAGAAGCCGGCAAAACAGGTACATAGACGATTTCCTTGATGAATCCCCATAAGAAAAAATCTAGCGGTGTCAGGTCTGGAGGAGGTGGGATCCATGCAATTGGCACATCATGGCCAATCCATTGACCTGGAAAGCGGTCATTCCGAAAATCTCGGACATCAGTCAGGTAGTGAGGTAGTGCGCCATCTTGCATGAAATAAACATTGCGTTCTTTGTCATCTCATTGATCTGTGGTATCAAAAATTGTTGTAATATGTCCAGGTACATTATCCCGTTGATGTTCTGTCTTGGAAAAAAAGGGGCCTTACATTTTATTCTTGCTCAATGCACTAAAAATGTTAAGTTTAGGGCTATCACAAACATGTTGCAATGTTTGATGTGGATTTTCACGGCCCCAAATCCTAGAGTTATGTGTGTTAACCTTGCCACTTAAGTGAAAAGTCGACTCGTCAGAAAAGATTACATTGTCAAAGAAATGTTCATCCTCATCCACTCTATTTAACATATCCGCACAGAAGTTCTTACAGGCAATCTTATCAGTGTCTTTTATTGCTTGTAAAATCGTAAATTTGTATGGTTTTAAATGCAAACGTTTTTTCAACACTCGCTTGTGGGACTTGAAGTTTGGGAGATGCACGCCAGGTCGATTTCTTAGGGCTGTTGACAAAACTTTTTCTCATGCTCAACGACTTCGTCAGATGTGCTTGGACGGACATTTATACTCATAAATTGTAGGCCTACTAGGAGGATCTCTAGCGAACTTGGTACGGAAATTATTCTGAATTGTTGTCGCCGACTTTGATTCTTCGAACCAAAACACACAGCAAGCAAGCTCGGGTCCAGTGAAGGCAGCCATATTTAATGCAACTGCCGCTAGCGCTTGTGACAGTGTGATTCGGCACTAGCGAATTACGCGAGTCAATACTTGATGTGTTGCCCTACAAATTGACACTACAATCACCTCTGCATATTCTCTGAATAAATTAATATGATTTTTCAAAGTTGTAAAGTAGTTTTTGAAATACCCCTTATAAAAAAATGAATTCCTCCTGTCATGGTATAGATGCAGAAAATCTCAATTTTAATTGACTATATAATACTGGGACATTATATTGATATGGCAATTTATTTTGAAGTTACTAAACACATGATTGAATATTGGTATATTTTATGATATACAAAATTAGTAGGCCTAACTTACTAAGATGATTTTATTGTTTAATCAACATGAATTATGAAGGTAATTATTTCTATTTTTTAACTTAATATTGACAATTTGATATTTCTGGCAATACCTTTTTTATAAATAGTATGTTAACAGTTTCAGAATACTTTCAAAATAACCCAAAAAAGATATTAAAACTGAAAAATAAAACGCTTAAATATCAAATTAAATAATAAGGAGTTATTGTTATTAATGGTTATAAAAAAGATTTCTGTTATCAAATATAATAAGTTCTTTCTTTTTTACAGGTATCCATTCAACGACAGCGAACATGCGAGCTTATTTGCCAAAATTAGTCGAGGCCACTTCGTAGTACCCGAATGTTTATCTTCTCGTGCAAAATGTTTAATCAGAAGTTTATTAAGGAGGGATCCGAGTGAGCGACTTAGTGCTTCCGATGTGCTGCTCCATCCTTGGTTAACTCGAGAAGAACGATACACCCCACCGTCACATCAACAAGACCAGCTCGTCCCCGATATATAAGCATAAATCTAATTGCATTCATATTTATTGTCATAAATGTTTCCCCTCGTAAAAACAATTTTCAGTTAGAAATTTTAAATGATTGTTCCTTTATATTTATATATGTGCACTTCCATTTAATAAGCATTTGAAATGGATTTAAGAATACATTTTCCTTAGTTGAGTGTCAAAAAGAAATGTTGATCAATTACTTTTTAAGCGAGCATAATATATTATTGTGCATAAAACAGTTACGATCTCAGGAGTATATCATCTTTCTATCCGTCGATGTTCTGCTCAAAATATTATTCTTTATAAGAGTTATTTGTTAAATCTAGTGGCATTTAAAAAGGAGAGTTTTAACTTGAGGTACAGCGTTTGTAGGAAATGTGGAATCTTACTTATAATGTTAAATCATTAAAAGAAAATAATATTTATGAAAAGACATCTGTTGTTTCCCAGTACCTAATTAATATCACATGAATAGCCAATTTTTGCTTCAATTATTAGGCCTAAATGTTACAACAATATTTCATAGTTTGTTAGTTTTAAGGAGAAAAAAATAATGGTGACAATCAGTCACCTAGCTGTATAGCTTGGAATCTATACAGTTGCACAGGTTTGAACCTAGTTGCTGGTTCTGAGCGCTATGCTATTCCTCTGTTTTCACTAACTGACGTAAAGTAAAGGATAAGAAAAACATTATTTTGAATATTGAATATATCAGCATTTAAACATTATAATTAATACAAAATATTTAAATGTTTAAAAAACAAACTTAATTTACTGGGACATAATAGATACTAAACAAACTTGTATTTACTAACAAATTGATCTAAATTTTCAGATGCTACTGACAATTGTGAATTAAAAAATGTACACTTTTTTTGACATAGATTTGTTTAAAAAATGAACTTATTTTTAAGTTAAAACAGATCCCTTCTTGTATACAATAGACTGTCCTTTTAATCGGATTATTAAAGCTTGAAAGAAATTAGTTTTTGTTAGCCTGTTTTAAAGAAATGAATTTTGTTTGAATAAAACAGGTTTTAATAAAGGATTTTCATAATAACAAATATGTCTTATTACAATATTTTGTAAGTTTGAAATACTTTAAAACAGTTTATTCTGTTTCTTTTATTTATCATAATATTTGTGACTTTTTCAAGCTTTAATAAGTATACTCTTTCTTGTATCAAACCGTATTGTTTATATGCTTGTGAATTATATAATATTATGTACGATAAACAAAATACACCCACTTTGGTGGTAAATTTATCTTGGATTAACACTTTTATAAACAGAAAAGCAAAACATTGTTTTGATGTGTTACATATTACTCTTTTCATAAATCTGTTTAATTTTTCTAGCCATCAATTTTTGTAAAATGGCAACCAATGTTATTGTCTTGTAATTGTTCAAATATTTTAAAACAACTGATTTCAAATCTTTCTAACACTATAAAACGTTAATTTATATTATTTTGTGAAACATGTTTTTGAAATGTATTATAAAAATAATTTTTTTTACAAAATTTGGTAAGAAAATATCCACTTCTGGAAGTTGAGTAGTTGTAGTTTTGGTAAAATCCTAGCTTAGATTAAAGATCTCCCATGTAACAGAAAAAGCTATCTGTAGGTAACCAATTTAAGGCGATTTTAAGTTAAATTATTATCAATGGAGTATCAAGTGTAAATGTGATTATATTGTGATTTAATTGGTAGTTTAATTTATTCATTTTTGCAGTGTACATTTTATAGGGAAAGAAATTTTTGTTTGTATGTAATGTTATTTTGGTAAATTGTTTGTCAAGTTTTTGTGTTTGTTGGTTGTACAGTTGTTGGATTCAGTGTGCTGGGATTATAAGTTTTAAGTTAATAAGAAATGTGTAATTGGATAGATAAAGATAATTATATATTAAGCTTGAAATTTATGGAAAACGTACATAAATTGAAGTAAGCAATCATTGAAGTTTGATAATGAAAGTAGTCAGCCAAACTTGAAAAATAGTCCATACTTACCAATTCTAAAGCTTTGTTGAATCGTATGAACAATATTAAATTGTTTGTTTAAAAATCTCAACAGAGCATTATTGTACGTTTTCTGACTGACGAGAAAGTAATAGCTCCGACTTTCAAAATATTTGAACAAATAGCCTATTTTTTAAATTTACTATCCCTGCTGTATATAGTATTTGCCTATAAAAGAATCTGCTCACCTGTTTATAATTAAATCTAATATTCTGTGACTGAATCCTATAACCTGTACAAACCGACTATGACATACCAGTGTTCAAGTGGCCAATCCTGATTTTAAATACAATTTGTCCGCTTATATGGAATTAAAACAATGTTTATTTTGACTATACGTCTAACAAAATTCTAAACACTGTATGTAGGCTATTATCCTTATCAATATTTTGTGAACAACATATCACCAGTAGTCAATGATATCAATAAACATTAGATTAATTTCCAACTACAGTTATGTTGTTAAGCAAACGTTAATGTTCATAATTAATTCAGTCAGTTTTTAAAAGTATAAATGTCTACAAGTAAAACATGTGATTCCATATTCCTAAGGATTATATATGTATATATAGACGTGGTCAGTAAATTTGAGAATTGCACTGTTATAAGACTGAAAAGATCAATATTTTGTATGGATGCAAAAACACTTAAGTGTTGCACCGTGGGAAGACAGGCTAATCAGTTAGACCTCAGAAGGGAAGACTAGTAGCACATGACTGAAATGTAAATAGTTTGCTTGTTTTCTTTCATTATATTTTGTAAATAAAACCTATGTTCTGTGAATATAATTAATTACACTGATGTCTAGAGATTTGTTAGGAAATTAAAATTTAAATGGTACTTAGAAACTGTGTTTTGTGTTTTATTTTTATAACCTTTACCTTTTAAAGCTTATAAACCTCTTGGCGAAATTACATAATACACCTCCCTATAAAGATTGGAATAGCAAACATCTTTAGCAAACATCTTTCCTTTAGAAAAGTTTGCATTGTATTGCATTGAATAACTGTTTCTGAAACATATAAGAATTCTACCTCAGGGCAAGCCCTTTGGCGGTTAGTGAGATACATATATAGAGTAGAACTCCAATTATCCGGATCAGATTTGAATAAGAACATAGTCAAACGGATGCGAGACTAGGCAGCGCGGAATCGATTTAAGCTAGCAAAACAGCTGACTCTGCCTGGCATGTTAAAAAAATAATGTATTTTACAGTGATTTAGTATTGTTTGTAAATATTACGTAATGTAAAGATTGTCAATGATATTGTTTTTTCATAATAAATATCGTAAATGTTCTCTATTGTGTTTTGTTTACGTTTTTCTCCTAAAAACAGCCTTTTTTCGAGAAAAATCCAACTATCCAGATTTTTGATTATCCAGATCGGGTCCGGTCCCAATTAATCCGGATAATTGGAGTTCTACTGTACATGATTATTTTATGTGTTCTTCACTGTTTAAGTATGAGTATGTGTGTATAGAGTGTTCTTCATAGTAAGTTGGGTGTATATTTGTGTTTTAGATTTAGCTGTATTAAAAGTTAATTACTTTAGCAGATGTTGGTTTAGTGAAGTTTATATGTTTAGTATAGGAAGTAGGCCTATACGTTTAGTAGGGGGTGCTTCTTCTTTGGAGATTAAACGTAGATGGAGATAAGTTGATTTTGAAGATCGTTGGAAAGTTTTAAGTGTAAGACTGATAATAAATTGTTTAAGTGTAAAAATTTTAAATGAATTGCGTACGGTATAGTTTCATTTGATACGTACCATAGAGATTGTGAAATTTGACAGAGGATGGAGTTAAGTAGTGGTACCAACATTTATAAGATTTACAAACTGGAAAAATAAATGTGACATGTTATAAGATAGTTTTTAGGTTGAAACTGTAGGATAGGTAGGATGTAATTTAGCTGCCAGTACTTCCAAATAAGGGGGGGGGGGGGGGGAAAGGGATCACTTAGTTTTCATAAAGATGGGCTTTTCTACATCTCACATGGTTCATTCATTTCTCTTTGTTGCTGCAGAAATGTAAAGGATTTCATTTGAACACGCTGATTAAGAGTACCATAAGTAAAATTGGTAGCAAGTGAACAACTTAGGTTGCTACTGTACAGTTAATTGTGATTTCTATTATACTAAAATTGGGTTAGTTTTATTATGGAAATTGACAATCAATTTTAAATGTTACAGTAGTGTAAAACTAATAGTTACATTATAATTTAAATTACTTGATACTGGTTGAACAGTAAAAAGCATTCTGTGTGGTGGGAGACATTCTATAAATAAAAAGAATGGATATAAAAATAAATGTTTGCCTAATTAAATGTTTAACTGAAAACTCACAAGGTAGCTACGTAAGCTTACTTGGCACTAATTAAAATTGATAAATATTACTAATAATAACACAAATATTAATAAAACTAATAAATCACTCTGCACTAGATAAACAACATAATCAAAAGAGTTATAATAATTAATTTGTTGTACAGTTATAAAACAAACTTAAAAAGCGGGAGTCACCAGTCATGTGATTAGCCAATAATCATGATTTCACTCACTTCCTGAAATTTCCCTTTGTTTATTGTTCATCTTTAGTAATTAAAAATTCATAATCTAAATTTTTTACACTTAAAAATAATAACGCCCACTACTAACAGAAAACAGAAGAAAAAAAAAATTACATTATTTTTTGATATTGTTATATACATTTTGCAACTTGAAATTATTGTACACTAATCACTTAGAAAATTATTGACATATAAATTATAAGAAATATATAAAAAATAAATAATATAAAATCAAGCCATTTTAAGAAATGAAAATCCCGACATTCTCTAGTTAGTTGTACTAGTTAATCTTCGTGTAGTATTAGTATTCGCCTGAAGGTAGTAGCACCTTCTTCGTAACGAAAATTGTTTTAACGGCTAGAGCGCAGCACCTCCCAAACGCAATACATCCTACCAAAGATAAAAGAACAACTACTTTTATCTGTGATCTACTGAAATTGTGTCTCCTTGGTAGCAGCACCCAAGGATGCCTGTGCCCTACTTATCTTATAAGGTATCTGGGGAAGTACCCTATTCGTCATTACACCAATCCATAGAATACTAATGTTCTAGTAGATATTTCCTCTGTAATAGTACTATTTATATATAGAGATTGTAAAGCTATACTTGTTTGTGATCAAAATATTATGCTTAACAAATTAATTTAATACAACTAACTATATATTAACTTTTATATCTCAGAAATACATTTCACCCCTTTATTTTTTCTTCAAATAAAAAAATCTTCATACACGAGTTACCGCGTAATAAGGTTTTTCGCGTCTGTGTAAAACATTTACCTTGAATTACACATTATTAATTCTTAAATATTTAACATGCAATAATGTAAGTTTATGATTAAAGTGTTGTTTTTGGATGTTTACAATTTGTCCCATTAAAATTAATTATAGAATTATATTTGCAGTTTACTTTCATAAAATGTTTAGTAATAAAATTAATCATTACGATTACGTTCTAGTGCTTTTTCTTGCTCATAGGTGGCACCTCTGCCACAATATAGCTACTGTAAATATAGCGAGAAAGCATTGGGCACGGCATTATGGTTTTTAACATTAATAACATAGATATTTAAAAATAAATATTTTATCTCTATGGTATACTTAACAGTTTTAAATAAAAACATTTCTTTTATTAGGAGCACTATAGTTAACTGTAGTTTATTCGTCCATCGCTAAAATTAGAATTTTTAGACAAAAATCCTCTAAACAGTAATTTGTTTTGTATAGTTTATTTTAATTTCAAATTAAAAGATTTTATATTCAATCAAAAATTCCTGTAGACGAATCTTGATTAAGGACTTAAAAAGGAGAGTTTGAGCACTATTGGATCTAATTTGATAGATATAAATCCGAGATTTCGGCTATCTTTGCTATATAAAAAGAAATCACTCGTAAAGTAAAAATATGGTTTTTCTAAAAAAAATATTTTTGGTCTATAAATGGTTGGATTATCTTTTTTAAGGTATAGACATACTTTAGTAGATAAAATCATAAAGTTAGCCTTTTGTTGACAATTTAATGTATTTCAATATATACAAGTTATTCGTGTTAAACGAACTTTTTATCACAGTTATTGTGTTTAAGTTGTTCCTTAGGCTTTAATATTTAATTCGAGGCCTTACAGAAGCCATTTTGACCATTTGGGCCCAAGTAATCGTAATTTTTAACTCAAATTTCGCGTTTTTATGTAATTTTCGTATATTCAGAGGTAGCCTATAAATAAAATTTTCAGTGTTTTCGTACTTGAAGTTACTAAATATTTATGTGATTACACAGTTATTTGAATCGGTATTTTTTAAAAGGGCATAGGTCATAAGTATTAAAGTTTCGGGAAATCGAAAAAAACTGTATGAACAAAAAAGTATTTTGGTAACAAAATGTATTTAAACAAATTTATTTAAAATATGAGTCTAGTATTTAGCCTACAAAATCTTAAACACCATATTTTTATCAATTTTGTAAAAAAATATATTAACTTAAATGACTTATGCCCTTTTTTAAAAAAGGCATTTATTTATGGTTCAAGTAATTAAATTTGGCAAAATTACAAGAAATTAGCTTATTTATTTAAGTAAATCTAGAATACAATAAATTACCAACTAATTAATATGTTGTAATAGACAAAATTTTGAAATATTAAAAATACTTGAAATTATAAATTGAGCTACAATCGTTGTCTCTGCACTCTTTAATCATCCTCGAAGTCTGTGTTTGTTGTCACTGGCCATTCTAAAAGGGTTTTGTAAAACTCCTCTTCATCGTGTGGCACGTATGGAATAAATTTCCTATAGTCCTTTATTTTGTTTTCCTTGATTGGAACATTACCGCTTTGATAGGCCTGGTTGTCTGCTGGTAACAGCCGTATGTTTGGTGTTTTTTGTCATGTTAAAACTTGAGAATTCCAACCCGTTAATGTTTGTATAGGCCCTAATGAATCCTTTGTTGTTCTCTTCAAAAATGAATTGATGCCTCGAACTTATAGAGAAGCCTATTCGCTCTCTTTGACTCTTCCCTCGAGACTCCATTGCCGTAGGATTGGTTTTATATTACAACTTCCACCAGTTTTTGAAATCTATGATTTCGCTTGCTTTTACCTCTGTAACCAGAAACTTTCCTGGTCTGCTGCTTTCAATAATCAGTTTATATCAGAGCCCACTAAAGAATCCGTTGAGGGACGGGCTTGTGTACATCGAGACCTTGAACGCTCCAATCGCCGTAGTGCTACGTTGTCACGTGCTTCCCGCGCTTCTAATTGACTGCGTCTGACTCAACACATTTATAATTATTTAAACTGTGCGATCAATCCTATTGGCCGCCTCGCAACGGTATTCTCTAGTGGGCTCTGATATAGTCACTTCATGCAATGAAAATATTCGGTCATGTCGTTTCAATTTTCTTTTAATTATGCCAAATTCCCTATCGCAGGGCAAAAAACTAAGCCCTCTGATAGAAAAGAATTGTTGGACTTTTGAAAATCTCCCCGAATCTGTTAAAAATAACAGATACCGAATTAAGGTCTGATTTTTGTTTTGGGCTGCGCAATTGTCCGAAAACACCCTTAGTTCTGTAAAAGTGTTTGGGACGTGTTTGAGGTAGTCATTTAAAAATGTTGTGACTTCATTAGGACTCTTTCTTCCCTCCCCCTCGTGATACTGATAAATGGAACTTAAGTTAGTTTTATGTTTGTTATGCAAAATAATTATCTGGATTTGCCTTTCTTCTATTCCTCTTCCTGTATTCATCATTTTCTGTCCCACTCATTTATCGATTAAAAAAAACCCACTTTTAGTTAGTTAGTACAAGTCACAATTAACCTAAAAATTACATTCATGCAAACTGAACAAGTATACAACAAAACACAAAGCTTAAGCAGCCTAGCAGACAGCTGAATTCACTCTTACAGCCATGTGATTAGCTTACCTGTTTCAGCTGTTTTGCTGCTAATCTTTTTTAAAAAGGCACAAGTCAAGACTAAAGCCCTTTCAAAACAAATCAAAATGTTCAAATGGCCATAACATCATACTAAACCACTAGACTAATGCCCTTTTAACTCACACTGATAGGCCTATCCAAGAAATATTGGAATCCACTTAAAAGTGAATTTGGCCAAAAAGATGACTTATGCCCTTTTAAAAAATACAGATTCATTTATTTGTTTAGCCTATAGTTATACAAAATAAACACTGTAAGAGGTTTAAGATCCCATTCAGACTATTTGGGCCCTATAGTTTTGACAAAGAACTTAATTTATTATGGTTTTTTTGTAACTGTAACTTAACATTTTTCTATAAGGTATAGCCTAAGTACAACAAAATGATAATTTAAAATCATTTAGAAATAATTTTTGGGCCCAATAATTGATTATAGTATGCTCGATTTTAGTTTCTTCTTGAATTAAAATTTCGCATTTATTGATAATTAAGTACACAATTTTAATGTTCTGAGGTAGGCCTAATGTAATTTTTAAATAATCTTTTACAGTTAGTGCTAAAAAATTTTACGGGATTTCAGAAATATTTTGAACATTTGGGGCCAAGTAATCGTCATTTGTAACTAAATTTTTGGATTTTTATTCTTTTTTATATTTAAGTTAAAAATATTTATTTTATTATATAAAACATCTATAATGTTTTCAATTCTACAAATATGTACTGTACAACTGTTCGACAGATTTCGATGCTATTATTATATAACTGCTATAATCCGCTAAAAATGTAAACACTAGTAAATTTTTTAGGGTGTTGTCTCCACTTGTGGCTCAGGCTCAAAGTCGGACGCTAAGTCTACACCTTTAAATCTACCAACTAAAAAAAAACTTTTTAGAGGATTTTTTCGAAGATATCTTAGAATATAGTCCAGTCAAAAAAAGGTAAAAAATCAAAAAAATCCTATAAAATTTTTTTTATTTTTATTTACCATATTCTACCCCAGTAAGTTAAAATAAGGCATACTACAACTCAAGTATTCAACTTAATTAAAGACTGATTAAATTACTAATGTTCAATGTGTGTAACCTTAGAGGGTACGCTGGGAATTGGACACCTTAGAGGTATACGTTTTTTTGTTTTGCTAGAGAAGGTACTGTGGGTCCAAAAGGACAATAGCCACTAACCCACATACCCCTCCCCAAACAGCTCACTGGGGGGGAGCGTAGCAGCGTCTAGGGACCTCCCTAATGACTGCAAGAATCAATCTAAAACTCGCTGAAACAAACAAAAATTTTAGCGGAATGCAAGAAGAAATCGTTACTTGAGACCGGCCAGCAACAAAACACCTTGACCCATACCCAAACATCACTGGCAGAGGGATCCCGGAGGTACGATGAAGGTCGATTCGCAGACCTCTCGCCAGAGGTACTGTGGAGCTCGATACGATACCTACTCGGACCCACTACCTACTAAACCACCTGTCCCTCCCCAAACAGCTCTCAGGGAGGGCGTAGGAGCGTCTAGGGAAAATCCCTAATGACTGCAAGAGTCAATCTAAAATTCGCTGAAACAAACAAAATGTTAGCGGCATGCAGGAAGAAGTCGCTACTCGAGACCGGCCATCAAAGAAACACCAAGACCCATGCCTAAACATCACTGACATACTGGGGTCCCGGAGCTCCGATGAAGGCAAGATCTCAAGTACGAGTGAGAAGTCGGGCTGAAACAAGAAACAGTGAGAAAATCGTTACCCGAGACCGGCAACCAAATACTATGACCCGTACCTAAACATCACTGGCAGAGGGCTCCCGGAGCTACAACGAAGGCCCGTCTCGAGGTCGGAAGTGAAGAGTTGGCTGAAACAGATAGTTCATCCGATTAGCGCTGGTAGAAATCGCTACCCGCAGCCCGACCGACAGTCGGACTACGGGAGACTGGATGAAAGAGTCCGCCGGCGTTGTGTAGTGATCGTCCGTCGAAGAAACGTGGATTGTGCTGGGTGACTTCGCTGCCAGCAGTAACTGACATCAGGTAACAGGATAACTCCCTAATGAAGGCGTCCGCCGGCGACGATGAGTGTACGTCCCTTAGTCGTGTTCATGTGTAGCGCTCCCCGTGATAAACCATCCTTGGAACGTTAAGGCCCGTCCAAAACCTCACTGGATGTCTCTCGAGAAGCTCAGAAGGTGGCACTACTCCGGGTCCTGCTGTGTTGTGTTGTCGTCCGTGTCCTGAAGTAAAGTGGTGTCTGTTGAGTCTGTAAAAAGTCACTACCCACAGTCCGACCGACATGAAAGAGTCCGCCGACGTTATGTAGTGTATATAATCAGTACTCCGTGAAAATGAGTGGAATTTTGGAGGTGAAATGAGAAAAGGAAAGCAGTAAAACTATTTTAATTTAATTATAGAAAATGAGGAAGGATCCACATAGAATAGGCTACTATATTTTACTTTTAAAAGAAGTATAATACTTTTTTTTTAAATTTATATTTTCATTTCATAAGTTAATGTTATTCATTGTAGCGGAAAAATTCTTCGTTTAAATTTTAATCTGCTAATCTATATTGTTTCAAAGCATAGTATTAATTTATCATTATACTATAGTTACTCATACATATATATACTTAAGATTGGTCACTTATTTATGATATCATTCCTTTTTTTATAGAGCTTCCTTGACGTTCTTTTTTTTCAATACGAAGTGTTTTTTGGGAAGATTTTAACTGAACGACAGAAGTAAGGCACTGTACTTATTACATGGAACAACTGCAATTTGAAGCAAAACAATTTATAAAGTACCTTACGTTATCCCTACGTTTTGAAATCCCGAAGTTTTGATACTTTGTAGTATTGTTTGGGATGGTCTAATAATGAACTTCAAACGATCGATAGGTGGTGAGCGGGGGGAGGGGTGAAAATTGTGTGACTTTTGGTTTATCGTAAATATTTCGGAAAATATGGGTAAAAATGTTCACACTTCAAGAAAATAAACTTGAAACAGTAATAGAATAACAAGCGAACTATTAGTGTTCTGTACGAAATAGAATTATCCACTGAATTTGTAAATGGAGGTATTGTATCAGACAATGTATGTGTAGAGTTTATACATTCTGTGGGGCGGGGGGCAGTGTTTCTTTCATGGAAGCGGGAAGGTCACTCTTGCTTATAGTATAACTGGGCGGTTTTTTGATGAATCTATGGACATTCGGAGATAGCAGAAAAAAATGAAATATAGCACATAAAATAGAACTGGAAGAATATTAATCCTTATGTATTATATCTCAAAGGTATTTTTTTGTCGCTAAGTGATAACTCCCTTAATTCTTCATTAAAATTAATTATTCAAGCATTATTTTAGAGCTTATGTTACCCGTTATTGACAAAAAATAGACAAACAGCTTAAAATTCATGTTTTCGTTACAAAAATTGATTAAAAAACTTTTATATTATATAATAATGGGTAATTAATTACCTTATTTTTATCCGTCGAGCACTCTAAAATATATCCTTTCTGGATTACCGGTTTCGGTGGTTCATGCCACCATCATCAGATCAACCTCAAAAATGATTCATTCTACTGTTGTGGAACACGTCGTAATAAACTATACACAATTAACACAAAACATTAAAAAACACAAACACTTGAACAAATTTAAATATATACACTGAAAAAACAACTTTATACATCACATGAGGACTCCTCTACACATGTCATTTCATGGAGGGCATGTGTACAGCTGTGGTCTTGTGCAATCTTATATATGAGATAAGGATGTCCAATCATGATGGTATTGAGTCAACAATTTTATCTCAGGTTGATGGCTGTGTTAAATAATTCATTAGATGAATAATGCAGTTTATCATTTAACATATTTACTGGATCATTTTTTGATGCACTATATATTTCAAATTCCTCTAGGGATGACAGCAAACGGCCCTTTCTGCATGTATGAAGAATTTTCAGGTTATTATGAACATTGACGTATTTGTGGTCAAAATCAATGAGGTGTTTGGCAAAACTGGATCTCTGTTCAAATAGCGTGGGTCTAGGTAGGTGTTCTTTAAACCGTTTGGTGAAAGATCGTCCAGTTTGACCGATATAAAATTTAGAGCAATCACTACACGTAATCTTATATACACCTGACGTGTTCATTCTATCAAAAGATGGATTATTGTTCTTTGGCTTCAAAAAGTTGACGAGGTTATTTGTGGTTCTATATGCCGGGATGATATTATATTTTCTCAATTCTTTCTTTAAACTAAATTCAAGTTTCCTG
>JAGFPH010001627.1:107867-123452 GCA_018207615.1 Philaenus spumarius | reverse complement strand
AGCTAGTTTTTCATTCTTCCGCTAGCAAATATAGGGCAGCTTCATAATGGCGGAAAATAGAAGGTTACAGACGTAACCCTGTCGCCAGGGTTATATACAACGCCAATATTTATGAATTAGTTTTGACCCCGCAGTCTGCTCGGAACCTTTCACCCCTGAGGTAAACCCTCTCATGTATTACTAACGAACACATGTCATTTTTTATCTAAAAATAAGTTCAGGTTCAGCAGGAGTGAAAAAACATTTCTCAGTTGACCGCACCTCTCCAAGGGCGGGGCTGTACACACAACATTGAGTTAGCTAGTTTTCATTCTTCCGCTAGCAAATATAGGGCAGCTGCATAAAGCCGGAAAACAGAATTTTACAGACGTAACCCTGACTGTAAACTTACTGAAATGTGCATGCCTGACAATATATGGTAGTATGTGTTATTAAAACACAGCTTTCTCTCATACATTGATCATTAACGGATATATTATTTTTCTAGTATTCCTTCTCGAGCAACATATTGATCTGATAACCAACAGTGTGCAGACTAAACATTCAAGTAGGAACACTAATTCGGCGCGTACATGCTTCAACAATAAAGTGAATTTTTAGTCATAAATTATCCAAAATTATTAAAATTACTTTTATTTGAACGAAAGAAAAACTTCGAATGTGGTAGTATTTTACATTTTTGATATTTGGACTATTGAATAAGGAAACAAATCGCAAAATTTGATTTTAAGTTAATTCCAAGAACAAATTTAGTTAAAAATTAAAATCCCTGAAAGGAATCCCATTCGGAATGTCCTAACCTTTAAAATGAAACATTAAGAATATTTGTGTGATCATTATTACTCCAGTAATCTTATTACCCGTTTAACTTTGCTCTTATGGGAGTTGAAATTCAAGATGGTGGCTGTGTCTGCCGAGCCTTAAACCATCATTGGAATGATTTATATTTTAAGCACTTAAATTGGTAAGGAAACTTCAGAGAGTCAAACTCGCTCTTGACCATTTTTATGTGAAAAAGTGTTATAGTTTCACATAACTTAAACCCGCACTACTTATGACCAACGCTTAAGATAAAAACATCAACATCAACATTACTCATTTTTCTCTTGGGATTTGTAAAGTCGTGACAGATGTTTGTGTTGTACGAGATACAGCTGACACTGACGGATGTACAATAATTGCACCACACATACATGGTCAGTAAATATTTTGTTCTTCAGTGACTATACTAGGTCAACTACAATATATAGAGCGGATTTTCCCTCTATTAAATTTGGAATTTATTCAAATTGATAATCTTGGCTGTAATAGGTCAGATTTTAATTTATGCCACCATGGGATGGGGCTGGGAGTGATGTTAAACGTTTAAATGGACCATAAAGTAAAAATTCTCAAGTATTTTATAACCCTAATCTAAAATGGCGGCTTTGAATGTGGATATAAACGAAAATTTTGACAAAATTAATGTTTTAAATCGAACAAAAACCGCGATATAGATATTTCTTATCTTCTGAAACAATTTTTCAAAGCAATAAAATTTAAGAAAAACTTAAAAAGATCTACAAATGAATTGAAAAACATTTCTCATTAACGAGAAGCAATAATAAGAATTTAAAAAAAAAGTATTAACAGTTTAAAGTCCTATTTATCTATAAAAAGGGAGTGCAGGAAAATAAAAAATGTTCCTAAAATTGTCCATGATGTTTTTTATAAAATCCGATTGTATGCTTCCTTCTGTTAGAGTTTCTGTGCGTTTAGACAGTATTTCATCTTCATTACAATGACAAAACTAAAAACGTAAAAAAAGAAAAGAAATAGAGATTGGGATATCGTGTTCTTTGTTTTTCATATAGAATTTTAGAGCTTTTATTGTATACTTTATTAGAATTTATACACAGTCCGGATGCAATATCAATAGTGAATCGGTCTTTTAGTGAGGATGCGGAATGAATGTGAATTGGTCGTTTATTGAATCCAAAACACGCTATCGCCGATTGTATAAGATTGGAAATTTTATTTCAATGTGTATAGATATAACAAACAACACAACCTATTTTTGCAGAATCTAGTTGATGCAATTACTTGCAATTGCGCCTGTTCTCTTTACATATAAAGTTTAATGGTAAATAAATACATTTACATACCGTATTTATGGCGCTATTTATATAGTGGGTTGAAACTCAACTACGTTAATTAGGTAATTGCTAATACATATTAGACTTTTCGATTATTTGTTCTAAAAATAGTGAAATGAAAACCACTTTCCCATTAAAAAAAAAACAAAGTTACATTCAAAATGGCGGATCCAAAATGGCGGATAATTTTAAAAAAATCTTAATAAAATAGTATTTTTTACATAGAGTAGGTTCCTTAATCACATCTACCTTCAAATTTTCTTTATTTACGTTATATTAAACCAGTGCGGGACGTTTTGTACATCCTGTATATAAAATCGAAAACCTACTCACTCACTCACTGACTGATGACAGTATCTCAAAAGCCATACCACCTAGGAACTTGAAAGTTGGTACACACATTGCTCACAGGCACTAAAGGAGCACTAAGAAAGGACTTTAAAATATTTGGCCTGTAAGGGTTGAAACAACCCATAAAACAATAAATATTGTTTGTTATATATCTCTAAAACAATACCTCCTAGCAACGTGAAATTTGGTACACGTATTTGTCATAGGGACTAGAGGCGCACTAAGAAAGAATTTAAAAAATTTGGCCTTTAAGGGTTGAAACAACCCCTAAAACAATAAACATTGTTTGTTATAATTCCCTTAAAGCTAGAAAACTAAAATTTTGTACATTTATTTCTTACACGATACGTATAAAAAGTAAACCAGTTTTATATTTTGTGACGTTCTGCTAAGGATTGAAATTGTAGTAACAACCCCTAAAACTATACATATTAATTGAATACCGCCTAGGAACGTGAAATTTGGTACACATATTGCTCATAGAAGCTAGAGGTGAGCTAAGAAAGGATTTAAAAAATTTGGCCTTTAAGAGTTGAAACAACCCCTAAAACAATAAACATTGTTTGTTATACTTTCCTTAAAGCTAGAAAGCTGAAATTTTGTACAATTATTTCTTACAAGATACATAAAAAAAAACCAGTTTTACATTTTATTACGTTCTGCTAAGAGGTGAACATTTAGAAACAACCCGTATATAAATATTAATGTAATACCTCCAAGTTACGTGAAATATTTGGTACACATTTTGCTCATAGGCGCACTAAGATAGGATTTTAAAATATTTGGCCTTTAAGGTTTGAAACATCCCCTAAATCAATAAATGCTGTTTGTTTAATTTCCTTAAAGCTGAAATTTCTTACAAAACACATATAAAAAGTAAATGAGTTTTACATTTTGTTACGTGCTGCAAAATATTGTAACAACCCCTAAAACAATAAATATTATTTTATACTTTCCTTAAAGCTAGAGAGTTGAAATTTTGTACATTCATTTCTCACAAGATATATATAATAAAATAAACCACTTTCACATTTTGCCACGTTCTGCTAAGTGAAAATGTAGTAACAACCATTAAAACTATACATATTATATACATACCGCTTAGGAACGTGAAATTTGTACACATATTGCTCATAGGCTCTAAAGGCGCACTAAGAAGGGATTTTAAAATATTTAACCTTTAAGGATTGAAACAACCCTATCACTTCTGGGTATTATATATTTAGTAATAATCTTTGAGCTTGACAAGTGAGAAGCAATTATTTAAGAATAATAACAATAACACTCATTTTCACACATATATATTTAATAACCAAACGTGTTTTAACGACAAAGTTGTCATTCTTAGTGATATATGAACCATTATATGTTGTTAGTTATAGCTCATGTGTGTGAGAACTAATGTTACTTTATGCTTAAATAATGTATAATATAGCTATAATGTAAACTATTTAAGCCTTTAACTGAAAATAATTGTATATTGATTTATATTCTTATTACATTATTATTTATTGAATTACATTATTTAATGATCCAGGTTTAGATAAAATTAAATGAATGTCACCTCAGCAAATGGTATAGTTCATTTACGAACTATAATTTATTTATTTATTTCTGTAAGACATGGAATACAGGTTAAATAATGTTATAACCTATATAGGTTATATAGGTTAAATAACGACCTATATAACGTGGTATTGTAATGGTATCCATTTTTTTAAAGTGCATGTCTATGTTGATATTTTGAAACTGATAGACCAGTTAACTGTGAATAAAATCAATATTTTTCTTGTAATAACTATTAATTGTGCAGATATTCTGAAGATAGAGTTATTTTGAACATTAATTTTTTTTTTAATAACTGATGAGCCTATTTTACTCTTCAAAATAAAAACACTAATGACAGATTTTTCTAAAAAGGTTGGATAATTTCTATGATATTCCCAAACTTGTAAATACATATATTATTAGTATTAGTACACATGGTTTATATTTCATTTTACTACGTAATTTCATAAATTAATGATTGCCTAAACATTTTTCGGACGAGTTGATTATTTTCAACAATGCTAGAAAGGAAACACCATAAAAGTAAATGCATCTTAAGTATTTTCAAGGAATTTAAAATTAACCGAGAATTCGCCTTTCCAAAATAATTTTATTTAACTTGAAATTTTATTAAAAACTTTTCCAATCTGTTAACAGAATGTGTTTATACTAGTTATTCGATAATCCAACACCTGCGCACGTTCTAAATGTTTTAATTATAACTTTCTCAATTACTGGAGTTGAAATTCTAAAGTGATGAGTCTTACAAAGTTCGAAATTAGATGTAATTGAAAATAAACCTTCTGAGCAATAGTAATGGGCAATTATGAAAATATAAATTAAAATAACGGCACCTACTGGGCTATGCTAGAGTATCAATGTATCAATATTAAAAAATAAGCAAGTTTTAGGAATCATTAGAGTTTCGCGTTTTAACGGACCACAGTTCTCCCACCTTGTATGATGTAGTGTTTTAGGGAAATGATTTTAGTAAGGTAACTTGACAAGGTCTACAATGACAATACAGATTAAAATAAAGTAAACTTCACAATTTATTCAGATTAAAATAAATACATAAATAATAATGGTTTAGATTTTTACAAAATTTAAAATGATTTAGAATGGAAAACGATTTTTCTATAATATACTCAAGACTTTGGACCACTGTAAATGGAATAAACAGAATAAATATCTAATCTTAATATAATTCTATGAAGTTTTCTTTACGTAATAATATAAAAACAATAAATTTATCTGTAGTTTATAAACATAGTTATAAAAAAAAATACAAAAAAACATTGGGTGTGCACAAGACCACACGTTGGAAGTGATAACTTCTATGACCCATTTATATGTTTATCATTATTAATATTGTGAAAATATTATATAATATTTTGAAAATTCATAGTTATAGTATTATAATATTATTATAATTATAACATTATTATAATATTTAAATAATAATAAGTACGCGAAAAATAGTCTTAGTCATAATGTAAGCAGTGTTTATTTTAGTGACTAATGACTTTTAATGAGGTATTAGTGTATGCACTCTGCATAGAATTCTAAGAATAATTTAATATGTAAGGGATAATTATTATAATATAGCATTAAATAATAACAATAATTATCCATTAGATATTAAATTATTCTTAGAATTCTGTGTAGAGTGCATACACCTCACTCAAAATCATTAGTCAATAAATAAACACTGCTTACATTATAATGATAACTTTTTTTCGCATACTTATTACAATTATAATATTAATATAATATAACAATATTATAATTATAATATTGTTATAATATAATAATATTATAATATTTAAATTATAATAATAATAGTTATATTATTATAATTGTTATTAATATTATTATTAATTATAAAATAAAAAATAACGTATTATTATATACCACGTATCACGTATTCCCTCTTCACGCTCTGACTTGTGTCTACGCAAAAAGTTCGTGACGCGAGATTTCAGGAACATAGTCAAGCGAAAGTGCCTGACTGGTCAATAGAAATTATCACTTCAACAAACTAATACAATAAATTAATAACAATATAACATATTTTCCACTTTTTCCGATAGGTTGAAATTAATTGTTTTCTGAGTATAAACTATTAAGAATAAAAATATTTCCTTTAGAATGTATAATAAATAGTTTTTAATTAATAAATAGTAAGTTTTACACGTCTTGAGAATGAAAATGGGCAAATGGAGAACTGATTTACAAATCCAATGAGTGGGTATTATTTAGTAGAATTTCTTGTCCGTTACAGCGTCCGTAATAAGAAATCCGATAGTGATTTGTCTCACCCTTTCCACTGCCCTCAGATTTCGTAAGCTCTACCCTGCCTGATATATTACTTCCATTTACAAATTCAATGGTTAATTCTATTCGAAATGGAACACAAAATGTGCTCTCATTAATCTTTTCCTAATTCAAGTTTATTTTCAAAAGGTGCGAGCATTTTTACGATGCAATTTTTTATGTCAAAGTATTTACAATTCGTCTGTGTATAATGTATCCGATTTCTTATTTATGAGGAATTAAATCCATTATATTTGTTACTGAAAAACATCTTAACGGAATCTCATTTAGAATCATTAGTTAACACAACTTTGTTTTAAATTAAGGCCTGTCATTGTTGTGGAACAAACATTAGTTTTCTGAGCATCTCCGCCATTTTGTACATTTTCTCATGATTTTAATGTTAACTTAGAAAAGGTTTACTGTAGTTAATATTTACGTAAGGCTTATCACTTATTTCTCGTTGAAAAACCCTTAGTTTTAAAGTTAAACTCTTCCTAAATCTTTAGTATTTTATAAATTATTTTGCTTCAAATTGCAGTTACTCCATATAGTAAGAACCTCACCTCTGTCGTTCAGTTAATATTTTTTTTATGGTAAAAATACATCACTGTTTCGCCGAAAACTATATATTTTTTCAGGTTAAGCACTCAACACCTAAATAAATTATAGTACAACACTAAATAAACTCGAAAACACAGTATATGAAATAAAATGATCCAAACTAGCTTTTTGTTATTGCGTTTAATAAACAAGTTCGGATTATTCCATATGGTCGTAAGCGTCATTTTTTTATCGAAAACTTAATATGGATGGACTTTTAGATTGGACATATCATCTGGGTTTAAAAAAGCAGTCATAAAGTCTCGAATGTTTTTATATTTTGTTAAACTGATAAACTCAGGTATCTGAGAATGTATTCATATTCATATTTGAATCCATAGCAACGAAACACACATTTTTTCATAATCTGCCTTAAGCGTGTATTGCTTACGTTTTTTAGTACTTAAACTTAATTTTCTATAAAGTAAAAAAACTGTTTTAAAGTAGGCTAGTAGATAGATGGAATGTTTGAGATTATCCAGAACATTCACACAAAACACAAATAAAGTTTGTGCCTTTATAATTTTTGTACAGATAAAATCTTATTAAATATCAGTCAGCAAGCATTTTGTAAAAGTAAATAAAACAATGTATTTAGATAAAGTTATACATGATTTATGCCACTCAAAGATTTTGAGCATTTGTTTTAGTGTAGTTGTAAACATAACCTTAGAATATAATTTAGGTTAGGTTTTATGTTGAAACTAATCAGCTGTTATAAATATGTACATGTTTTAAACTGGGCATATATATTCTTCGTAAAATAATATTTATGATTAGTTTGAACATGTTGAGAAAACTTTAATACTCTTCAAAGCTTTTAAGTAGCTAATTTTAGGTTAATTTCTGTTGAAGTATAAAATCAGTTTTTATGTGTTTAAATCTGGTTTGTTGTAACAGATGATTATTTGTTTTCTTAATAAGGTAACATGTGTATTTAAAATGTTAAATGTGATTCTATTTTACACTCCTGTTAAACAAAAACATATTATGGCTATCTTTTGCGTTAATGGACACCTCTTGCCCTTTTTTGGTTCTAATTATTATAGCTTTGTGTTTGTGATCTAGAGAACTGTACGTATATTATAGGAGAACAAAGGAAGTTAAAATTTAAGAAATGTAAAGTGTTAATCACATTTTACTATATCACTACTCAGATATGTGTTTTCTGTGATATATCCGAGGAACTTGATTGTGTTAATCATTCCATTCTGTTGGCAAAATTACAGAGATATAGAATTAAAGGTAGATGTTTGTTGTTAATTAAGTCATATTTTGCAGAACAGAATGTAGAGAACTACCTACAATAGTAATGCATAACTGATTGGAATTCCTAGTTATATGGTGTATCTCATAGTTCCATACTATGTCCTTTATTATTACTAATTTATATTAATGACATTTCTCATAATACTAGTCGACTCTGCCTTGCACGTTCTCGGAGTAATGCGTGGCTCTTCCGCGCGATTTAAATTAATAACAACTTCCGTTTGGAGTGAAATTTGTTTTGTATGTGTATGTTTATGTATACATGATTGTGTTTTGATTTTCCTGATGATGTTTGAATAACCGAAACTGCAGTAGAAACAAGGTAAGAATATACCTCAAATAAGGATTAGTAGACGTCTAATAATATACTGAAATTATAAAATCTGAGTTGAGGTGGGGATAGTCATGTCGGGGAATGCACAGGACATAGACAAAGGTTTTTTGTTCCAATAAATGTTTACGGACAATGACCTTTATAAACCAAAGAACTAGTTGTAGGAAAAAAAATTACTTTATCGGGACATAAAACACTTGTTAAAGATTTATTCTGGGTTCACACAAATAGAAAAATATTGGATAAAAAGTGTTTTAAACACAGTTTTAAAACACTAGAAAAAATACAGATTTCTATCTTATAGTTTAAAATTGTTGGAGAATACGCAATTGTTAAATCTAGGATGAAAATAGTTTGAATGTAAATTAATTGTTGTATTGTAAGATTACACCTGTTTATGCAAGAAATGTGTTTGCCCAATAAACGAATCTAATTCTTAGCAAGTCTATTACTTAGAATGATTATATTTATTTACGATGATATATATTAAGTATAGCTTAAAAGCTTTGTACATAAATGAGAAATTTAAAAAGGCAATCTTAGATATGCAAATGTGGAGGGACAGGAGTAATGTTGTGCTGCTGTGTTGTGGTCTACGTAATATTCATCTCCCACCAAACTCTATGTATCTGATGATAAGAAAGAAAAGCCGCATCCTTTCTTTATATAAATTACAAAATTACCATTTTCTGTAAATTCATTTCCAGGTGACTTTCTTAATTAAAAGTTATACAGTAAAGTAAACCTAGCTAAGTAAATACAAAGATATAACTTTAATATTCCTCATGATTTACATTTCGAAATGTTTTGACGCGATCAAAGAGTGCCCGAGGATCTTTGACTTTACAATCGTATTCTCACACTATGTTCTACTCAGGTCTAGGTATTATTCCTGGTTATATATTTTAATAAAATCATAATAAAAAAACAACAAAATTTGTTTCTGTTTAATTCAACAAATATTAAGTGTGATATTGCAGCAGATTGTTAAATTTTAAACCAGGATTTTAAAACTTATGTTTACTTAGTCCTATAGTTGAAATAATTTAAGAAAGTCTATTTGTATACATTGCAGCCACGGTTAATTTAAATATACTACATGATTTTTTGCATTTACCTTGTTAATTTCATAAAAAATAGACATTAAATAAAAAATTATTTGGTCGTAAAAACGTGAATTTAATTGGGAAGAGGCAATACATTGAGGATCGGAAAAATATTGATTGAAACCTAAAATAAAAACTCATCTCCTATAAGAGCGAGTTGTCTGTATGTCCGTACGTGAGCAACAACATAGTACAGCGCATGCGCATGGTCGTACAAAATACATATCCTTTTAAAGACATAATATGCTACTTCATTGAGCAGCTAACAACAGTAAGACATATAACGCTGGGTTAATGCATCATCTACAACACTTTATCAAAACCTAGCATAGATTATACTTTTCCATTATGTTAATGTTACTTTAACTTCTTATAATGTCTGAATGCTGGTTATTTTTGTAAATTATTTAGTTATGAAACTAATGTATGCTGTAATATGCTATATGATCTGCTTTGAGTTTTTAACTTAATTTATCACAGATTTATAATTCATTAATTATTTACAAAAACAACAATCATCGAGCAATGGTCTCATGTGTTTCAAATAAATCCACGAGATTTTCCCCGGTATCTTATTAATTAACACATAATTACCAGTTAAACTTGCACGAAACAATATACCTTTAATAAAAAGGATCATAAATGGAAAATAAAAATAAATGAATATTAAAAAAAGCTGAGATTTTGTCGCGTTATAACAACAAAAAAAGGGAATTTCGATGTACTCGATGCTCGACGATGGTTGACAGTTTTCTGTGATAATTATACTCTGACACTTGTACTGTGTCTTTACTTGTAATATTTGTGTTTCTTTATTAATGTTTGTGTTTAGTTAAATATTCATTTCTCAGTTCTAATATTTTAGTAGTCGGTGTCTTGTTGTTTATGATTTAGTTAACTTCATAGGCCAAGGCAAATATGTTTGCTTTCTAGATGTGTATGTCTTTATTTCAGATGATAGCAAGAGTTGGTGCAAAGTCTAGAAACGTCGTGATTTACATTTTGTTTACACAAATAATATCAAATGTCTGAAAGAAATTGTAAGCTCATACTTTCAGCCAGTGTGATGTAATTCTTACTCGTATTTACAATTTGTTAACACTTCTCGCGTGTAGGAATTGCCATCACACACGTGCAATTAGTTTAACAATAATTAAAACAAATAAAACATTACTATAAAGAAGAATTAAGTTCTGATTTTTACAAAACTGAATTGATATTTCCAAAAACCTTATAATTTTCTTTGAAAATATATAGGTATTAAGGTATTTAATATTTTCAAGATATAAAAACATTTAAATCCATCCTTAATAAGTTCAGAGAGAACAGTATTAAGATGTTATCGGCTTATATCTTACATTGAGATGTCGAAATAAAACAAGTTAAATCAATTTAAAACACCTGTTACATACACTGTTACCAAACTCTACGAGGTACTAAGGTAAACATTTTGCTTTAACTTTCCCTTTTTCTGGTAGTAAATTTGTCCAGTTCGCATTAATACATAACATGCTTTTAAATTAAACGTACTATGCCTGCCTCAATTTACCCTAGGTTTTTGTAAAATAAGGAAACAGTTAAGGTAATTTGTGGAAGTTTAGAGAAAAGTTTAAAGTATAAAGTTTTACAAAAGAAACTCGAGATCTAAAGGAAGGACAAATTTGAGGAAACGCACTGAAGTGGTTTTGTAAGGACTTAACTTCTTGTTTTTCTGCTTTGTCTCGCGAGCTTGTAATTACGAAAGGTTATGTTTGACAATTAATTACCTGTGGGACAGAAATTAATATTATTTTAAAAGATCTTGGTAAAACATTCTCTAGTGTTAAGTATATTTTTAGTTGTTCGTGTAAAATAATTATGGGAGAAAGATTTGTTTTTAAAGTTCGCGATTCAATTCTTGTTAAATTTAATTTTCATCTCTCATATATAAGCCATAAGTTTAAGAAATACAAATAGTTTGCCTTAAAGCTGAAGTCTATTTTTTTTAAATTCCAGCAAAATTCGTGTCGGAAAAGCACTAATGCGGGTCTGGTGCGTGCATTTTTCAGATTTAACGAAATAAAACTCGTTTACATAAAGATCGGTGATAGCTAAACTTCATGAAATCTAATCCAACCTTAAAATACAAATAAATTTTTCAAATTGGTTCATCTTACGTTGTAACACATGGCTTCAGAGTATCCTCAAAGAAATTATACAAACTATTCTAAAAGGAATTTTTTTCAGAACTTTTTACAATATTGTTGAAGGTTTTGGAGATGATATTATTCGTGATTTTTTATATATTTCAAAAACGTGAAATAATACCGTCAACATTTTCAATGATAAGATATTTAAAACGACTTTAGAAGCTGTTAAAACACACATTTAAATACATTAAGTAGCTTTTTAATTTAATTAAAAAAGAGTTGGAAAAAAACCCTTTTTTTTAAATGTCCATATTCACAAATGTGCATTGATTGTTAAAACACTTCCGCAGGCTTTTTTGTAGATGTTTTTATTGCAAATATTTTCCCCACTTGTCTTACTGTTTTGGTTTATCTTTGATAGATTTATCATCGCCAGCCTTAAACTAGGACTTAGACAGAGTTTGATCACTTTTGGATCAATGTTTCCCAGCACAGCATTGCCAAACCAGTAATGGTTTAATCAAAGTGTTGTATGCAGTTTTTAAGTCATATCGTAATAAACGAACACACACTATTTCCTTCTTTATAATATAATACAAACACCTATTTTTAAGATTTATAATTTCAAGGCAGCTGAATTCGAACTTTGTAAAGTTTTTCATTTTGTAATTCTGCTTCCAGTAATAACTTAACTTGAGGAAGGAATTAGGACGGCATTTGTTGGATGATTAAATAATTTATATTTTAAAACTTCTTTTAAAAGATTGGAAAAGTTTACTTAAGTCATTTATTTTAAGTCATTCCCCAAGACGTTTAGTAACAACCTTTGCCAGTGGCAAAAATGTTTAAAGAAGTTGTTAAATTAAAAATGTTGTTGAAATCGGTACAATAGATTTTGAGTTATTATAATGTTTTACTCCTTAAAATAGAAATCATGATTTCTAAATAATTTTAACTGGCTCAGGACGACTCCTCTACAATTCCTAAATCCGATTAGTAGTGAGCGATTATTAGGGTTGAATTGGTAGGGGCAATAGGGGAACCTTATAACCTAACCTCCAAAGAAGTATTTATTGATTCCAAGCTGTAGAATATGAAACAATAAGAACCTTTTTCATTTAACATATTTTGACATAATCTTAAAATCTCGGGTTAAATAGACCTATTTTTATTCAAAAGTACAGTATCTCTTTCTCGGGTAAAAAGACCTAATTTTTCAACTATTCTTGAAAAGTGTGACTTTCAGTGACCCAAATTAGTAAACATTTTCGTCAACAAAATTACTTTATTTTGCGGTTTTTGAGTTTTTTTTAAAAGTGAGGTTAAATTAAAAAAAATCGGGCTAGCAGGGTTTTTGTCGTAGATGATACATGATTTTGCTAATTTGCTTTGTTTTTCTATCAACTTTATGTGAAAATAAAACATATTTTTTCTGATTATAAAATATTGAAACTACCAAAATTAAAATTTAATACAGTGTCAAATTATTTTGTTATCCATAAACTTTGTAGTAAAATTGTAAGTTCCTTATAATAGTGAATTTTTTTAGTTTAAATTCAGAATTCATTTTTATACTTACAAAATTTACGACCATGCTTGTAAAAATTTCAAAAAAATCAATGTTAAAAGAAACATGTATTACAATGTTTAACGATAAAATGTACACTGTACGAGAAATTTGAGTTTTTTCTATTTTCGATGTTTTAGAATAGAAAAAATGTAATTTTTTTCCATAAAGTTGACAGTAGAACAATGAGAATGAGCCCAAAATCAACCTTGTACGACAAAAACCTGATTCTACTTTTTTTTTATTTAACCTTAATTTTGCAAAAAAAAACTTCCGATGGTTCTAGACAAGACCATTGAACGTACTGGAATGTTCTAGAAGTAGGAAACGGTCTACGAAGTATAAAACTTGGCACATATTATAAAACTATTAGAAGAAAAACATTTGCATTTTGATTATTTGTGTTTAAGGTGTAAAATATTGTTAGAAATATTTAAGCTAAAATGTACTCATAGTCAAGAGTATCTTAAACGAACTGGCGGAAATCTTGGTTTTTGATCTTATTGGATCATCTATGTAAACCTATAACTAAATTGGAAACATATATTGATTTGGACGAAGCTTACTAAACGTATTTGTTTTAGTGAACCGATATTTATTTATAAAATGCATTCATATCTTAGAGCAAAGCCGCTGGTATCCCTGCTAGTTTATTTATAAACGTAAGTGACACAACCAACAGAATAGAGGCAATGTGGTTAGTCACAGATGCTGACGTGAACTTTACTAAGGTCGGGAGGGAAAGGTGTGTGCTTTTTTATTAAAAACATTTCAGAGTATATTGTTTTAAATATTTTTGAAGCAGAAAATTTATTATCTGTAGTTTGATATTCCTGTAGTTTTGTTTGGTTTTTAATCTTACTTATCAGAGAGATATTTTAGTCAAACATAATGGAGAGACAACTAGCAGAAGAAAAATATACATAGGTACTCTTTTTAAATGTGGTTTTTGTTGACTGAACTCTTGTTTTCTAAGTTAGATGCTAGCGGTGTTAAATGTCCCAAAGCCAAGTTAGCGAACAAATTAATTCATCTTTTTATAGTAGTTGAACTTATGTTCGTAATAATATATCTAGTGCATCCATAGGTTTGTTGTGATTAGTTTTACTGATTTGATGCTACTTTTAACTCACACTTAGAAATATTTGACTTCTTTGACAATATTGAGAGAATTCCATCATTTGTAGTTAGTGCTATTTAGTTCAATTCATCTCGACATCAAAATATGGTACGTAGTGAAAAATACATAATTAATTGTGACATTTTTTGATTTTTTGAAATTGAGTTAAATTAATTAAGGTGTATATATTTCAATTAGGAATTTATATTGTATGAAGGAAGATTCTACTTTGGTTCTATATAATGTTTCAGCAATGTATGGAGGTAGGTACAGTCATTTGAATAAAATTGTCTAATGAAATACAGTATATAGTATCTTATTAAATGACAAGTCTATATCTTAATGTAAGATGAAAAAGATAATATATAAACAAAGAAAGTAAGATCAATAACAGATGCTGAATTAAACTGCACATAGCTCGAAGGTTGGGAAAGAACAGGTGTGCCTTTGTTATTAAAAACATTTCAAGCAATGTTGTTTTAAACGTTATTCACATTATATATGTTTTGATTCAAGAATCCGCAAAATCTGGTTCTAAGGAATAAAGTAACTACAATTTGTTACTCCTAAACGGTTAGCCCGGTTTTGAAATCTTATACTGATCAGAGCCATTCAGGCTGCAAGATGTATGGCGAATGTCAGACACATTTAAAGGGCTGAAAATAAATCTAGGAAGTTGTCTTTGAAGTTGTGCGACGGTAAACTGGTAGTATAAATGCCGTATGTGATGATAATACTAAACGTAACAGTGGAGTTTCCGTTATTGAGAACCCACACGAAATTGCTGACATATTCAATAATTGTTTTGTTGGGGTTTCAAATAATTTTAACCTTAAAGTAAAGCTTGATGGCATATCTAATGCATTGAAAAAGAAGAACCATCCTTTTCCAAATTCTTTGTTTCTTAGTCCTTTCACCACCAACAAAGTTCATAAAGTTTTAAATAAATTAAAGAATACATGTATGCCGCTAAATAATCCTGAATTAAGTACCGGTTTTTTCATAGATACAATTTGTTCCCTTTTTCAACTTATTTACTATATGCCAGGTCGACTGAACAACACGGGGTAGTAGCGTGGCCTATGCAAGCTGAACACCAGTAACTAG
>JAGFPH010001627.1:91438-103616 GCA_018207615.1 Philaenus spumarius | reverse complement strand
GGGACGATTTTTCACATTTTAACTCATATTTCCGCTTCAAAATTGTTCTTATGCCATCGGAACAAAAATTGTGAATTATAACAATATATTTTGTTCATTAAATGAGTGACTACAGACAATACTGGCAGGCACTTTTCACTACTCTTGCACATTATCATTTAAACATCTATATAATCTAATTAATTTTAGTGAAGTATATGCTATTATAAATTTTCTTCATCGGAAAAGTACTGGCAAAATTCCTGTGTAGTTGAAATTTTTTAACATTTATAACAACAAATTTTTAGTACAAATGGATCAAAAACCAAACAAAGTAAGGAATAGAGATAAGACAGTTATTTGATACGGAACGAAGGTCATTCCAGTCTATATGCATTGAGATTGATTTATCACGACTATTTGTTTGCATGTCTTTGACCTGTTGAATGAGAACTTCAATTTGTACCTCCTTAGTGTCATTGAGTAATAGGCGATAAAGAGTGTTGGAAAATAAGTTTCCCAGGCGAAATTTTGACACGGTTGAGATTAAGTCCAACTTAAAATACAAACATTTTTGTTTTTGAAATACCTTTTCAATGATGCGCTTCATGACTAACTTTACTATTTGGAGTTTTTGAGTTTTAATAATT
This sequence comes from Philaenus spumarius, assembly GCA_018207615.1. Taxonomy (NCBI): domain Eukaryota; kingdom Metazoa; phylum Arthropoda; class Insecta; order Hemiptera; family Aphrophoridae; genus Philaenus; species Philaenus spumarius. The sequence goes on along the minus strand of JAGFPH010001627.1, from coordinate 102,987 downwards.
TGTTTCTCCAAAACTATATGTATTTTAAAAATTCTCTAATTTTTTAATAATGGGCAACATAAGCACATTGGAAAGTGTATCTTCTCGTGAATCTAGGATAAAGTTTTTGTTTATGTAGGCTATGTTATGTGGTAACAATAAAACTAACTGTAAAACACTACTTGTTTGACGTTTTGGAACACCTTGTACATACGCAGTAAGATAAGTTAAAATTTTTTCCAAAATGATCACTGTACAGAGATCTTTAAAGTAAGGTATCACTCGACCTACCTTTACATTTGAAAATTTTCCAAAAACAACACCCACCCCGAATAAAAGCACTTTTGGGGCATTTTTGAAGTTAGAAAATATTTTTACTGAAATCTCTAAAGTCGAAATAGGGCTGTTTAAGTTAAAACTAAGGCTATATAGCTCATTTGGTTCCGTCGCTATACATTGGGCACGTGTGGTCTGATCACCCTGTATACAATACACACATTATTTAGTAAGTAGGCTATTGAAAGAAAAATATGGCGAGGAGGCGTATTGTAAAATTTACCTTAAAAAGTTTTAAAACAAATATGTCCAAAAAAGCATACAATGAAGCCTAATTTACACACATTATTTTGTAATTAGTCCATTACAGGAAGAAACACTCACAGTTTACACGCAAGTAAGCCTCAAGTTAATGTGAGTTCCACTTGTGAGTACCTATATACCAAAATAAAATGTTCAACTTTAAAATAAAAAATGACAATGCAAAACGGACCGCTGTGGCTGAAAAGGAGGTCAAGTAAGTTTTTAAAAAATGCAAGAAGTGGCCGAGTTATGCAGTGTTTGGAAATGATGTGTTTGGAATGTGCTTTGACTTTATGCAAAATCTTTATTTGCCGTGCATGCCTGTACAAGAGCTGTTGTATCTCAGAAAACTGTGGCATTACGCCTTTTGTGTTCATAGAGTAGGAGATAAAAAATCCACAATGTACACTTTACCATGAAGGAGTTGTGAAGAAAGGAGCAAACGAAGTATGTTCTCTATTGAAAGACTATATCGATAACTTCATTGATCCTCAACTCAAATTTTTTTTGTCTTCAGTGAAGCATGTCCCGGACAAAACAGGAACCATACTTTGGTTAGATTTTGTATGTCCATTACCATTACCAAACGATTCAACGAGATTCATGTCTTTTTTCCTGTTAGAGGTCATAGCTTTCTCCCCTTTGACAGGAACTTCGGTGTTATAAAAAGAGTAATTCGCCGTCACGACAGGATTTACTCCCCAGACCAATATAATGAAATGATTGGTACTGGCAAAACTAAGCACCCTTCTTTTGAAGTGAAAACAGTATTGAATGAACACATTTTGTAATTCAAGGGCTGGTGGTCGACCTTTTACAAAAAGACTTGTGCTAGTGTTGGCACTAAACAGCCTTTTAAAATAAGCACTTGACGTTCACAGCAACCAAACGGGGATAAGTCACTGTACATACTTTTATAGATGGTGTAGCGGTCGATGTTTTTAAACTTTTCAAAGGTGGTGAGGCTGAACCCTCTATCCACAAGGCATTGAATGGAATAGTCCCCATTAAGAAGAAGAAACTCCAAGATGTTGCTAAAATAATTCACTATGTGATAGAAGATTCTAAAGAATTTTACAACACAATTTTACAATGGCCTACTGCAGACGGCGAGGCGGAGAACGATAGTGAATAAAAAGACTAAAATTTTAATATTGTTCAAGTTACTTAATGAATAATATTTTTAATATGATGTAAAATGTCTATTCCACAGTATTTTAATAATTTATAAGTCACACCAAACTCAAAAATAAGAAAAACTATGCACCTACACTGGATTCCACGTTTACCGTGCAGTACAGAACACCCATACGTTATTCATACGACAGTCTCAGCTGTACCAGCCAACACAAAAACATCAACTCCCATGCAACGCTCGGTCAGTTGACGCAACCCGCATGACAATAAACGTGATGTTCGTTGTAATGGTAGTAGCACGTCTATTCTCTCATAAGATTTGTATTGCACGGTGAACGTGTAATCGAGTCTACATATGTCTAATATGACATACGTTGTCTACATATGACAAATAATAAGTTTTTTGATCTGACTAAATTAAGTGGTAGGAAGATTTTTTTTATTTTCCGAAAGATTGGTTGTGTGGAATCTTTCCATTCTTAATTATTTCACTCATTCAATTAAAGTTCTAAATACATTGTTTTGTAATATAAAAAAATCAATGAAAATGGAATAAAATGTTTGCAGGTCTCAACGTGCTATCAACCGTCGATATGAAACTTCTGATATAATTCAAACCTAGAGCGTGGGCTGTGTGTGCCTTCCACCTCTTTAAAGCCGTCTAGGCCTTGAGAGGGTGACGCTTTGGAAGAGGTGAAACAGTTACCTCCGAAAAAATGGCCTGAAAAATAGCGCCTAGAAGCAGGGGGTGCTATAGCAGGAGGGGAAGCCGTCCAGAGAGAGGGAGGAAGAGGATCTGGCAGTAAGACTTGTACCAATCTTACAAAACGAATAGATAAGGAAACGGAAGCAATACTGGGCCACATAGATTGGTCATGTTCAAAACTTACCTTAAAATTTAAATTCACCAAACGTAGGAATGTTTCAGCTGATTACTCACAATTCACAAGATACCTAGAGGTTAAGTCAATAAACCAAAGAACTAGATATAAATTTTGGCTTTATTAACCAAAATGTAAAAAGAGTTTATATGCCCTTAATAAAAGAATAATTAAGGGGAGTCCGTAAGCCAATTATGAAAAAAAAACGTTTTTCAAAAAATAATTGAATAATGTAGCTACAATTGTCTAGTTTAATTTACTTTTTTAATTACAAAAATCGATAAACTAGAAAATTTTTATTAATTATAAACGTCTCACACATGCAATTCATACAGATTCAAACTTAAGAACAACCAAGCAAACTTCCTATAACCACTCCTAGATGGCGCTGATGAAGGTACATTTTTGTTATAACCACTCGTAGATGGTGCTGACAAACTATCTTTTTAAAGATATCGGGATGAAATTTTCTGTGCTTATTTAGGTGGCATATATACACCTTTTAACACAGGGATTTATCAAAATAAAATTTTTTATAAAAGTTATACGTTTAATTATAATATTTTATACCTGTTTTTTGTAACGTACTATTTAAAAATCTATAAAATTATATTCAATTAGCACAAAGCCAAACCCTCCCATCAGTGTTACTAGTTAGATGTCTTGAACATGTAGTAAAAATTTCAGCATAATAGCTTTAGTAGTTTCTAAGAAAATGGGTCATGAAATAGGCTAATTTAACATGGGCGAGATAGGACTTACGGACTCCCCTTAATTATTTATATACCCTTAGTACAAAGAAAAACATCAGATTTAAAAAGAATACATATATATTTAATTTGAATTTTAAAAACCCTCCCCAAAAAATCAAAATCAAAAACCCTCCCCTTTAATAATGATTACAGAAATTATACAGAAAAGATTAAGCAAGATTACAAAATTTTAACATGAAATACCATGGATTTGTTTAAGAATAAATATTTATGTCGTTGGCCAACTGTAAAGCTAGATATAATTAAATAAATAAAAATAAAAAGAATTATGAGACGTCTCTCTATTAAAAAAAGATATATAGAATTTCTAAAATACAGAGCCCTTAGGGCTGAGGTCCGAAATATGCTATAGCTTGCTCCTCCCAATATTATTAAATACAAAACATGTCCTATATACTATTCATAATTTTGTTTAACACAGAAATACAACACACAGCCTATTCAAAATTCATTATAAGGTCCACTGTAGATTCTTTAAGTAATTACAAAATATTTTAGTCCTTAATTATTTATGCAAAAGCACTGTCGTCGAAAAGTATCTAGTAATGCTGGATGTAGAATGTTGGCTTTGTCACCAAGTTATAAGCTGTAGTTGGATTTATAGCATGTTACTTGAACTTGAGTACAGTACTTGAACCAGTGAAAAACTGGTATTTCAGAAGTAAGGGCTTATAAAAAAGACATATTAGTTAGCCACGCACATTAGAGAAACTCGCGACTAAAAAAAGAAAGGTCACGACATAGTTAAAGAATTCGCAATGTACAAGCTGCACTCAGAAAGACTTGTAGCTGTTGTAAGGCCGGCGTGCTTCTAGAAGGTTCTATATGTCGAAGCAAAATGTAACGGACTAGATAAGGTCAGCTGATTAGTTACAAAGGCTAGCAGTAAGTACCGTACGGCTGCAGATACCGTACGGAGTCGGCCCCTAGCGGAGAAAAGGATAACTACGTAAGGTTAGGCAGCGGGTAAAAGCAGAAGATTGTAGAGTCGGTAAGACGTCACAGACTTTGCCAGTAGCCAGCTCTCAGGGTCCGATGGGAGAGAGGAGGGAAAAGCAATGTGACCCATAACTTGAGGATGCTGCAGCTAAATCTCCATCGTGCCAAGTCGTCATCTGCTTTGCTTTGAAGGGGATATGTGAGGAATTAGTGCTGGTAGAAGTAATTTTATTCCGGGGGGGGGGGGGGGGGGGCTACAAGGCTATAAAATCTCAGTCTTCTTTCCTGGAGATACTGACGTCATTCCGCCTTCTGAAGTTAAAAGGCTGGTTTAATTATGTCTATCTAGGTGACTCGATCTCATTGTTGCTTATGATGCCAACAACCATCACCATCTAATGATTTTACTTGTGTTAGTGGGAACAGGAGGCAATAGACTTCACATTGTTAACATTGTTAACCACTCATATAAGTAATAAAATTACGAACTGGTACTTTAGTATAGAGTTGGGTTGTTTTACAAATGTTTTATTTAATTAAATTTACGTTGAAATGTTTGACGAGTAATTGGCAGTACAAAGCTATTCGGACTGTTTATGAAATGATTGATGTTTCATTTATCGTTTTTTATTATTTAGAAAACTGTTGGACTTGCTAATTTTTAAAACAATAACAAAATACTTAACCCTTTCAGTTACACATTTTCTGTTTTACAAATACAAATTTGAAAATTCAATCTTATTGTTCAAACTTATTGTTGTTCTATTATGTTATTTTTTTAATGATTTTTGGTTCAAAGAATTTGTTTATCTTATGTGGTATATACATTACTGCATGGTTATTAAAACGGACAAAATTACATAAGGGTTTTAAAATTACAGCAGTATTGAAAATGTTATTATAATTCGATTTGAATTTTTTATTGTCATTGTAACTTAAAATATACACACATAAAAACTGTATAGTGATTGCAAAAAAGTCGATGTTGAGATTTTTGTGGAAATATCCGTTTTGGGATCCCCTGAGTCCAAAAAAGTGGCTTTTGCAAAATGTCTGTCTGTATGTCTGTATATGTATACAAAGCTAGAGAGAAAACTATTCGATCAAGTTCAACCAAATTTGCACCAGACATGTCCAGTAGGCCTGTATAGATGCACAAAAAAGGGTTTTGAAAAATTTGAGAAACAACCTCTAATTTGGGCAAAAAACCCCCAAAAATCAGTTATTATTTTTTTATAAAAAAACGGCTCTAACGATTTTGATAAAATTTGTCTTATTTGTAGCGTTTAATGTGCCCTACGATATACGAAAAACCACATCTTTCTAAAAATGATCCTTTAGCTAATAATAATAATAATAACTGATTTTTGGGGGTTTTTTGGCCATAAAGGGAGTTTTTTTTTCAAAATCTGTCAAAACCTTTTTACGTGCCAATAAAGACCTAATTGACATGTTAGGTGCAAATTTGTTCGAAATCGATCGAATAGTTTTCTCTCTAGATAATAATAATAATATTTATTAGTTAATCTCCAACTTTAATAAAATTCACCTCTCCTACCCCACCCTATAAGTCACAGTCATGAATCTATTTAGTAATTTAAATATGTTTGTGAGAAAGTATGTGTCAGTTCCTGGTACCGTTTATTCATTCATTAAATGACTTGAAACAGTTCGTTATCTTTGTAATGCATAGATTCACTTTGCATTTTGAAAAAAAAAGAGTTTTCTTCTGGCATTTTTGGTGTTTGCATTGTTGTCCATCTCTGCTATAGTCAAATTCAGGTAAATGATTTACTCTGTTTCTTCGTACATCTACAAAAGGTCAGGTTTCAACAGTATTTATTTTGCTCTTGCACGTTGTGGGGTCGGAGATGCAATTGGTGTGGGTGTTGAACATGGTCAAATAATAGGTCAAACACCCTCGCATTGTCTACATATTTATTATCTATCATAAAGGCATTCACAACACAGCAAACCACGAACAACAAAAGCTATAAAACAAAAGAAATCAAGGAAGCCACATGTGGAAATGGGCTGGCATTTCCAGGCTAATGAACAACCTCTAGGTAATCCTGTCCGTTATAACGAACACAACTTAAAACAGTATTATTACTTAATTATTACTTATCATTGGTACTTATTACTATTTCCAGGCATTCACAATACACTTAAGAGTCTGCTCTTAGTAAAAATATGTTGGTTATTCAAATCTATCGATTTATTTAGAGTACTACAAACATAACCTTACATGAGAAAATTTAACAATATTTACATTGATATACAATATATATACGTACATGTTATTGAAACACATGATTGTATTGCTGCTGTAACCAAACACATTGATTACACATGACAACCTTGCCTCACATTGTCGGTCCCCCACAAGCAATTTATAGACTCATGAAACTGTTACTTTTATTGCTGTGGTACAAACATGTCCTAATACACGGGGATTCGGGTTTAATTTATTGCTTAATGCAAACTTTGAAAGACTTACTGTTTGGTATTAGCAGTAATTTATCGTGTGTTTATGACAACTTACTTTTTAAATACTATATTTAGTTAGATAAACAATTTTAACATATATTTTTATAATGTTTAATAGCAAGTTCAAAGTTATAAGGGGTAATTTTAGCAGTTTCTAATTTACATTTACAGGATGATACTAACTTTATTTTTGTTAAAAGTATACAAATTTCCCTTAATATATCTTTAAGTAAAATTACCTATACGTGTTATTTTTATATGATAAATACATGAGACTTTTGCTGGAAGTGTTTTTGATTAACTTTGGAACTAACAATCTTTTACAGTAAATATTGATTTTTGTTAAAGTTAGATTAGATTCAGTTAAGTGCAAGCTAAGGTGTACGTGCTTGTATATACTTTAGGTGTCTTATTATTTTTTCTGATGATTAAAAACTGTTATTGTCAAAATTAATGTATTTTTGATGTTTGTTAATATTTTGTCTAAGCCCTGTAATAATGGAAACCTTAACAATAAGGTAATAATAATATTCCGTGTCATCCGCCTGACTTGCTCCAAGCATAACCTAATTCTTAAAGAGGAGCTAAATAATCTTACGATTTAAAAAAATAATATCTAGTTATAAGCATATTCATAATTGTTATTATCAGTTAAATTTATAGCATCTGCTAAAAGCACTACCTTATTCTTAAAGGAGAGCCAGACAACCTTATTCTTTTACTTAATACCTTAATAGTATTTAGTTATTATATTCTTAATTTGTATTCACCAGATCCAGTTCTCAAAGCATAACCTTATTCTTAAAGCAGGTGTTAGACAACATTATTCGTAATTTTACTAATCAGTGGACCTATAGTAAACATTTGCCTATATTTCGTCAGTGTAGTAGACAATTACCTACATTTTTTCAGTATAGTAGACAATCACCCATATTATTTAAGTATAGTAGACAATCACTTATATTTTTACCTATATCTCGAAGCATAATCTCGATGTGTGTTTATACATCGATGGCCGGGCCAGCTGAGTGTGTGTGTGTGTGTGTGTGTGTGTGCGTGGGGCCCTCGGCCATACGTTGTTAGTGTTAATTTTTCAGCTGGTCTTCTTTCAATGTTACAGAGGTTTGAACTAAGATGTGAGCTGTGTGAATGTTCGCTCTTGACTATGCATCTCGACCGTCAGCCTCGTAAGACAACCCACTGTAAAACCCCCTCGTGGATTTGAACCAACTAATTGTATGTTATTTTACTTTTTGATCGATTTTGGGGGAACTAGCGAGCTATAGTGCATCAAAGCAGTGCATCGCTCGTGGTTGAAACGCGCAATACAGTGGTTCGCGTGCTGGTGAACAGCGCAAAGCAAAGGTTCGTGCGTTGTTGTTTGTAATGGACCGAACCATTAACATACGACTCAGTTAATGAGGCCCGGAGCATAAGTAAACGTAGTATATTTAAAAAAGAACGCAAAAAGAAAACTTTATATAAAATTTTTTAACAAAATGCCAAAAACCACACGCTCAGTATGATCTAGCTAGCATTTAATCTGGAGCAAGTCATAGTACCATTTGATTTACAGGACTTACACTATAAACATCGGTTAGAAGGTGTTGTATGGTGTAGGGGAGAGTTGTGCAGTCACGAACCTCATCGTACGAGTTTGTAAATTAGTAGAACTGAGGCTCTGGCAAAAAACAGTAACGGCAGAAGAGAGGTCTTGAGGAAAACAGATTAAATACTTACAAAACAGGGGTGTGCGTAGGGCCTTCGCCTATACGTTGTTAGTGTTAAGTTTTCAGCTGGCCTTATTTCAATGTTACAGAGGTTGGAAGGAAGATGTGAGCTGTGTGAATGTTCGCTCTTGACTGAATTTCAACAATCATAGACACTGTTGTTATAGAAATAGATAAATAGTGACAATTAGTAGTTTATCTATTGTTACAATAATCAATTTGAAATACATTTAATATTTTAATATATATTTACATTATAATAATAATAAGTAGACCACTCATCTGAACCTATGACGTGAGTCCTATGCATCCCGACCATCGGCCTCGTAAAGAAGCTTCCCCACTGTAAAACACCCTCGTGTATTTGAACCAACTAATTGTATGTTATTTTACGTTTTGATCGATTTTGAGGGAACCAGCGAGCTATAATGTGACATGTGAAAAACAAAATGTGCTGAATAATGTGTTTTATACAATTTTTTTAATTTGAAACCATAAAAAGTTTCACTCTCGCACAAAACATCTTTAACAAACTTTACTTCTGATAGTCCGATTTAACCGATGTGTTTCCGGTTTTTAGATGTTTTGGCTAACGAACTCGTATGAGTCACTTAGAAAACACATGAATATAAAGGAATTTCTCACTGAAAATGTTTGGGTTTAGTAAAAACCTTTAATTTAAATTAGTACACATTTTGGCGTTTTTGTTGTTTAAATTGTGACATTTGAATATTACCTATTATATTATTGTAATTTTGTCCAACAGATATGCAAAATTACACATCGCGTCATAGTTGTTAGAAGGAGGGTGGGGGGATATCAAGTTGGTTTTTATTTGTTTAACTTATAAACAAAGCAGTGCATCGCCCGTGGTTGAAACGCGCAAAACAGTGGTTGGCATGCGGGTGAACCGCGCAAAGCAAAAGTTCGTTACGTTGTTGTTTATAGGGGACCGAATCACGAACATACGACTCAGTTAATGAGGCCCGGAGTGTAAGGAAATATAGTAGATATAAAAAAAAATGAGAAAATAAAATGTTATACCAAATGTGTTAACCAAATGGCAAAAACCACACGCTCAGTACGATCTAGCCAGAATTTAATTTGGAGCAAGTCATAGTACCATTCGATTTACAGGACTTACATTAGACACATCGGTTAGAAAGTGTTGTATGGTGTTGGTGAAAGTTGATCAGTCACGAACCTCATCGTATGAGTTTGTAAATTGGTAGAACTGAGGCCCTGGCAAAAAACATTAACGGCAAAACCGAGGTCTTGTGGAAAACAATTTATATACTTACAAGTCAAGGTTGTGCGTGGGGCCCTCGCATATACGTTGTTAGTGTGAAGTTTTCAGCTGGCCTTCTTTCAATGTTACGTGTTCGCTCTTGACTGAATTTCAACAATCAAAAACACTGTTGTTACAGAAATAGATAAATAGTGACAATTAGTAGTTTATCTATTGTTAAAATGTATCTTAAATACCTTTTATATTTTAATGTATGTATATTTACATTATAATAATAATTATAGTTTGTGAAAATAGGGAAGGCGGTTATAAAAGGTACCTACCTGAAACTAACCTTGCACACGCACGCAAACTCACGGGCTACCAACCCTCATTAGTTTCGGTGTGTTACCTATTATTGTTAGCTGCTCTTAATACCCTAGTATTTTTTATATTGTATTTTAAAGAAAACGTATGCTAGTGTGATTCTGATTCTGATTTATTATGATCCAGTAATTATTTCTGAGCAAATAGATACCAAACACGGCATGTATTCAACAAACCGTTAAAATAAATATTAACAGGAGTTGTTTCTCGAGCAAACTTTGGTTGCTATTATAAATATTTGTTGAAATTTTATTTTTATTCCAGATGCTAATAACAATGGAAAATAAAAGTGCTTTTAAACAATTGTGAAACACAATTTAATACAACCTAAAGTAGGCCTAGATAGAGTTGTGTACATTTAAACATAAAAATGGTTATTATAAACTATTTTTGTCTAAACTTACAAAGTAACTAATTTTATAATAAAGTCACAACTGACACTCATGTTATCACCACGAAGATACAGCTTAAACTAATCACTTTTAAATACCTTTGGGAAATGGTTAAGCGCGGAAATAAACTGATCTAGTTTTTTAAGAACAAACATGTTTGAAATCTTCTAAGAAACGGTGTCCCTAGTACCGTTAGGGATGCATTGTCAACTGTAAAAACACACTCATTGAACTATTTTGTTCATTCTCTATAACAAAAGTTTCAGACCAAGTGTCTTTACCTCTTTCAGTAACTTGAATAAGTTTTGCACTATTACAATGGCACAATGTACAACTGCAATAGCAGTACACTTACGGAAAATAAAAGTACATTGTTAAAATATAAAATATCCTCTCAAAGAACTCGTTCAAACATTTATATATAACATTATATTCATAGAAACCAAGTCCGCTTAGTAAACCGATAATTTTAAAGTTATTTTAATAGATAGTCGTATACACGCCTTGTTTGGTATCTATTTGCTTAGAATGAATTACTGAATTATAATAATTCAGAATCACAATCATGCTAATATATAAGTTAACTTTCAAATACAATATAAAAACACTATTGTAAAAGTACAATTCCCAATTGGTGACGAACCGATTCTAATGAGGGTCGGTCAAAAACCCTGCGCTTGTGTGTGTGGGACAGTTTGTTGAGAACGACCTACCGCCTTCCCAGTTTTTTTATAGTTGACCACGCAGCTGACGTGAGTATGCATCCCGACCGTCGCGTCGGTCTCGTAAGACAAGCTTCCCCACTGTACAACCAATGACTACATTGATATGTAGTCATTGGTACAACCCCCTCGTGGATTTGAACCAACTAATTTTATGTTATTTACGGACCTTTAACTCCAGTCCTATTTCAATTCGAATCCTACATTTTTAAATTGTATAAAATTTTGTTTTCCTGTTTTTTTTTAGTTAATATAAGTTATATCTACAAATAATGCCTAGTTTATATAAATAATGTTAACGTTTACTGTATG
>JAGFPH010001627.1:54024-91428 GCA_018207615.1 Philaenus spumarius | reverse complement strand
AATATTTGTTTTTTAAAAATCCAAACGCCTCAACACGAGACGTAACTTATATACATGTATCTTAGTGAAGTTATACAAAACAGCCCCAGCCGGGGACCAGATATCTAGTCATTTAACGTCAGCTTGGAAGCGAGCCAACCACAGTTTGCTTTACTTCCGCCCTCCTACCCTCAAGCTATGATTAGCTATCCCTAGCCGAGATTAGAACCCGGCATCAGGAAGACGCTACGTTATCCACTCGGCTAAGGCTTAATTAAAGGAAACTGACAATAGACTTGTGTAAAGGCCGGTTTACACGCTCAAGCCATTTGCACGAACTGGCTTGCGCAATAACGAATAACTAACTATGTTTTGTTACTTTCCATTGTTTTACTTACTTCATTTTAGATTTTTAGTATTTAAAAAAAATCTTTCTTTAAATATGGTTTTATTATTTCAAAAAGTAATAGGATTTAGCAATCGAAAGCAGTAAATAAATAATTTAAACAAAATAAGGACTCAAATATTTGTAATTTTAAACAATTAATTCATAAGTAATTTTTGAATGAAATTAAATTTAATAACAGCAGAATTGAGATATAAAATATAAGAATAGTATTGCACAGTGAATTATATTGGACAATATATTTACGAAATTGTAAACGTTGCTGTCTTTCCTTAATGAAATGGTGACGTCATGAGCGTGTATAACGTGTTTTAAACTGCCTAATGAGTAGACCCTTGTAAACGTCTTTGAATATCAATAATAATTATATCCGTCTATGTGACGTTTTCAAGTTAAGCAATTTACACACTTCTTAACGTAAATTAAGAAAACTTTAAGTTAAATATAAAACAAAAACAAACACAGGCGCACAATAACACAAGAAATAACTTGGCGTGTGCACACCGTGGTATGACAACTGAGGGTGTTCTTCTTCTGACGTTCAATACCGTTTAAAGTTTGCGTTTCATTTCTATCGTCATTGCCAGATCAATGATAGATTAGGAATCTAATCAATTACATTGGAAGTTCAATTGGTAATTTAACATATTACTCAGGTCTTTTTATATTAATAATCAACTTGAAAACAAATTCAATAAGTACAAGGTGTACACTTTAAACAGTTTGCGTACCTTGTTTCAGAAACGCTGTCTTAATTCATTGTTCGCCTGGTATTGTAATATTTATTTAGCAACCGAATTAAATGAAACCATTCTGTACACATTCAAATTGATATAATATTTTTAAATATTGTACAAAAGCAGTAATTATAAGTGTTATTATAGTACATGCTGAACTTATTTAGCATTTATTGAGAATGAACTATTGACAAACCTTCTCCTAATGAATGAATTTCTGATTAAAATTAGCCCACACTATTAATTAATTATTCTGGTTAAATTAGAATGAATTAGTGGCTTCCATTGCTGGCAATCGTTGGTAACTGTAATTGATATTTTTATCAAGCAGCTCTTAGTTCTCGACATTTTAATTTTCGAGTCCCGAATAATGGTGGCTATTTAGTGACGTAGGCTATGTTGGCACTCGAAAACCAAGAAGAATCTAAGGACACGTCATTCCTTCAAATCGATTGATCTTATTATTCTGTACAACCTGATGTAATACTTAGACTGATAAACTATATATATTTTGTGGCCTTCTGCAGTTGTGTAAATATAAGCAAATACCAGAAGGCAAATACGAAATCATTACATGCACACAAATTCTTAATAATTCAAGAGGTAAGATTTGGGAAAACAAAATCAAAAGTTATGGTCTGTTAGATACCTTGTGAAAAACGTAGGGCCTACAACAGGATTTCAACCAAGGATTGACCAAGTTTTAGTTAATAGGGTGGTTATTTGCTTTAAAAATCACCTAAATTAGGAATTCCTCATCTTACAATTGTAAGTTTCCAGCTGTCACACCAGGCTTCACCTGTGTTAAGGATTGTTTCAAATTTTGTTAGGAGCGATAATAACAAATGAATACATTCAATGATAGTATCTATCTAATATGTTTAAACAAAATGTGAATTAGATCGACCATTATTTAGAACGTTGCAAAACTATATATCGTTGTCCGTAGTCACTAATCAGTATTTACAAAATTTGTATTTCATTGGCAATTACAGAGATTTCTACTGTCAAAAAATTCTAGTCAGCATTAAAAACTGTCTATCTTTTAATTATTTTAATCACTTCTTGGAATTTAATATTATACTAATAGTCTCTAAATTGACAGGATTAAAATGATTCTGTTCCTGGAAAAGTTAACTAGCAAAAAGCTTTAAAGTTTTAATGAGGCGTGTTGCTCAGTTGCTTCGTTAATTACATTTTATTTTACAGTCTGAAGAGTAAATATAAAACCAAAACTTGTATACTGTACATCCTTAAATTTGAATAGCTGTGTTACTAATAACTAAAATGATTACTGTTTCATTAAAATGTAAATTTGTGTTGATGCATTAGTTCAATTTTATTTTCTATAGTGTCTGTTTTGTGTTTTAAACTAATATTATTATTTTTTCTGTATAGGTTTATTATAAATGTATTTACTTTCATTGTGAACTGTAGAAACAATCGAACAAAAGAGGTTATTGCTTCTTGTCCGGTAAACCACTTTGTTAATATAAGTATATGTATTATATTTTTATTTATAAAACATTATCAATAATAAAACCCATTTTTCCTCAAATCGTCTTTCAATAATGTTTTATATTGCGAACCTATTGGTTTATCAATTAATAATATTGTCTTTTATAGATTTGTATGAGAATGCAACTGTTCATATTAAAATTTGTTAGAGATGGTTTCCATAGATGATATTACTTATAAACTGTGCGTGTTCGACCGAACGTTGTTTTACACTGTAAACTTTTAGATTTAATTAGTTTTTTTGTGTGTTTTTTATTGCATTTATTAAGTGGCTCAGGTGTTTAATTAACATTACTGAAATTGTGTGTTCCAAGTTTGGTTTTTATTTTACTAATGCGAAAGGAATTGCTAATTGCAGTGCACTTCAATGGAAAATTACTCGCTACTTGTTGTCGGGTAAATTCAGTGGACAATTAAAAACGAATGTCTGACAGATGACTAGTTTTGTAGAAATGAGGCAAGCGTATTACAGAGTTTATATACTCAGAAAAAATAATAACCTAGTCTGGAAAGTCTAAAAAATATGCTGAAGAATGTGAGGAGGTTTTAAGATTTAGAGGCAGTTTTGTAATGGTTAAAGAATACGCCAAAAGAATAATCTCTTAATTATTAAAGTGAAGATAGCCAGTGTGATGCTTGAGTGCGAGTTTTTGGGCAAAAAATGATGAGTTGATTGAGAACTGTTGTAGTTTGCAGCATATATTATCAGAAGTGTAATCTTTCTTCTATTAACAAGCTAATATAAAATATGGCTGACGCACCAGCGGTTCTTTACTTTATCCATAAGGCATTTCCGTATCTCACCTACTGCCAACTGCTTTACGTCTGCCATATAGCGAACTTTGTCTCAAGCTCTTCATTATGATTTTAACGCAATATATTGACTGGCATTATAGAGCAGTTTGTCTCAATTTCTTCACATCCATCATAGTTGTCTCAAGCTCTTTACAGACATTACACTTCAAATAATCAATAAATTAAATAGGTACAACACCTGCTTTTTTGCCTTATCCAATCCTATAATCACTATGTGATTACCGCGGTTTCCCATGGGTACATAGGTTACCCGAAACATTTTCAGGCTAATTTGATATTTTTAGGCAAAAAATCTAGGCGGTTATCATAGCCTTGGCTAATTTGAAATAATACAAATAGCATATATATTCGGTATGTGTTTTTTGCAGTTAATATAATAAAACTTATATTTTTTGTACTAAAATAGTATAAAAGCAAGAAAGCAAATAATAAATGTCGGTACTACATACATATAGTTTTGTTATATCAAAAACATATATGTTGCTGTGAGATGCCCCTGCTTTGTACACGTAGGACTAATACAACTAGGTTCGAACTTATAACAATGTGAACTATCGTTTATTGAAACGCTACTATAATAATCGAGCTACACCCATTGTATTAGTGGAAAATCTACTTTAAAATGACATAGGAGTAAACTTTATTAAACTAGTCAGTTTTAGGCTAGGTTTTAGAGAGAATACATTTCTAAATTGAAGGGAAAATATAGATATATCACTCAACGCGAGAGTTAGTGCTTTGAAAGTAATCTTTAGCTTTGAAGAGATTAATGATGGTACATTCTGTGCTCTAAAACGATTAGAATTATCTATTGAAATTGTGAATAGAGTTCATAAATCAAGCAAACACAATGACTACGCGATCTGGGGCCGATATGGAGAATGTGTTACTTGAATAAATGGGAAAATCTAATTTTGTTTGTAGAATGAAACAAACTGAGTTTACAATCGACTTATAAAGTTCTATATTTTATTTAATGCGTATTTTAGGAGATATATTTGTGTAGCTAACCAAGTTATGTGTTACAAGTTGTTAGTTTTACTTTTGTTGTGTGATGACAGGCTCTTCAATTGAAAGCAGTTTATTTGCACTGTCTACAGTGTGAGCTAAAATTAAAGTTCCATATACAGAGTGTTCCAGAACATATATAATTATCTTCTCCCTCTGAAAAAATATATATAAGCACATTATAGATATTTCTCTCTCTTAAGTGTCGAACAAAATCTTTTTATTTGAATCAGATTGTAAATTGTGAGAAAAGAAATGTGAGAAATGGCTTATTAAATTATTAATAAGAGTCAAGTCAAATGTATGTGGTTTTGGGGATGTTTTATATGTAGACTATTTACTGTCTGATAATATAACTAATATTATTTGTATGCCCAAGGACTGCTTAGACTTAGCTTAGAGGAGGGAGAACATTGATTTCCTTTAATTAAAAAAAATGAGCGAAAATATGTTTTCCTCAATCCCCTGTTTTTGGAACATAGGTTTTGGTAAATCTGTAATTAGTTCCAATTAAAAGTTTTCTGTTGATGTACGTACACATTAATACGCATCTTCGAAAGCTGTGGTTTTGCAGAGTATGCAGAACTTTTACTCAACTCTTTATTAATTTTTAATAATTTTAACTCTTCACTTCTCCAGCAAATCCGTATATATAATACGTGAAGCAGTTTTTTGTGAACACAACTCCTCCGTTATGTCTGGACCAAATTTAACGTTTGAGTTGTCAAAAAATTCATCTCATTTCGAAGTTTTGCAATAAAGTTTTAGATATCAATTCTTATCCTTAACGGCGTGAGCTAATATCAAAGGTCGGGTTTTCTCCACAATATTAACATGGAACGCATTTAAAAACCATTTCTATACAAAACAGCTGTTTATAGAAACAAACTAATCCAGCTGCTTTCCTTTATGTAAATAATTATAATAATAATGTTTATAATAATAATGTTTATAATAATAATTTAAAAAACATTTCTATACAAAACAACTGTTTATAGTAAGAAACAAACTAATCCAGCTGCTTACGTGGATGTAAATAACGATGTTTATAGTATTCAGGAGGTTATAAAAACATTTCTATACAAAACAGCTGTTTATAATAAGAAACAAACTAATCCGGCTGATTTCGTGGAAGTAAATAGTGATATTTAAATAACAGATAATACAGTTGAATAATACAGTTGATTCGGATGTCCAGCTTTTAGTACAAAATAATATTTTAATATTTTAAACTGTGCAGTTTACGACAGTGTACCATGGACCACACTACGACCTACACGATGAAAATTGTCCGGCACAATTAAGTTTTTTAAAAGTGTTGTAACTGTGGTGTTTTTGTGTGTTTTTTAAACGTGTTATGTGTTTTATTGTGTTTGTGTAAGTGTACTTGACAATGGGATTGCGGTCCCGAAACGCGTCGTAAAACATTCGAACGACCAAAAAGTCACAAGACGGAACATTAAAAGGTAATATTTAATATTATTATTAATATATTATCCTATATAATATTATTCAAAGTGACTTGGAATCCAAGAATCATGCAACTAATATTTTAAGTTAGGCCTATACTGAACCAACACATGTTTCAACACACACAAACCAATAAAAACTTGTGTTAAGGAATTTAAAAATAAGAAAAAATTATGTTACACCCTAATTAAAAATAAATAAGTCATATAGTAGACCTATTTATTGATAATATACGGTAATTGATAGTGAGTAACTTTTTGGTTAGGTTTTTGATTAAGTGTTCACCTGAGCCTTACTGGTTCTTTTAAGCTTTATTATAACTGTTGTTATAAAATATACGAAATAATTTGATTTGTACATTTAACATGATTTACCATCTTAGTTTTGAGGTTATTATTAATCTTACAGTTTTATTATAAATAAAATACATAAGATATGTTTTTAGAAGGTTCAATCGGGGGTTGGCGTATGGAGCACTCAAGGGTCTCCTCTAGTGTTAATTTAATTAAAGTTCAAAAAAAATAGACTTTGGCTTTTCGTTTGTTAATTATTATATCAAATAAATATTAAAATAACAAGATAAGTTTTCCTCAAATAAAATTAAGATTAATAACTGGGTAGTTACCATATTTCATGCCTACTATTTCTCACTGGTGTAACCGTTAAAATATATGTTTATACTGTGGAAATTTTTATCTAAATTTTAGGTTAAGTTTGTTTTTAGGAATAAGCCTAAGTCAAGCTGATCCTGTTAACCTTTTGTATAACTCCTGTTACATTATAAACCTAATATATTGATTTACAAGGTAGATATAATTTACCATCTTAGTTTTTACCATGATAAATCTCACACTGTATTATAACAGTTTATGAAACAGTTTTCCTTGTTGTACTACATAGTATTGTTTTATTTATTTGCAGTATGATTGTCTAACATCAGTTATTTAAATGACGTATAACCAAAGACAATTATAACTACCGTAAACAATAAAATTTCTGACTTATGCACTTTATCAACATGGATTCATAATCCAGCTCAGCAATTTAAACAAATTAAGTAATAAGATACGCTTAGTTCTGTACATTGAGGCAACCCTTGATTTTGACGACCGCATATTAAACCATATTAATGAGAGCGTAGTTTTAAAGACTAAATCACAGCTGAAACTCTATCTGAAAATTGTTTAAAAACTTCAGTTTGCACAAGAAAATCATTCATAAGTTGAACTAGTCTCCCAAATAAATTTAGTAATATACCAAGAGACAATTGAATAATAATTGGCTAATTTAAAAAAAGAATGGCTTAATATATCGTCTAAACATGGAAAATGTGAAAGAAAAAGATTTAAACACTCACAT
Organism: Philaenus spumarius; assembly: GCA_018207615.1. Taxonomy (NCBI): domain Eukaryota; kingdom Metazoa; phylum Arthropoda; class Insecta; order Hemiptera; family Aphrophoridae; genus Philaenus; species Philaenus spumarius. The sequence goes on along the minus strand of JAGFPH010001627.1, from coordinate 84,135 downwards.
AAATTTATATAGACTATCTAAAATTATTATTACTATCTGTATTATTGTATGATTTCATCTTTTAAAGTGGAAATTTAAGGTTTATGAAGTTAAGTAACGTTATTATTTTTATTTGAGTAGCTGTAGTACCTTTCTTGGCTTGGCATACAAAGAATAATACAAGCTTTGAATATAATACAATTGCCGTTGTTTTAGTGGGGCAAGGTTAAGACTGTCCACTCCTCTCTACCACATAACCCTATTTACATATTTATATTATAATACATACTGAAGCGGCCAATTGACCGATTCAATTGGGGTCAATTAATTACATTAATTAAAATAAATTCAAATTCATAATAAAAAAGATTAAAGCCAAAGGGTGACTAAAAAAGCCCAAAATTAAGATAAAAAAGTAGTTTCCAATGTGAACAGAATCTTTATTAATAATTTTGAAGAATTAACTGAAATTGTGTTAGTTGAATACGTACAGACGATGACGTATGCTTTAGCGAGAAGATCGAGCCAAAAACTTGCATGTTCAGACGGGCATCGAATTGTTCAGACTTGTCTAAATTTGGTTGAAATGATTTGACATTGAAAAGATGGTGGTTTGTAATATTATTAAAAAAGTTGTTATTATTAGATTTATGTTGAAAGGAGAGTTGAATAAGCAAGGAGTAGTAAAAATAATTTTGTTATGATAATTTGTTAAAAAGTTATAGACAAAAATGTAAGCGTAAACAAATTGAATTGGCAGAATTTGAATAAAATCCAAAAACAAAGTAGAGTCATTTGTAGAGTTAAAAAGGGTTAAGAAAATAAAGTAATAAAAAATATAAAGTTATAAAGTTGAATAGCTAAAATAATAAAGTTTAAATTCATTCTTGGGCATAAAAGGGCTAATAACTCATAAAGTTCAAATGTAATTAAATCATAAAAAATAGAATTTAATAGAGTCAATAATAGGGCATAATCAAGCCAAAGTTCAAAATAAATAAATAAGTAGTTTTGTAAAAATAAAATAAATTAATAAAAAACTTTATTAATTCAAATAAATACAAGGGAGAATAATAGAAGGGAAATATTGATAAAATAGGGTATATATATATGTGTAATAAATTGTAATGCCATGTGAGATATGAAAAGAGCTTTAAAGGGGGGGAATGAAACGTCGAAAACCAAACGAAGGCAATTAGAGAAACAAAAAGCTGAATAACTAAACAACCAAACAAGCTAATAAAAATCCAACACCAGATCAGCGCGTTTCAAGACCAACCGAAGAAGATACAAGCAAAACAAATTGGAAAATTTCAAATTTACGAGATATAAATTTCAAAATTTAAACAAAACTAACGAAGTCTATAAATCAAGAATGAAGAGGAGTAGAAACGCCATTCGAATTCCATAGAAACCAGAAAACGTAAACCAATCCATAGAAGTCAACAAAATCAAAATCCGACCACGCAAAAAGAAGTTATAGAGTTTGGATGAAATCAATACCAAAATTGCAAATCGACAGGTTCAGACAGGAACTCAAGACCAAAGCACCCAGAAGGAAGTTACGTCATAGGAAGTACTACGTACAACGAAAGAGAGCATATAACGTAATTCAATAAATGAAGATAATAATTAAATTATTCCTAATCGACAGGAAATAAAGGCACCAAAATTCATCAAATAAATCAGGGAATATATTAAAACCAAAAAATATATTTCTAAAGCAAGAAATCAGAATTTCTTGTCACCTAGAGGAAGATGCTCGTTTGACAAGAAACAAGTTGAGGAAAGCAGCGCGCATCCCCTCTAACATCAGTTTAGGACGAACCGCCAACGATTAAACATCTGACCGATCTCCGAAAGTATTTAGAGAAAGTTGAAGTGTGACGAGTTACGGTGTGCGTTACGTACTAGCTCCGGCCTAAAGCAAAGTTTGGTCGTGATAATTTCGGGAGAAGAATATCCATATAAACGGCCTATCTTGCCAAAACATACTACAATAAACCAGGAGAGGACAACTCTAATAAAGTCCAGGAGAAGACAACTGTAAACCAAAGAAACTATTCTGGGGACCAAGGAGAACAACTTTAAAGTGCTTCAAACAAACAGAAAGGATTACGCGTCGAACTTCTTGTGTTCCGTAAGTAGAAAACAATCATTGTTACTTATAATTTTAAATAAATCCCTTTTTGCAAAATAATAAATAAATAAAATTAAAGTAAATGAATACATTCAAGTAGATTCTGGGGAAATTGAATAAAGTAAACTCGTTTAGTAAATTTCATTACTCACAATGGCAAATCGTCGTATGCAAATAATAGAATGATTAATATAAAAAAAATTAATTAATAAATTAATTAATCACTTTGCTACTTTTCGATATACATAAATATAAGTTAAATATTAATAAAATTTCATTGTGTTTTTTAAAAATAATAATTTGTAGTTTCAAAATCAATGCATTTATGTTTTTAATCAATAAATCGTTTTGTGTTTTCAATAGAAAATTTTGAATATATAATTTACGAATCCAATCAAAATAATCCTAAAACCATTCAGTGCTCTAGTGTAATTAAGTTAGCAGGTGAGTTATTCACGGATCACTACAAATTTAACTCCAAAGGGAACGATCCCGAAAAAGAGTCTAGAATTGAGCTAGTGTACTACACAAAAGACAAAAAAGGTCTTATTAATTTAAATTTAAAAAAAACTTATGAATTGGAAACAAAAGGTTTTCCTTTTCTTGCCCTCGCCAAACCTCTCAAATTGTTCTAACGGGGTAGTACTAGGGAACAACATCAAATAAGGCCTGAAAACACTTGGGTGTTATTTGATGAGGGAAAGTTTTAAAGTTAACAGAAAAGGTGGCTTACAAAGCCAATTAAATTCAACAACAAAAGGTTGTATTTATTAAATCAGTAAGCGGAGGGAGGTTTGCGCGTGGCAATACGTAACAATTTAATAATAACAAAATAAAATAATAACTAACTGAAAATCTTTTCCCATCCCCAAAGACCAGGTGGAACTGGTCTCCCTAACCAACGCTGTTCCTGGTGGTAATTCCTTAAAAAATTCAACTTTACAGCATCTTCGGATGGAAGCTGGATCTGGCTTTTCCTAGTTGATCCCTAAAAACACTTGAATCTCTGCTTATTTAACGAAATTGTGTTTGAGGTTCCTACATACACTACCACGAAATTGTTTGGCCTGCCTCAGCTACTTGTTCTGTAGTTGAAAGTAAATTAGAGAAGACTTGTGGGATATGTTTCAGATTTTGATTTTCTGTAGCAACTTAAATTTCCATAAAATATGTAAATGTGTTGGATTAGTAATAACAAATATTAAATGTCCAAATCAAACCTAAGATGTTTGAGTAACGTGAAAAACCATCAGTTCCGAAATTGAAAATCAAACATAGCCTATAATGCACATAACATTATTTATACGTCAGTAAGTTTCTTAAGATTTGACACTCAAACCTTTCACAAAATTTGAAATTGGGGCATAAAAACTAACATAATAATATTTAAAACTGTGTAGTGAATAGCCTAGAATAAATACTTTCTACATACGATTTTGTATAAGTACACAAACTTGAAAACGATTATACAGCTACATGAAACATGTATAGGAATTTTTTTAAAAGAAATTTCATGCTCTTTAATTATATATAGTATAGTAATATAATTTGAAAAATCTTATAGTTTTTGAGATATTTAGAATAAAATAAAATAAAGGTACCTAAAAACCAATATGGCGGCTTGAATTCTTCTCCCCCCTCACTGAGTACTTTTAGTAGGTTCAAGAGAACCTCAAGAACATGTAGACTAATTTCCAAAACTATATGTGTTTTAGTTTTATTTACCCCTGTTTTAGACTTTCTTGGCTTGGACTATAAACTTTTAACAGTAATTTGTAAGTTAAGTCGTAACCAACATACAAACTTGTTTATAATATAATGTAGATAATATATTTTATAATGGTTCTTTATTATTCTTGCAAGTTAAACGGAAAAATAACTTATCAGCTGTTTAATTTAGATGGAATTCAAATAGCTTCTCAACAAACAAGATAAAAGCTTTATGTTTCTTGTAGTAAATAATGCTAGAAAAGTTTGTTTTATTGTTGAAGTTTGGAACATTACAAAATATCTTTTTAAAACGAGTTAACATCAAAATTATAACAGTTAAACTTAATTACGTCCATCGTAAAAATATTTTTCCCCAAATAAATTAAAATCTTTGACATTGCTAACTCAGTGACCCATTTTCCGTTTCAATTTTATAATAAAACTAATCGTAAAATATATTTGACTTGGTTTATGTATTTCAATTACATTTTCAATTTTATTAAACATATTTATTCAAAAAGTAAATTTATTTATTTATTTAGTTTTGCTTTATATGGTAATGGACAAGTTTGTAAAGTTTTACTTTAGTTAGAAAAACGTCAGCCCGTCTGGACCTGAGCTAACTACAGGTACGTTCAAAAGTATTTTCTAAACTGAGGGTGTCATCATTTTTCTTCGTATTTTATAATAAAGTTATACGTTTTGCTACCCAAGTTCTATTGGCTACATCCACAGTTGCAAACACCAGAAATACACAATAAGAAAAGTTCAGCTGAGAAACGATTTCCAATTAATTATAAAATTGCAAAAGATAGGCAAAAGGTACTTCCGTTACAGAAACTTTAAACCATTGTTCGATTGTCTTGAAACTTTAGGGCCTGCCTGCTAACTTGTTCTCAACAACTAAACCATTGCTAGAATAGAATCACAGTTAGATTTACAGATTGTGCAAGGCCTGCTTTAAAATAATCCCTATTAAAATGTGACTGTGAGGTCTGTTTTATAGATAACCGAAATTATGTTGCTTACTTGAATTTTTGATTGTGTCACATGTGATTAGACATGTTGCCGTACTCGTTAATAGTTAAGGATGCACACCACCTTAATATCAATAAAAATGAAAAAAAAAATTCGCCAAGTTTTGTTAATTGTGCTTTTCTGAACAATTTGATATATAATGAGTATAGGTAATATGCTTATAATTAGTTTATTTTATCTAAAAACGAAACGCTTATACACATATTTCAAGCTTACAGATGTATACTCTCCAAATAACTTAGTATTTTTCTAGGCCGTTTTCCGAAAGTTTTGTTTTCACACGTTTTCATTTACTGTGGCGGACATAACTCAAGTTGTATTTGAGATAGACTAATATATTTTTTTATTTTGAAGAGGACATTTCATTGTACAACCTGTAGTGTGGATATACAATAGTTCCTTTAATAAAGATTTAAAAAAATGATTATAAGAAGATTTTACTAAAAAGTTTTATAAAAAAAGTAAATAACATTTATTTTTTACAGAAATATTTTATATAATTTAATATCCATACTACAGATTGTAGAATGGAATGCCCTTTTCTAAATAAAAAAGTCATGAGGCAATCTCAAATACAATTTGAGTTATGTCTGCCATAGTAAATCCTAGTTAAATACGTAAAAATTAACCCCCCCCCCCCCCCCGTCGGCTTATATAAAAAGTCACCTATAACCAACACTCATATATAAAACATAATATAAGTAGGTTTGCTTTAAAAATAAACAAAACTTTTTTTATGGTGGAGTGCTCCTTTAAGTTGCCCACTTCTGTTTGACTTCGTATAGCAAATTAAAATTTAACACAATCATATTTGAGGTTTTTATAAATGATTTAATCCGGTGAAATCCATTTTTTAACTGACAGATGCATTGCTCCAGTCAACAATGTTTCTGTATTTGAATCACGCCACTTTTTATTCACCATTGCAGGACAGGTGAATTAAATTTTCTCGCGTATTTTAATTGGTATCATACAATTTTGTATTATCTCCTGCCATGTATGAAACGTACGTTCTACCCAGTTGATGTCAACTCAACCCTTTCTGTCAACACAATTAGAAAAAAAATGTTCAGGGATGCAAAATATTATTTTTGCACTAAATTAAAACGTCTTTATAAAAACTGCTGTTTGGTAATTTAACTGTGTCAGTGTTGAAATAATTAATTTGTTTTTAAGTAAAATTTGAATCTTAAACCAAAACCATTAACGAGTAATAACTGTTTCAAATAATAAATTAGATTTATATTATTAGCTACACAGTAACTGAGAGAGGTTGAATTCTACAGCAATAAAGTTCAAGGTCAAAGTGTGTGGATAAAATTGATAAATAAATATAAGACATTATATTTGATTTTGAATACAAAAATCGTGAGTATTATTAAAATGTGTGCTGGATGAATGATCCAAAATGTTTTATTCAAATAAAATAATAACTCTCAAGTAATTTTCATAGAAGTAGCCAAATGTTTTGTCTAATTGTATTACTGTAGCTAGCTAAACAATTTTAGTAAATATTATCGCTATAACAAAAAAAGTTTATAAAAAAGGAACATTAATAAGTTTTACTAAATTTAAAAAAAATGCATGACAGATCAATTGTAATTACTAATATTTAAGGAAATTTTAAACTGAAAACTTTCGGGATTATGATGTTGTTGGTACAGGGGATAAGAAAGGCGGAGTAAGGTAAATTTTAATAAAACTGTTACTTTCCCTGCTAACGTTTGTAAGTAAAAATAATTAAAATAAATCTAAAACTTACAAATATGTATTTCGTTGGAAAGTTTTTCAATTTAATAAAATTATATTATATATATTTTTTTAATACAAAACAAAAAATTTCCCTCAAATTTAGGTGATTTGGCGGCGTGTATGGATGGGGAGGTCAGTTTTATTTGAAGGACGTTTGTTACGAATTTTTTTGATCTTTATTCAAGTGCTACTTAACTCACCAGGTAGACGATTCAAGTAAATTATAAAAATAATTAACTGTAGAGAAATCAACCGTAAATATGAACTGAACACAACTTTATGTACGAAGTTATTCCATCCTCTCTATTCAACTTATTATATAGTAGGCCTATACATTGATAAGGTGGACGCTGATAAAAGAGTTTAATTACTAAAATGTTTTTTCTGAAGAATACACAGGTAGGACAAACATAATGCTTAGGTTACTTAGAGAGATGTAATGTATGCACATTTTGTATTTAATATGGCTATTCATGTATATGTTTTGTTTTGTTTAAATTTTTATATTTATTTGTTTATGTATTTGGTACAGTGTTGGCAGAAATCTGTCAATTAAGGTTCCGTTTGCTTTTGGTTAGGTTTCCATATTCAATATTCGGTAATTTATGTGTGAGGGTGTGTATGTGGGGGTGTATGTGTAGGCGTATTTATTGTTTGTCAAATTAATTATGGTAATTCAATATATTTATTTAATTATTGTAAAAATAACAATGTGAATATGAAATGTTAAATAAAATTAATGAAACTGTGTTACCAATCTGGCTGTCGGTCAAAACGACCAGAGCTATGCACAAGTGTTTGTATACTTTTATTTAAAATACAGCATTGTTATTATTATTATACATTGATAAAATGAGATAAGATAAGATGAAGTATAAGTTAGGTTGGAAGTGAAAAAATCTCTTATTTTCCATTTGCGGTATACACTAAATAGACTCAACACAGTGCCCAGGGGTACTCCTGATTTTATTTCTATCGCATAACATCTAATCCCATTTTTATTTCCAATCTAAAACCCTTTCGCAAAACGAATTTAGTCTACCAATGATATGATAACGCAATAAATCCAACTCTCCTAATATCAGTATACATTAGTATTTATATCACAAACACAGCGTGCTGTAATAAAGCCTTAAACTCTTGTTAAATTGGTGTTTATATGTTTTGATATTATGTTTAAATTATAATTATGTAAAGTGATATGTTATTATAATTCTGAAATATAATTATACATGTGCTATACGAGGGTACGTTTACTTGGAAGCAGATATTTTATTTTCATAATTTTAATGAGATCATGTTATAACAAAGTGTAATACAAATAAACCTTATTGAAAGTTTTCTTGCGTGCAAATTGTGACGATTAGTGCTTAACCTTCTTAATAATATTAATGACAGAATTACACTATTTTGCCTTTGGTGATAATAATCTTCATTCAATATATATACTGTAATTCATCACACTGTTGTAATAGGTCGTCCTGTATTGGAACAATGTAACAGATTAACTGAACGTAGATGGACAAACCAATCTGTGGTAGATTAATTAGTCACAATGTAAAGCACCTGTGACTGGTACAATCTACACAAACATCTATTCGCCATCTATTCTTAGGACAATTAGTTTAGTGTAAACTGAATACAATAACTGGGTTCATTAAACTGAGGGATATTTCCTGCTTAATGAGGTGAGGTATTGGATTACCGGCGTTCATTGTGGTGAAATTTGAAATTAATTATCAGGGTATTGTTAACAAAAAAGTGGGTTTCTGGTTGAAATAAGTTATATAAACTTGTATTGCAAAAAATAATTTATCAACATACAATATAACTTAGACAATAAATACAACAATACTACATATGCTCCTAATATAAATTAATCGTACATACACTTATATGCAATTTGCAGGTGAATAAATTATTGGTAAAATACTTTATGAGCTTATGCTTTATCGAGGTTACCTTGAACAATAATAAAAATAAAAAAAACAATAATATCACTTAGATATCCTATATAAAATGTATAACAATGAACCTGCTTATAAAAATAACTTTACCAAAATACAAAACAACTAATTGTTAGCTCAAAATACAATTTCAATTCAATATGAAAGAACAGATTTGTTCTTTCAAAAATTGCGACAGTAATTTTTATGGTTTTAATTATTTTAATTAGATATTTTAAGGAACTTTGAGAGCTTTAAAAGTTGTTTTCTGTTAAAAGAGTTTTACCAGGTTGAATTGACAAGAAAGTGAGCATCCACCTTATGAATAGAAAATTTTAAAATACATAAAATATAAACATTGACAACTTGTTAGAAAATTTAGTTTTACTATATATAATCTCTGAAAAAAGTTGCATGTACTTAAAGAAGCCTATACATCATACATAATAAATAGCAATGGTTAGTTTATAAACTTTCTGTTTGCCCACTTGAAACTTAACTAATTAAAACTCAAATACTCAAAGGGTTTGTTTTTGGGTAATTGACTAAAAGACAATTTAATCCTCGAGTTTAAAAAATGACCTTTTATTTTAGATTATTTACGAGTCGTAGGCTATAAATTAGTCTGTATTAATTTATATGTATGATGACACCATTATAAGTCTTAATATTGTGTTATTGACAAAAATGCTTTTATTCTACATACATTGTTTTCCAATATTTCTATTAACCTTATTTTAAAGTTAACGCATTAAAGACCAAATTCATACTTTTGGTTTGAAGCCGGACTTGAAGGAAGGTCTTAAAAAAGTGTTCGATTAGTAACTACTTTTTCATCATTCCAGTTCCAATGACTCATTATTGACACAGACTGTCTTGGCTAGAGTATGTTAATTAACTGTGTAAAACATACAGTTCAGTAGTTTTTCTACTCAGGTCATTGAAAAAGTTATGTAAGGTTATTAGCATATTTCGGCCTATTTTCTTCTCACCTAAATTATGGAATTGCTCTCTAGGGTAATTTAACTAAGTAAATTACTCAAAGAGTATTTATTTTACAAAAGTAAGCAATACGTTTTTTTACCATCGTTATGCTTGTGCATTTGAAAATATTAGTATTTTGACCTTTCCTTGTGTATACATTTTACATTATAAGTATAAGAGTTCTGTGATTACAAATATAGATGTACTTACATACAACACACGTCATAAATAAGACTTTTGTGGCACCGGAAAAAGGTGCCTTTTAGGTGAGTGGAAAAAGGGAAATATTTTAAAAAATACAAAAAAAAACTTTGGTAGCAGAATTTAAGTAAGTTCTAAAACTCATCTTTTGAGCTTAAAAAGGATCAATTTCATATATTCTGTGATGTAGTAATACAAACATGAGAATATAACATAAGTTGAGTGGAAGAAGGATAATATTCTTAGACCAGTAAAACTAGTTAAGGCTAAAACAACTGGCGCAGACCTTGTCGCAAACTTTGTAAGGCAAATTTTTCAATAGATGAAAATAAGGCTACTTTAAGTAATGTATATAATGGTAGGCAAAACAAGAGAGAGATGTTTATTTACAATGTTTAAGGCGTGATGTTGCACGACATAGACTAACAATAGCATACTCAAAACAAGCTACTGCCTCATTTAAATTCTTTGCAATGAAAGGGAATGAAAGAATACAAGTTTGTCGCCAGGCTTACGGCAGTTTACATGCCGTATCTTATAAGGCTGTAACCCTTTTGGCACACCTGTTGCAAGCTGGTAAATCACCACAAGATGGTCGTGGAAAGCATGAGAACAGAGGAAATGTATTGGCTCCTGATGTAGTTATAAAAATACATAACCACATTAACTCTTTTTCAAAACATACGTCACATTATGCTTCTCAGCCAGTTACTTACCTGGACGCAGAACTTTCAGTTACAAAAATGTACCAGTTATTCATAGAAAAACAGTTTGAGCTGTTAGGAACTGTTAAGTACGAGTACTACCTACGCTATTTTAAGGGCAGCTTTGGTTACCGATTTGGTCGTCCACAAGTTGATGTATGCCCAACATGTGAGGAATTGAATACAAAAATTAAAATCGCCATTTTTAAATGATGCAGCAAAACGTGTAGCCTTAGTAGATCGTATGGTCCATAAGTGACGAGCACGTATGTTTTACAATAAGATGAAGGAAATAACGGAGCTAATCAAAAGTGATCCGAAAGTTCATGGAATAGTATTTGACTTCATGAAAAATTTGCCAGTACCGTTTATGCCTGTGCAAGACATGTTCTATTTAAGGAAGTTGTGGTATTTCGTATTTAACATACAAGATTTAAAAACAAAAATGTCAGTTTTCTGCAACTACGCAGAGGGGTAAGCTTTCAAGGGTCCTAACGAAACATCCAGTTTCGTGTTGGACTATATTACAAAATATATCCCTAATGAAGTAGAGATCCTCCACGTTTTTTGTGATTCTACAAGTAGTCAAAACCGTAACCACACATTGAGTCGACTGTTAGTGGCAATCTCCTTGAGTGGACGATTTAAAGAGATCCATCAATATTATCCTGTTAGAGGACATAGCTTCATGCAGTGCGACAGGACGTTTGGCACTATTAAACGAGCAGTCCGAATATTTGATCGGATTTACACACCTCATAAGAATTTGGAAATAATTTGTAATACAAAGAAGACTGCACCATGTCTTATTGTAACTCGTGTACAAACTGAAGATATCCTAAAAGTAAAAAAATGATGCCCCCCCCCTACTTTAAGAAGAAACCAAAGTGTATGCCTTTTGGGAATCCACCTCAAAAGGTTCAATTTGCCATGAGCAAATACTTGAACTTGACATTTAAATAGGAAAAAACGTTGTTGTGCTGTGTTCCGAATATATTGACAGTCCAGTGAACTACACTTTCAAACTCAGTAAATGCAATGAAGTAGGGCCTACCTCTTCCTTCTACAAGAGCTTACGACGGGGAAGTACCTATAAAAACCCGAAGATTGATGACATTGACAAAATAGTTCAATACATACCCGATGAATACTAGGCGTTCTATGAAGAACGTCATTCCTGGCCTACGACTTGGAAAGGGCGAATGATGAAAATGAAGATGAATAAATGAAAGACTCTGTAACTTTATAAGTTAAACTAGATGTATCATTAAATTTCTTTTGATAACCATCAAAATTATTTACACTTTACCTATGTTTACTTCTTTTGAGTTTAAAAAGGATAATATTCCAACATACAATAAAAAGAAAAAACATTTTTTGCTCGTTAACTATTAGGAATAAAAAAACTTTCTAATATATAAATTTAAAGCCAATGAGCTAAGGTACAAATATTCTATAGTAAGTTTTTAGATTAAAACAAAAATGTAAAAAATAGTTTTTTTTATTTCCCAAAAACATAATTTGATCCCTTTTGCGATTGCGTGGAAATTTGGAAATTTGACTCACCCATTGCGTGGATTTTGAAGTTTAATGCTCCCTACGGTGTGTGTGAGTTACTGAATGAAATATTATAGAGTTTTTTTTTTTGTACTTGCATGATGATTTATACTTTTATAATAATTTGTGTGTATTATATATTTTATTTGCTATTTCGTTTTTGTATTTTGTATATATTTTCTTTTTAACTGTATAAGCATGTTATTAAATATATAACAATTTAATGTCCTAACATAATCCCTTACGAAATGTATTTTGTCAAATGCAAAAAATTATTTAAGACTATTTCTGAATCGCATAATACTTCATTCACCTATATCTCTTTAGCTTAAAATTAATGTTTAATTTGTCATCGAGTGGTTTACGTTTCACGGCTTAAATGTTGAATTGTGCTGATTACCAAAATGTTATTTAAAGTTTTCCCAGTCTAACAAAATTCGACAAACAACTATAAATGAAATAATTAGATTACAATCCACATTATTTTTACTTAACGTAAAAAGAATTAAACATTCCCATTCGTGAACGCAAGATAGCAACTTTGATAGCCGAAACGTTATTTGAAAAAAACCTTTCTGGCCAACATCCAGTAAACAATGGATTTTTTACAATGATGTATATGTGTTGAGGAGAAAGGCCTTTTTTTTAAAGTATTAGAATAAAAATAAAGACAGGCCTCTGTTTCGTTCGATTAATAGCAAAATATGATGTCACTTCATGGTTATAAAATAAAGTTCACCATAATCATAAAACGAAACACATTTGAAACAGACCGGTGTCACCCATCTCGACTGCACCAATTGTTATTTGAACTACGATGTGTTACTGCGGCTAACAGATAATTAGGATCCAATCAGAAGACGCAGAATTCAATCGAGCCATAAGTTGTAAACTCATACGTGACTCGTAAAACGTGGTCTAAGCAGAAATTTAAGGGTGGAAAACAATTTTGAACGCAGCTCAGTGAGATCGAATACATATTTTGTTGGGTTGATTTCTATCACCCATGACACTATAAATCTACAATATATATGTTATTATAAAACAGATACAGTAGCAAATAGTCAGTTATAATATTTGCCCTTGAATTTGTAAGTAATGTAAATGAATTTAATTCGTTTTTTACAGTTATAATAATATTCTCTGTACTTTCATGTAAACACTGAAGTTAGGGTTATATTTGGTGACATTATTTATATATATAACACAAGATATGCCCGTCTGTTAATAAACCAATAATTATTCATCCATTTATATTTCCCTAAATTAGTTTATTATTTTTACAGATTTTTAGTAAGATTAAACAAAGTTTGTTTATATGGATTCAAATATATATTTTTAAACCAACATTTGGTATTTGTGCAGATGTGAGTGATCGTTTTAATAGAGAAAAACACAACTTCGATTTTTCCGTTTTATATAAAGACATTATACACTTCACTGTTGGGAGGAAATTACATTTTAACTACCTAAAACAAGTATTACAGAACAAACAACGACACTAAACATTAAATAGGGGAATTCAAATCGAAAAGTACCAGCCATTTTGCAGAGGTGATGTAACGTCATTGCCAGATGTTTTTGAAAGTAAGAAGTGTTGCCAACATAATATAATGTATGGAAATTAATAACTCACAGCACCATAGCACCAGCTGAATACCGATTTTAGAAATTTATGAAATTTCGCCAATTTATATGTTTACAAACTGGATAAATACTGTGACTACAGGTTGTAAAGAAATATTTCAGGGTATTTTTTTAGGGATTGCAATTTTTTGTAATATAAAACAATATAATTGGTAACAGTAGAGAACAAAATATAATTCCCCTTTGTATGGTGGGCGAAGTTGGGGTGCAACCAATCAAAGTTATGAATTGGGTCTTTCAGTTGGGGGCATTTCGCTTGTCTTCACTGTCTTCTCACTGATGTCACACCACCTACGTTCATTAGTGTCTGTATGGACGTAATGTTAATTTTGACATGTTGTCAATATTACCTCTTTACAGTATATTTCATTTCATTCAATGTCGTTTTATACGTTTTACTGTTGTATTTCAAATTCATTTGTTGTAAGATTTATAAAGTTAATTCATTTATTTTTATATCTAAATTTTTGTTAAATTTGTTTTGTATATTTATTATTTACGGTTTTGGTATCAGTGGAATGTTTAGTTTGTTTTGTTTTGTGCAAAAATGTCTAACCTTTATTTTTTGAGTTTTATTTTATCGTAATTTTTATAATATTTATTTTCCCCGAAAATCGTGTTTGCTTTTAGAGTTAGTTTATCGTGTAGTTCCAGAATTTTAGAAACATTTCCCAACACTTCTTGTCGCCCTCAACTATACAATTACGTAAAATTTGAGTAGTGAATTATTTTTGGCCAGTGACTATGTTTTCGTACTTCAGTTTTCCATACTATGTTTTATAAAGGCCTACATATTTTACGAAACTTTTTATAAGGATAATACCTGTTTTGTATTTATTTTGTAATATTCCAATTCCAATGCAACTGTTTATGAAAATCGACCTGTAGCCGATTAAATAAAAAAGTTAAATAATTTTTCATATTATTTATAAATAATCAACATTGTTTGTTAAAAAAAGCTTGACAATTTAGTTAAACAGTATATATGTAAGATTGGATATTAGTGTTTATGTCGGTAAGTAGTTATTTGCCAGTAATAATATCTCAAAAATCATTTATTTATAAAAAAATATTTAAATATTAATTTCAACTGTCTGCATTTTCTATGAGGATTACACATTTGTTTTGAAAGTTATAAACTTTTCTTGAAGAAACCACTTCTTGTAATATTACACATTTTTAGATTCTATTTAAAATTCTAAGAGTTTTAATTTCTTGGCTATTTTAGGACTCCTAGTCAACTATTATAGGATCACATTCTTGTTTGTCTGTCGTGGTCGATTTTCTCTAGAAAGGATGAATGCATTAGGCAGTAATTTTACATCTTTAAATACTATGCTAACCCACAGTATATTCTAATAATAACTACACCAAAACTATTTGATTGTATATTTTGGCAGAGAATATTTTTTAACCAATTGGCAAAGTAAATATCGTTTAATATTTTAAATTTATAATATTGTTTTAATATAATGTAATTTTAGGTAGTGGAAAGTATATTTTTTTTTTTTAGAATTATGTGATACTTTGTTTTCAAAATGTAAAGATATTGCAGTATTCGTTGATATTACTTCGGACCCTTGGCATTTACTTTCTTTTAATTCAATGTTTAAATTAATTTTTGACATTTAAAGTCTGAACACAGTTAGTTGTGGTAATTACCACAACTTCAACAGTTTAATTTAGGTCTGACTTTCTGTTTGCAATTAATTTCTAATTCAATTTACATAAATGCTACTTTTTATAACACTACGTAGTAATATTTTGTATAAAAGTTTTAATTATTTTAAAGAAATGATTTCATTTTTGCGACAATTCACCACAATTTTGAATGCAAAATATATTAGTTAATTTAAAGAAAATATGGTTAGCGATGTAAATAAGAACGGATTCACTTCTCTGGTGTTACTCAACTCACAAAAACATATTACCCGTGTCATTTCGAGTACCTTTACTTGATGGAAAATTGTTTTTACATTCAGGGATAAAATACGTTCTTAGGCTAGGGGTGGGAATACGTTCATTAAGCCTTGGGATCAATACCTTCTGTCAAATTTTTAATTTTCTCAATTTCAATGTACATAATTGGGAATAAGCAAGAAACAAAAATTATTATTTTAAAACTTAGAATATATAACAACGCATTTTCTAAACTCATAAAAAAGATTTAGACTGCGGCTTTAAAGTGTACAGCAAAATTAAAAAAAATAATAATCTAGACTGTATGCACACAACAAGGTAATGAGTAACCGTTTACAATATAGAGTGTCAAGACTCTGAAATTAAGTTATAGCAGTTAGGTTTTAGTACAAAATGGAGGTGATAAAAACTTAGAAAATATTATCGGGAATGTTCGCTATTAAGAAATCTGTGGTTTGGTTAGATCATTGTTACCTGCGAGTTGAATTTTTTTTAACTTTCGTAGAGTCAGTTATATAACACTAATTCAATACTTTTTAAATACCCTGTACAGAATACATTTTGAACAAGGTAGCGTTATCGTACTGTATACATTTATAGAAATGACGCCATTGTACGGCAGGCTGTTCAAATAAACCGGAAGTCGTTTCGCTTTATTACTGCTTTCACAAACGTAAAAAGAATTCCGAAATATAATGAAAGGAAAACTGTGGAATGTCGGGTCAGATATTGAATTCCACACATTCCGCGTTACGGCGGGGTATGACTTAAATATTAATATAGACTGTGAAATAAGGAATAATTCTTTCCTACTAACCGACGTGGTTAAAGTCTTATTTCTCTAATTTATATTTTAGATACCTGTTAAGTATTGTTATATTTCATAGTTTGTTTTTAAAACATTATAGTTTAAACAGTTCTAACGGTCAGTTAACATGCCAAAATATTACGTAATCATTGGTCGAAGGCCTAGAGATAAATCCATCAGCGAAACCAAAAGAACCAATGAGTTAGAGTCTTTGGAATTAACTCAGAAGGATTCTAAATAATGCCAGAACTGGGATGCTTTCTACGCTTGTAGATGTTTTGAAGTAACGCTGTGTAATATTAATTGTCTTGTTTTAACCTTTTTACTGCTAGATGTCTTAGACGTTCAATAGATACATTCAACTATGCCATTTCTGAAATTAATGCTTGATACATATGAGTATAATATAAATCAACAATTTATTGTTAAACATATCTTCAAATTTGTTAAAAGCCTTCACTATTAAAATTGTGTAAATTTATATATAAATTAATAAATTCCTTAATAATTTACACTTTGAGAATAAAATAGGTACTAATTTGTTAAACTTTTTTGTCATTCATATTTTCATTAAAACAAATATTTAGTAATTTTTTTTATGAATGAATTATTAATTACTTTATTTAGTGGTTTTTCAAATTAATAAATTCAAATAGCTAACGGATAAAAAGTCTGTGGAGGTGTAGTTATTATTTTTTACTTAAAATAAAGTACTTTTATAGACTCTTCTCTTTTTCGGAAGCACTGAAGATAAAATTATGAAATTACAATGAAGCCTGTACTAGGTGATTCTTTTAATCTGACCACCAATAGAATACTGAAAACTATTTGTCTAAATAGGAGGCCTTCTCCACTTTTAAGTTTTAAAACTTGTTCACTGTTTTGGTGGCCAAGAAATGAATCAAATGAGAGTTTACCTGTCATAAAGCTAGTTACATTTAGGTATTAGAGACGAACTATCTGATAATTTGTAATTTTAATCTATAATAGAAACAAAAGCTTTGTTCCCACTTAGCATCAAAAAGCTTCAACTCTTCATTCAATAAAGACTGTTCAGAATAACAAAAATGCATTAAGACAAGTGGTTCAAGAATATTACAAATTGTTATTATGTATAAGTAAGACGTTTAACTTGGCTCTAAAGAGTAATTCCATTAAAACGCTGATAGAAAACCCAAAATAGGATTGACTGACATGAGTAAATATTACCTAATATATAATAATTAATTAAAATGCATTCAAGCATGCAATATTTTGGTGACAAAGAATGGTAGAATTGTGATTTATACTTAAAAAATATTTTATAATGTATTTGTAATTAAGTTTATATTTCAAGAAACAGTTTTCAGATAAGGCCAACGTAGAAGAAATTAGAAAAATTATTTTGGGTCTGTTCATCTTACTATTTAAACCAAAGTTTGGATTTTTAAAGTTTGGATTAACAACAATTAACTGTAAAACAATATACATACAAATATGTGTAGACTCTATACCAAACAAGTCTAAGTAAATGCATTAAACATTGCTTCTGTTGAATTATCTCGAGCTTATGTTTTTATTCCCCATCTATCTTACCTTAACGCCCTAGAGATAAACTTTATACTCAAGCTTTACTGCGAGCGTTTACAAACTACTCTAATTTCCCGTTTCCCGCAAAGTAAGACACAACGGAGATTGTTGTGGATTTATTTATTTCTATATTATATATTTAAAAGAAACCTTTTTTTAATACAAGCAAGGGATTTTATAATTATACGAACATTTTGTGCTTGTGTTTTAGTTAGGATCATCCAAAAAATATTTCCTGGACACCATTAACTATGTTTTTTATGCCCTTTAATTTTTCATGTTAAAAGATGCTGATTTTTATTTGAAATATTTGAGTACACCAAAATGCCCCGTTTTAAGAAGAGGCATATCATTAAAAATAAAAAAACAATAAAATTACTTTGGATTAAAATTTTAACTTCTTAAAATTAAAAAAGGTTTACCTTTAGTTAAGTTTATTGCAAAGATGGGAAATGGACATTATTAGCACACGGCGCCATTTTGTTTAGGAAAATTTATGACACCAGTAATACTGTCTTTTATGTCTTTTAATTTGACAAGTCACAAGATCCCATTTGAAAATATAGAGTACCAACAAATTTTCTATTTTGGGTGAAATACATAATTCTAATCTATCAAGAAATTCAAAATGACTAAGTTAACAGCTCCAAAAAAGGTTTTAGCTCTAAGTTCATAACAAAAAATTAAAAACTGTGGACTTTGTTTCCGCAGTATATTTATTGGAAATAAATTATGTAGTTTTAAAACTTACAATTAACAGAATTTATCAAAAACTATAGCCTAATTTATAAAATTTTGTTGATCTGTTGTTAGTTACTTTTTGTTTGTTTTGATTATTTAAAAAAACAAAAAATGTAGACAAATCTCAAAATATTGGATTTTGTCGAAAAATGAAATCATCTTAGACAATAATTTATATGCGCTAGCAACAAGCAAATGTTTACTATTACAAGTTGATGTACCTGATTTCTTCCATGTTATAATTAAGTAACACGGTATATACATAAATAACCGCAGTTAAGTATACAAATAAAACTTAATTTTACAAAGCAAAAATATATGTTAAAACAGTCAGCTATTATTTTGTGCACATTGAAATGTTACATACATTTTTAAATTCCAGGATATGATGCAATGACCATGTAACTCGTAACATCTTGTTTACAAAGTTCCTGTGCCTAGTTTTAAAGGTTTATTGTAATACAGCTTGAATTTATGATGATCTTGAATATGTACCTGGACTCTTTTAAGTGCAGGCCTAATTCTATCATATGTACTCTGTATTCAAGTGTGATTTGCCGAAAGTTTACTATTTTATGTATAAAGGTAACTTATCTCTGGAACCACTAATGATACATGGATAAACTTATGTACACATAATCAATACATACTGAGTAATGTGTTTTCCTATTGTTATGTTTATAACCTTTAAGGTTTGCTTGTAAACAAAATATGTAAAACAAAATAATAGTTTTTTATTTAGTTTAAAAAAGTTTAGAAACAAAGAACCAATCACCAACCAATAATAAAATTAGGTCAGATTACCAACAAAGTTATGATGGTAACACAATTGAAATTTCAAACTTGTAGTCCTAATACTTTATAAGAAAAGTTTACCCTAACTTTAATAATTTAACATTGGCGGTATAGTCTTCTAGCTGCACAGCTGGACTTATTTCTCCAACAGTTTTTTTCAAAAAAATTCTTATACTTACGATTTTGATTTATATTTAAAGATCTTGCGACAATATCCAAGAAGATACAAACATTCTTAAAAAAAACTATTTAATTTTAAAATCTGCTCACGTTGTTGGTATTTAAGTTTGTATAAACTAACTTTAGTAATGTATGAACATTATTTAAATATTTTTACTGTTTTATTATTCAGGGAAAACGTATCTATGCATCTCAGTATTCCTGCAGTAAAATAATATTTGTACATTTCGTTAGGATGGGTTTACTGGGGTGATACTGTTGGACGGATGCCATCTTTTGTTGGTAGATCAATAACTAGGTGAAAAGGACAAACAAATAAAATTTAAAGACATCTTAGCAAAGGAAACTTCCAGAAATAATATTATCAATATAGAAGTACCAATTTTAAGATGTAAGTTAATATTATTCTTCCTATAGGTATCCTAAATAGAGTTTAAACATTTTTTATATAAATATAAAATCATGTTACAGTAAAGCGTATCAAATAATATTACACCTAAAGTAAAGAAAAACTACAAATTTAAAAATATATAAATACAATCTATGTCTAGTAACAACATTATAACAAAAATATAGAATTAAAACTACAAACCATGTTCCATATTATATTACTTGCATAATACGATGCACTGGTACTTGTTGGTTCCTTGCACTGCTCCGACCTTTCTGTAAATAATTATATTATATAGTTCAATGTATGCAATCACGTGATGTCTTATGTTAAATATGGAAAGGTAAAGGAATAAATAATTTCTTCTGGCAATTAATATATTTGGCAATGTTTTTAGATTATCTATTTCAGTTATACTTTACAAAACAACAACAAAACTCTACACCATTTGCGTTGCGAGATTTTTCAGATTATAAAAATTTAACAGTAGATTTTTAGTTTCTAAACTCTAAGTAATTTTATTCAAACAGTTAATGTAAACTTCAACAATGATTTTATTGGAAAATTTTGCAAGTAACAGTCATAATCATAAACTGTAATCGAATAATTTTATCTATTGTTATGTGTTTCTATTGTTACAAAAATTTGAGTTTAAGTTATGAATTGGTTTTCTGGTATATTTACAAATATTATTTGTAATAACCATTATATTTTTCATTAAAGTTATTAATTATGATCATTTACCCATTTTAAATGCAATCAGTTAGATAACTGCAGGGGTAACAGTTGTGTCTATTTAGAATAGTCATAACTAGCGACTAAGTTGTTGCAGTAAAAAAATATGTTTACATGAATGCAAAACTGTTATTAAATGATCAAACTCAATAATATTGACTGTGCATGAAAATGGAAATTTATAATAGTAAAAGCAAGAAAAAAGGTGTTTATAACGTGACTTATTTTAGCTCTCTTTTTAAATTTTACTAATCGATTAAGTGTTTTACCTTCATTCAATACAAACAATTAGTACCTGGGTGACCGAGCATCGCTCAGTATTTTTAATTGTTTTTTTTTTTAGGAAAATGTATGTAAATACGAATCGCATACTGAATAAATATGAATATTTTTCGATATTACGTACATATGAACTGTTTATTTAAATAATAAATAAATTAATTAATAAAAAAAAAAAAAAACATGAGTGTTGTTAGTTATAACATTTTATTAGATATTTTGCCGATATAAAACCTAGCGCATTCGAATCCTGACGTACAAAAACCTCTATAGGTACATGTAGGTTATGTAACCTATCCAACGAATAGGCCATATTTGATATTGTTTATGTATTTTAGAAATAACAAATAATAATTATAATCATTAGATAATTTATATTACATATATAGAAATGCAAAGAATGCAGAAACTGGTGAAAAGGTTTTCAGAACGGTTAATAACAGCACAAAAATAATGTTTTAGTTACGTTTGGTGTTTGAATAAAGAAATAAGTTGAAAATTATACCACCTGATACATTGTTAATGATTTATGTTTGTTAAATCTTATCTTACTAAACGAGCAATCTTTTATATTTTTTATTCGCCTGTACTTAGTGACTTCAAAGAGGTATGTAAAATCAGATTTTAAATTTTATGCTCATTTTTCCAAGTTTATGCGCATTTTTGCAGACATAAAACCTAACGTATTCGATTCCTGACGTCAAAAAACCCCTATATGCAAATGTTCATCAAAATCGTTAGAGCTGTTAGTTAGATTCCCGAAATAAATTTATAAACAAATATACAAGAATTGCTCGTTTAATAAGATAAGATTTCTAAAAAAACTATATTTTTAAATTACAACAAATATCAATTACTATAAATCCCCATTATTTATTAAAATTATTAAGGTACCATTAATTCGTGCTTCGACAAGTAATGCCGCAAATCTAAGTTTAGATCAAGTTCATGATTCAGTAAATTACTTCTCAAAGTGAGCCATTTCAGTAATTGGCCGGGAAGACAAGCTAGAGATATTTATTTTGGGAAGATTGGATTCCCGATGGTATTTAGAGTGCTGGTATTATCCGCAATTGGCAAACGTGTTCTGTTTAAATATTTTATCCTTGTTGTGTCGAACAGAACGTAGCTGTACGTCCCCACTAAGTATACAGTTATACAGTTGATTGTTTGGAATTTTGTAGATTTTAAAATGGAAGGCAAGCAAATAATCTTTAAAAAAATATAACTGCAGCGATAAATTCATCAGTTGATCTACATGTTTAAAAAAACAATGATTGTTTCCCGTTATTGCGAATTTACAAAGCCACTAGTGGACCCGGGAATGCTTGATTTAATTTTAAGGGTAGTTATCCCATTTCATCCCTTTGAAATCGAATTGCAATTTTTTTATATCAATTAATAATATTAAATAATTTTAGATTTATAGTTCGTAGGAGTTTAGTGCAACTTTTTGATAGTGTAGGGGCAGATATTCCATATAAATCAATTTGTTTGTAGGGACCATATTTTCTACAAAATCATGGTAATAATATGTGTAAATTGTGACATTTTAGTGAAATCATAGTTGAGTAGTTTTTGAGAATGTAGAAAAAGTAAGTGTATGAATAAATTACTATTTAATTTTAAGTGTAGTCGTTCAAACCCATCCCTTAGACTTGAGGAATTAAATTGGAAATAGATTTTATATCCCGTGAAAATAATATTACATAATTTTAGCTTTATAGTTTGTAGGAAGTTAGTTTAATTTATATTTATTTTATAGGAGTAGCAACCCCATTTCAACCCTTTAAACTGTAGTAATTGTAAACACTCCTGGCAATGATATTGATAAATTGTGAAAATTTTAGCTTTATAGGTAGTTAGTTTAATTTATATTTATTGTGTAGCAACCCTATTCCAACCCCTTAGACTGTAGTAATTTTAAAGGCTCCTGGCAATTATATTGATAAACTGTGAAATTTTTAGTGAAATTGGTCAAATAGTTTTTGAGTCTATAGAGGACAAGAAAATAGAAAAAAAGGATTAAAGAAGCAAAGAAACATTTATTTTTATATATGGAGATGAAGTAAATTAAAATACAATATCTATAATTTTATTGAGTTAAAGCTATTCACGAAATATCTTTTCCATCTATTGTTATATGCCATGTCCTTAAAGTTACTTGCTCAGCTCCCTTCAACATAGAGTGCGTGAGTTAGAATTAATAAAATACATTACATATATCAGGCATGTAATATGTTGTTTCTGAATTTTACAGTACAGTCTGTTTATTTTAAAAATTCACAAAACGACTTGTGTAATCAATACAATTTACAAAGTTGCAGGTTCTGTCGATGTTTACTCTTCCTATGCACTTCCGAAATCGGAGATCAGTAATATCCCATCAGTTTAGAAGAGAGCCAACCAATGTTAGCTATACTGCAGAACTCATACAATCTGAACACTTATGAATTCCCATCAGTTTGGTGGTTGGTCACTGTTTGCTACACCGAAGCACTCCTACCTTATTAAAACTTATATGAATTTATAAAATGTAAACAAAATTGGGATTATAAGTAAATAATTTCCTGTATATTATGTTTCTATGGTATTAAAACAATCCTACCAAACTTTTCCAGAGTATTTCGAAACACCCTGTAATAACCACAGTTGAAACACAACAACTTGTAGTTTGGTTCTTAGTTACGTCCACCCTTTATATTACTTTATACTTAGGGTGTATAACAATGTGCGTGCTACACTTTGACACGTTTTGCAGCAGCGATTATAATTTACATAATTGGAACATTCATCATTTTAAACGGGATTAGGCAATGTTACAACAACGTTTAATAAGCCTTTTAGTAGATCCTCTTGTTTGCAAATTGTGGCGATTAGAGCTCATCCTTAGTCATGCCGTGATTACATGATGGCATCTATTATATTAACCTAGGAAATTACAACACAAGTAATATCAATATGATCTGATCATAACGAAGGTTAAATAATCATACTTAATATCAAAACTAGTCATTTAGGTTTTATACAGTTAATAAAACATGGTATTGCATTTCATTTTATGAGTAGAATAGAACCCTATTAATCCTCTGAATGAAAAATCTGATTAAAAGTAACCTATTTTTGATTTTGAGGTCACGAATTCAGTTTTAGAATACATTCTATTTATTTAGAATAGCTTAGATTCATAGATATTCACAAAAGCTTGACGCGAGTGTTCGGTACTTTAAAAGAGCACATGCTAAATATTATATTTCCGATATCTGATTGAATAATTGTATTTGCTATAGATGTTGCAGACTTCTTAAAAACCCAACCAACTCCAGAGTATTCTTTAGAATGATTTTCCGACTGCCTTTAGGGAATTTTTCAGTTCTATTCCTTTGATCTCAATCAAAGAATTTTATGAAAACGAGTCACTTAGGAAAACGTATTAAACGTATTATATGAACACGTAAATATGAGTCACGTATTGAAAATTTAAAATAATGCAGATCATATTGTCACTTTTGGTCTCTTTTCCTAATCTACTCAAATCATCGTATTTTAAATTTGGTTTACCTAAATTTTGATCCATCCTATCACACCTGTTTCCTAAAATACGATGTATCTCTTGTACTAAATTTGCACGAAAGTTACTTTTATAATAACGAAAGTTAAATCAGTTTTAGAATTCTAATATCTTTGTCACACCAAATGGTGCCATTTTTTTACAATTGTTGGGAAATGTATTTGAAATATTTGACCTTTAAATTGAATTCAATAGTAATTTTTTTGGCGAATTGCGTCATTTTAGGTTTTTTTGGGGGAGGCTGACAGATTTGGTGACAATTGAAGCAGAACCGGCAAATTATATCTACTTATGTAAAACATTAATAACAGTATCAGATCTTATGTAATTTTTTTTTTTCAAAAACAACTACAGAATAAAAATGTGAAATACGATTTTAATTATATTTCTAAACTTTACATCTGCTTTCTGCTTTGTCAAAAATATAAAAAGCAACATAAAAATGTATTCTTTTTGTGGGTAAAAAGTTATAATAATTGGCAAATTTAGGGCAAAGGATATGATAAATGCAAATGTGGAATCTTAATTGATTTATTATTTTGGTTGATATTTTGGGTAAGCTATCTAAAATGTAAATATTTTAAAACATGGAAAATGGATCTGTAATACAAGATTTCAATTTAAAGATAATCGAAAATCAGTGCTATAAACTTCGCACATTTATTTACATTCAAACATCTCATATAAAATTATATTTTATAAGATGTAAAAATTTATTATGTGTTTTATTGCTTTTAATAAATAAATCACTTACTGTGTTACACTTATTACTTGTTGTTACTGTTTAAGTTACGCGTAAATTGAAGTAAATTGTTTTGTTAATAAGTGCACATATCTTCTAGATAGTTTGAGATATGTAAGGATTTATTGTAATTATTGAATTCCATTAAACATATTGTGTTTAAATCATTTATCGTATTACGAACTTCCTGTTACAAAACTAAAGTTACATACAAACTAATCATACAATGTTGTTACAGACAAAGTACCACAATTGCATTTCCCTGCAAACATCCTATATTTTCCAAATACGAAGAAGTTTTCATTCTAATTTGTTATTCCAACAGTTTAACAGCTGATAAAGGTAAACAGTGTTTTAACCGCGGAGACTCAATTAACAAGGGTTTTGTTTGCCTCAATATGTGTCCATGTTAACCGACAAAGCACTGGGGACGATTTGTTAACTTTGCCGTAACAAAGAAGTAGTAAAGTTTGTTTTAAAGCAGAACCTATAAAGTATGTTCTATTCCGATATTTAACTGCTTCTCTTTTAACGTAATGATAGATTTAATAATAATTTTAAATTAAACTTGATGTATATTAGGGTTCAGTACGGTAAATGAGAAAAACTAAAAACTTTAGAATCACAAGTCTGTCTGTTGTAGGAAATTTGCTCTTGTATGCTAAAACATAAATATCACAAAAATAAATTACAAACAATAATCCCATATATTTAAGGCAAAGGAAAGTTTGGTAACCCCAAGTAGATACATTTTTTCATTGTAATATGTAGTACAGTTTGAAAGAGAATTATTTAAAGATGTCAAACATTTTTTCGAATTTGTGTAGTTTTCAAAAATTAAAAAACTTATATACTAAAAACAATCAAATAAACATATCCAATAACTCAGCAATTAAGCAACAATAATATACATTAAAATAACAAAATTACTTCACTTCAAACCTACAGAGAAAAAGGAAAATAAATAAATCAGTCGAATATTAAATGCAAGGTTGAAAAGTTTCCTAAAATTCCAAAACTTATGCACTAAAAGCTATCAGATTTGTTTAATCAACATACAAAATAACTCAGCAACTGAGCAATAATAATATACAATAAAACTCCAAATTATTCAATTTCAAACATGCAGAAAGAAAAAAGAAATTTAATGTATGGTTACACATTAAACGCAAGGTAGAAAAACTTTCCTAAAACTCCAAAACTAATAAATTAAACACAACAATCAGATGTTAAATGAGCAAATACAATAACTCAGCAATTGAGTAACAATAATATATATTAAACCAACGAATTAGTCAATTTCATACATGAAGAAAGAAAATAGAAACAAATACATCAACACTTTTTAAATTGATATGACTCATTGATCTTACAATCTATTTTGATTTATGACACTGCAATGGCGATAGATAAGAAACGCCAATACTGATCGGTATTACAAATTAGAGATCTGACATCCTCAGTTGTCATACGACGGTGTGCACACGCCTAGTTATTGCTTCTATATTATTATGATAGTGAGCGCTTGTGTTTTATATTTGTGTTGACTTGACTTTGCATTATTTGACGTACTAACGTAATAAATTTTGAGCTAAATTCTGAAGATGGATTGAATTTCCAAAACGTGACAGTAAGCAAGTAAATATGTAAATTATTGATAAAGTTACATAGAAGGACAAAATTATGCTTTTACTTTTTAAAGTTCTCTAACCAAAGTAGTTTTTGTTTAAGTCCTTGTGGGACGAAGCATTCTAAACATAATTGAATAATCCATTAAATATCAAATGTCAAAAGAAGCCTTTGATTTCTTGATAGAAATTTATTTATACATTTTAACAGATCTACACCGGCAGAGGTAACACTAATTAGTGTTATTTTTTCAATGTTTTAAATTTTATAAAAGTATATTTTTTAAAATTTCTATTTATATAAAATAGAAAGTAATCGAATTAAATATTATAATGTATAGTATATCTAACAAAGATACAAAGTTGTTTGTGTTATCTTAGATTTAATTTTAAACATTTTATATTTTGATAAAACCTTCACTAGTAAACTACTGTCATCAAGTAAAGTGTGCTTTCTTTTTGTGTGATTTTTTGTTATTGGCCTAAATAGTACTTGAAAACCACAGTTTGAGTACTACAGTGATCAAATAAAGATAATTAAAATCAGTAATTTGAAGACATGTTGCTAATAAATGGATCTACGATATGTCTTTAAATTTTCTTAAAATAAACTTAAATGACATTAAAATGGTAAAGAAGTAAATAAATAGGCCTACACTCAGATTTTAGTTTTAAGTATGTTCCGTTCTCTATAGAGTTCAGTTTTTGATGGGGTGCGTGTGCTGGAGGTTTACCCTGCGTTGTCAATATTTGTATAATCTTTGGATAAAAACTTACAATTTTAAACTTCAAACGTAAAATTGATAAAAATTGCCATATATTTTGTCTAGGTTTATTTTGCTATCAGTAGAGTTGAGTTCAGCGTACCGACGCGAAGGAGTACTAGCAATACCAATTCCGCTCTTTTATAATAATTGCATTTGAGAGAGCCAATAATTATTAGTAGTCGAAAGATTTGTTCCATTCTTATTGTACTTGTTTATATTAGGTAGGTGTTTAATAGATGTTCTTAGATTGTAACGGTTTAACTAAAAATGATTTATCGGATTTAATTTCATGAGATACAAGGTTTGTTGAAACTGATTTCGGGATTGAGAAAAATATACACGCAAATTAAAATGCACTACATAAATAAAATACATAATAATGTAGCTATGTTTGTCTACTTTATCATTTTAAGGCGATGATAACCACCCAGGTTTTTCGCCTTAAAAAAAAAAAAATATCATTTTATCTACACACATTCATATTGCTTGAATTTTACTCTATTCGCTCATGGTATCGATATGTACTGTTAACGTTGTAACGAGTTACCGAACTCGGTTACCTTAATCTACCAGACAGCTGGACTAGTTGCGCGCATGCGCGTCAGAACCGACCTTGCAGCTTGACATTGAATTCCAAACCAGTGTAGTTCAAAGTGCCGACCTATCAACTAGACGTAAGCTGCAGGTGAAACGTCAGTCGGTGACGAAGTTCTACCCTCACTGTAATCTTTGTATATTATGCCATAAGCGAACGTAATTAACATTTAATTATAATCGGTAATCGCGGAACGTGAGAATATAACCAATCGCGCATTCGTAATAAATATTAAGCGGTAATAAGTTCGGTTCGGTTCCAAGCCTATCGTGTACAAATGGTGACTAGTGATTTAGTGAAAGTTAAAGTGTATTAGTTTAGATTTATATTAATTAATTGAGCGCTTGTTAAAAGCTGGGAGAGTCGGATTTGCAGGGTACGGCTGAAGGCAATCGGTTAAATTAGGGTTGGTGATTAATAAATTTGGTCTGGGTATGCGGCTATCGTCCATTTGCACCGACAGTTCCAGTCACGTCTTCCAAAAATTTACTAACTCGGTGCAAATACACGCTGACTAGTGGTTCCCAATAACATCAAAAGGGAAAACTGGTACAACGTAATTTACCAAAGATATCGCGGTAATAAAATTAACAATTAACAAAACTTACTTGTCTATGTTGTATTTACAAACTGTGAACAGTGATATTAATTAGTGACAACTTTTATTGCAGTTACTTTTATGTCAAGTGTTTTTGCCAGGTTCACCTGTGCACATTTAGGCCTACGAACATCGCCATTAGCCTACACTGTCCTACAGATCTACAAGACTTCGCTTCAATCAAGATATGAACATATACTACATTAATATAGACAAGAATATAAATAATTGTTCTCATTTCAATATGTAAAGCAAGTTGGCCCTCGAACATTAAAATCTATTAAAATTCAAAAGCTTTAAGTACGCAATAATTTCAGCATTTGATGTTATACATCATTACATAAATTTTGTTCTTCAATGTTTGGTGTTAACATTGTCCCTTGGGTTATTGTTTTCCATTTATTTGTCAGATTTCTAATTTAACTTGCTTGCCTAAGAGCATCGCGACACAACAAGGCTTACCTTTTGTATTACCCACTAAGGACATAATCTTGAATTTATAATATACTTTGACTACTTAATCTTTTAAGTGTCTGACAGAGTCTGGCGGTTGAGATATTTGTGGTTGTATTGTAACTAGTTAAATAAACTACTTAATTGATTGGAAAGTCGTTTTAATATTATAAACGTTGCGTCCCAAAAGTGGACCGAGAAATAT
Organism: Philaenus spumarius; assembly: GCA_018207615.1. Classification (NCBI taxonomy): domain Eukaryota; kingdom Metazoa; phylum Arthropoda; class Insecta; order Hemiptera; family Aphrophoridae; genus Philaenus; species Philaenus spumarius. Next base: position 54,500 of record JAGFPH010001627.1, on the reverse strand, counting down.
ATTTATCTTAAGTATGAAAGTTAAAGAAATGTACCTATACATAAAACAAATAACTGGTTTATATATAACACGTGTTTATAACGGTGTCGATCATCTGAAAATAGCTCAGTTGTCTATTTTTTGTTTAATAAGTTAAATTTGCACAAATTAATTATTTTTAAAGAAGCTCCATAAGATATTGTTGTTTTAACAAGAGTTGTTGGATTACAAATACGAACGCTTTGTAACTTTAATATCAGTACAAATTGTTTTGTCTAAGCTTAGCCAAGTAGTCAGAATATTCTTAGTCTTTTTAGTGGATTTAATTATTTGTCTAGCTATGGTTGCGAAATTGAATTAACTATTCTAAAGGAGCTTACTCAACAATGAAAATATAATTAAGCTTATTATGTAACAAACCTGTTCTAGTCCAAGACACTGAGCAGAAGAACCGTTCTGAAGCTGTACACGTCACAGCAGAAACCCACTGAATCTTT
>JAGFPH010001627.1:22034-43524 GCA_018207615.1 Philaenus spumarius | reverse complement strand
TTTTTTTTTTTTTTTTTTTTTTTTGTTTTTTTTTCTTTCAGTTTTCCAGTACCTTTTTATTTAAAGTTTGTTTCTTCATTTATCATTTTCATTCAATTTTTCAACTTCATACTTCATTTCTCACCGTAGTGACTCCATTTTACTTTAACTTTAACCACGTCCGCATGACACCTTTTTCATTTTTATACACAAGTATTCATTTATATACAGAAGTTACACATTTGAGGCTTAGTCTAGTCATTATTTACATTATTTCACTACATCATATCAGAAGTACAATCTCCTCCTTTCTTCATATTATTTTAGAATATAAACCCTTTTGTTTATCATTCCAACCCCTTTGTATTTATTATTTTTAATTAATGTACGGTTTTAGTTTACCGAAAACTTGCGTGAACTGTTGTCACTAGGCCTACGGTTTAAGCTCACCGCAAACTCGCGAATTTACCCCCCCCTTTGTATCTTCTTTACGATTTTGCTACTTTGTTTTTTCCGACTTTTCCAATTTTCTTTGATGGTACCCCATTTTTTCCTTTGGGAACCCTGTATACTCCTTTTTGTGTCCTCTTGCCACTACTGACCACTCCTTGCCACTACCTCTCTATTTTGCCACTACGTGCCATTATGTGACTTTGTGTCACTATGTGTCGGCCCCTATGCTCGCCAGACCACTGTTTAAGCCGCCTTTATTCCTTAATTATTTATCAAGAAATAAATTTGTTCTCAGGTGTTAGTAGAACTGTTTCTTGCTTAATCCAATCATAAAAATATTTACATGTGAACGACCCTTGCGTTGCTTCCTTTCAGTAGATAGGCCTACTTACAATCCAATTTCCTGTAACATTGTTTACTTTGTCGCTCGACCTTGTTTCTTCCCCTCCTACCTAGCTCGCCAGCTGATCCTAGTTCATTCATTCACATACAATAATATTTGCTTAGGATAGCTTCTCAACTTGTTGTTGTTTATTATTTTGTGTCCTAACAAATTAGCCCACTTGGTTTGTTTATTTACATTTAAGGTGTTTACTAAACATCCCAGTTTAACTCATCGCTAGACATTGGCCTCCAGCTGATTTTATGTTCCGGACCCAACTTAATCGCATTGCACTTGACCTTGGTTACTTGTCCCTGTACTTTTGCCCTTTCCTTGCCGCCGCCTAGATGTCTACGTAGGCCTAATCGCTTCTTGAACTTTGTATGCTTTCTCACCACTGCATGGGTAGATGAACGCAGACTTTCTCTTTCGACTAGCCCCTTATTTTTAAATTTAACTTTGTTCCCTTTACAATGTTTTTGGCTACCAGTGGTGTTAGTTCGCCGTGTACGTTCTCCGATAAACTTATTTACAGTGTTATTATTTTGATTAAAGCCTGCTTTGTTTTTAATTGATTTGTTGTGAAAGTGAAGTTTTATGCAGTTATTATTGTGGTGAAGTGATGCTGACTTTCCTACAGTGTTTAGGCTTCTGTCTACAGGGGAATTACATTTGTTTAGGCTACTGTCGCGTCTACACGCTAATTCGGTATTAGGCCTATTCTTACCTAAATACCTATTATATTCGTTTTTTGCTTTTTTTATTTTAAACTCTCGCGAATTTGAGTCCCGGGCTTCCTTTGACAACCTCTCAAAACTACAAATTGGCCTACTCTCCTTATACTTCCGTCGCTGAACTGGCAACTCTTTCGTTACCCTAGGTTCTGACACCTCCTTTTGTAGCCTAACTGAATCCTTGATTCCTGCGTCTGCCTCTTCCTGTGCGTCTTTACATTTCTTACTTCCCATAACTCTTTCTTCAACTTTCGATGCAACTTCATTTGCATATGTTTCCCCTTGATTTTTAGTTTTAATACTCCCCTTTTTGTTATTGTAATATCTCGAAGTAATGTTAAAACATTTTCCTTTTATTTTGCTGATAGCGGCCTTCTTATCAATAAATGGAATTTTAACATCCTCTTGATTGCATTTAAATATTACAAAACATTCCTCCATATTAATTTTTGCCTGTAATTCATACAGCATATCACAACCCATTATTATTTTAGATTTCAACCCTTTGACTACTAATAGCCTTAAGTCCACGGAACAATCCAACAACTTTACAGGTAACAACACTTGCTTGTTTACCTTCTGTACTTTTCCCTTTAACGCTGAAACAATCTCTAATTTCGTTACTGGGAGTTCCAACCTTTTAACACCATCTGACTTTAATTGTTCAAAATAGTCCTGCTGGAGTACGCTAACTTCCGATCCTGAGTCGAGTTCCAAAAATCCTAGATTTTCCCCGATTTCTACTAATATCGCAGGAATTTCGTCTATCGGTTTTTCTTCTAACACCGGCTCGGCCTCATTATTTAATAAGTCTTCCCTTATATTTAAATGTAGGCTTTGGAGTTGTTTTCGTTGCCTTCCGCTTTCTATTTCCGCTATTTCGGCCTGAATCTCAGGTTCGATCCTAGGTATAGGTGATATTTTTTTATTAGCATTTTTAATTTTATTTAAGTTTCTTTGTTGTTTATAATTATTATTCCTTTTAGAATTTTGCATTATTGTTATATCAACAGCCCTGTCTCGCCGATTTATTCTTTCCTTAGGCAGAACCTCATTAACTAGTTTTTTGGCTTCTGGTAAGGATTAGAATTGACAGGATTTGGTCTATTGGAATTTTGGAAGTTGGTTCTATTAGGGTTTTGATCATGGGACCTTTGGATGGGTGGGTTTTGGGGTGGTGGGTTTGGCCTGTTCGTGTTCTGCCCGTTCCGCGCGTTTTGCACGTCCGGTGTCCTATTTACACGCCTTGCCTCATGCATTCTATCAATATTGTTTAGAAATTGTATAGCTTCTGCGATTGTTTCGCTCGGCCTACCCATACTCGCTAATTGGATTTGGTCATTAAAATGCTGCATTATTGTAAAGACTAGGAAGTTCTGCGGCATCTGGGGTTCCAGATCCGTAGCTTGATTTACTATTTTGCAAAAATAATCCGCCCTACTCAGATTACTGCTCTCAAAGTACTTTCCGTTTTCTATACCGTTCCTAACTAATTTTTGTTTTTGCATTGACCAATAATTTTGCAAGAATGCTTCTCTAAACCCTGCATATGTCATATTTTCTTGCTTTATAACCGTCCACCAAGATTTCGCACACCCGTAAAGGTGCCTTTCAACGAATTTAATTTTTTCGCTGTCCCCTAAAAACGGATTTAACTCTTCCATCAAATTCTCAACCTCCCTTAAAAATTGTTTGGGGCGTTCCCTTTGGTTTCCCCAAAACTCTATTTTCATCGCCTCGCTTTCGTACCTAGGCAATGCTAAGCCTATATTTCGCGACTGCGCTGAATAGCTGCCTATCTCGCCTAATTTTTTCTCAACCCGAGTTACCCGACTCTCTACAGTTTTCAAGCTTTTCTCGGTTGCTATTTTGTTGATACTCGCCGTTTCTATTAAGTCCTGAATTTTTTCTTCAACGACTCCGACTTTCTCCTCCGTCTTCTGGTGTTGGCCTTTGCACCGTTCGGACTCTTCCTCCAGGCTCTTCTCCATCTCTCCCAGCTTCCCGGAAATTAGGTTATACAGTTCTTTCTGCTCATTTTCCCTTAGTTTCCTTTCCACTTCTTTTTCTTCGCTTAATCTAGCCTCCTTGAGCCTTCTTCTTTCTTCTTTCCCTTCCAGCGCCTCCCTTTCTTTCTTCTCACGCAGCTCCTTTTCTTCTTCCTCCTTCTTCTCTCTTAGCTTTCTTTGTTTCTTTTCTTCTTCTCTGTCTTTCACATACTGTTCGAAGAAATCCTTAAATTCTTTATTCGCCATTTTTTATGCTTTATTATTGATTTGTCGTGTCGAAAAAAAACTCTCAATATACCCTTTGTTTATTTTTAATTTGTTTGTTATATAAAAACCCCTATAAAACCCTATTCTTTGAATGAACCACGACAAATTGATTTTAATTTTAATTTATTTCCTCTCCCCCTCTATAATACGAATACGATCAAACCCGGGAAATGTTTTAAGTCGTTGATTATAGCAGAAGTATGTCTTAGATTTAAACAATATTATTATATCTAACATATACCAGTAAAGCACAAATAAAATTTTACGTCAGTCCTTGACTTAATTTAACTACAGTTAAGTTTTCAACAGTAAGTTAAATCGAGTCAACCTAAAATGGGTACCAATTTTCAAACAATCGGCCCCACGTTGGGCGCCAATCTCTACAACGGTACACGCTTACGCTTTTGCAAAGTATCAACGGCCCTTCTGCGGGTACGGTACGCCAATCTCTACAACGCTTAAGATATATCGCCGGTGAGGTGACTCTGTTTTTTGAAATCTAGCTCACTTTGCAACGATAATCTTACAACTGTACACTTTTGTATCGCCCTGTAGGGTGTCAGTCTTTTTCGACCTATACGACACACCTCAGCGAACGTGTACTGTGTAGGATAAGTTAAAATCACCCACTGGAAGTACAGGCTATCCTTTTTCTTTAAAGGGCCTGGGTGATTTAACTGTTTGTCTAATATTACTCTGAATATTTTGACTAAAAAACTACAAATTACACTTCCAGTAATCTTAATAAAACTCAGCTTTGAGCACAAGCAAAAATAGAATTTACTATCTGTATTCCTCGAGGAAGTGAATACAGTGGAACTGACCTTGTAAATAATTTTATTTGTGCCTTGGATAATTATATAACGTAACACCTTGATAATATTTCTAACACTAGGAAATATAACAATGGAATACTCAACAATAGGTAAGTGAACGTTAGAAACTTTTTTATACTGTAAAATAATAATCATCCATTTATTAATCTTAAAAAACACAACTCAAAAATAATACTTTTGGATATCTCTTTTCCAATTTATACAATTTGCAACAAAAGCAATTTTCTTAAACTCTTGCTTAATCTAATAAGGTAGAACAAATTTTAATATTACTTTTAATTATGCTTTTAATTAATATGCTTTGTTCCAAGCTTTTTATTAATTACTTATTTTTAATTTATTTAAATTATGAATTTACTTTAATGATTTTTATGCTATACGACTTTAGATATTATAAAAACATTTCACACTAAGAAAAACAATTTCCAATCCTACTAACCCAGTATCTGTAATAAATTAAATTTGAATTTAATCAGGCAAATTGTGGGGAATAAACGTAAATTCGCTGACACAGACCTCAAATTTGTTGTTTAAGATGGCCGTCTAACACGGGGCTGATTGTTGTTTATAGCAGCAGAAGAACCTGTAGGGTAAAGTTGCTCTCTGCGCTTTTGGCGATGTACAATGATGACAGCGTGCTGTTCTATTGTTGTCGTGAAGCTGCGTCAGATGTTCTTCCGTTGAGTTATAGTTGCCTGTGGTTTGTAGTAGTCCTTTATGTGTCCGGGGATCGTCCTGCTAACTCTTCCACGTTAGATACTCATGTCCAGTTGTCCGCCAAAACGTTCCAGAAGTCCAGGTCCCTGAAGTTTCTTAGCTACTTCATTGATAATATAGCCTTAGCAGTATATTGTATTCCTGCTTATATTCCTGTATCGCCTTGTCAAACCGCTGATCACTTCACCCGTACAATAGCAAACTCCGTACTAACTCTTAAAAATCCATAAACAGAGAGACATACGCTCCGTGTACTGTCGATCACCAAATCTTTTAACCGAGTGACATACACTCCGTGTACTGTCGATCCTCCCAATAATCCCTATGAAATTCCCGTCCAGGGTTTATAAAGCCTCCTTCCATCTCCACTTTCGCGATTTTTCCGCGAAAATTCACTTTTTCACATTAAAGTGATTTTCTTACACCTTCCTGTGTGTAAAATCATCCTTTGTTTAGTAATACATTTAAATCCTTTATTTTTATCTTGTTTATCGTAGTTTTAAGGCTTAAACTTCTTAAATTATTTGAATGCCACATCCTTGTTCCGGCCGCCAAAGCTCCTCTCCGCTCTGATTGGCTCAGCGCTTTACGTGGTTCCTAACCCTTCCTCTCCTATTCTACTGTGCGAATTTTCAACTTTCCTTTCTAACTCCTCGCGGTTTTATGGGATTTTCCCGCGAAATAGCTTTTCTTAAACTGTGATTTTTTCCTGTTTTTTAGAGACTTGAATGAAAGTTGTAGGACGCTCCATTCTCTTCCTAGGCCTTCCCTAGCGTTTTCCCAATGCATTTTCTTTTAAAAATTTTCCATTTTCATTATTTTAAATTTTCATTTTCATTTTCCTGAAGGTCTATTGTTGTTGTGACAATAGCCGAAGTCTGATTTCTATAATAGGTTTTTTAACGAAGTTTTTGCCATTTAAAAGTATACGATTTTCCAAGTTTTACATTTACGTTAAATACCGGTAATTTATTTAAAATACTGGTTTTTACAATAATCAATTTACCTCCCTTCTTTATTACTTTAGATTAATAGTTTAAAAAATACAATTTTCCCTACTGACTTAACCGCCAGGTGTGAAAACTCCTACCATTCATAATAATTATTTTATTTGAATTTTCTTTTGCTTTTCCTAAGCAACTAATTCTTCTTAATACCATGTACTCATTAAACTTTATTAAACTTTAACTTTAATTGACTTTAGCGTCAGTGTTTCTACCCTGATTCGCTAAATATTGAAATTATGACTTTTTGTCATACCACCTTTTTTGTAGGCCTTATTTTGCTCATTACAAAAATACCTCCCTTCCAGGCTTTTGAGGAAATTTGAAATTTTCCCTAGACTTTACTTGATTGTTACGTCATCACCGTTTAGTATTACGACCTGAGTCTCATACGTACAACACACCCGTGATTAGCGTAATGTGTTCCCGCCATAGAACCCCAAATACGTAATAGTCCTGGATCCAGGTGTTCCCTAAAAATCTTTGATTTTATTCTAAGTTCATTTTACAATCCCGAACAAGCTCGGGTTCAATAGTTCCATCTGTACGATAACAACCACCTCGCCGTGACTTGTTCAAGGCCGCGCTACATTGGGTTCATCCACATGGTCGCCCAGAAATCTTGCATTTTACATATTTCAATAAAATTTCAAAATTTCCGGATTTACACGGGTTTTGCCCGTTGTAATACATTTTCATAGACATCTGCCGTGAGGTCTCTTCTTAAAAACTATGATGGAAAATTATCCGACGTGCATGCCCTTGAAATCGGTATTGGTTAACTCGTAGAGTGTGACACGAACGTATTTGCAACAATTCCAACAAACTTTAGGAAAACAATAGATTCCAGGGAGATTCTGGATCTATGGTAAACCGCAATCGTAAGGACAATTCAAACTAAAATATCATCATCAGCGGTAGCAGAAAAATAGACAGTCTTGCAGTGCTGGAGACGATCCAGCTTAAATTTTGTTGAGGCGACTACAATACAGATACACTATTACAATCAACAGGTTGTTCATGCGGCATTCATTTTTATGACCGGGGATGGCTGCCTATCTGTCAACCTCGAGTTATACAACCACCAGTGACTTGAAAGACACAACCACAGAAAAAAATAATTGGATTGTGCTTAAGACTACATTTTGGAAGTGATAACCTCTATGACCGATTTATATTTGTATCAGTATTAATATTACAGGAGAATAAGTATCAACAAATTACACAAGTCTATATATTGTCAAAAAATATTATATCATATTTTCAAATTACATAGTTAATTATTTAAATAAGAAATTATTCTTAACTCATAAAAATTGTAAATAAGCAATTTAACTATATTTTCAGTTATCAGTAAATCTGCAGAACATTATATTTAATATATTTTCTCACATTAAACATTACACATTTTTATTCCATTTTAAACGTGTATATAATCTAATTATATCAAATTAATTATAAATAATCAATATGAAAATTGACCATAATCCATTTGTTTAATTCAAAATAAGTCTTTAACTTTGACTAAAAAAATATAATATGGTTTTAAATTTCCTAAAGTTTATAAGAAATTGTAGAAAATTTCAAAATTTTAAAAATTGTTAATTATTTAAAATATTTAACTATCTTAAATAACAAAATATGTTTAAATAGGTATAAATTTGCCTGTATACTTTTTTTTTCAATCCTTATTATGTTGTTCGATGTGACAACTGCAGTTTCGGGTTTTACCCAATCTTCTGGTCACAATAATTCGTACACCACAAAAATATACAGTTAGATAAAGCTATTTCTCTCACTAGTGAGATCGTCGTAAAACACATTCAACGAAACACGAAAACACAAAACACAAAAAACGCACAAACAAAATGTCACTAATTATATACATCATGCCCGGGCGAAGGTAGGTCACCTACTGAACTTCAGTTCCCGAACCAAAGCCAAATAAAGTTCAGTAGGTGACCTACCTTCGCCCGGGCATAATGTATATAATTAGTGACATTTGTTTATGCGTTTTTTAAAAAATAAGACAATGATTTTAAGTTATATTTTGGACTTTTCAAATTAATTGTTAATTTATTCAAACGATACTAAAAGTATTCAAATGAACAAATAAAAACTATTAAAACCCTCACCTATGTACAATATACTCGATGAGTAAACAGCCTATGGGCTAGTAGTTCTGAGTAATCTCAGGTGGTAACACATAATAGCATTCCCCGATGACCGCACCAACACAATATCTAATATTAAAAGCATAAGACCGTTAGAACACTCGACGATTCACACTATACTCACCTATTAAGCTAATAAGAACATATATAATGGTTTACATACCTTAGTGTCCGTCTACAGTCCTTTATTGTCATTTCTCTGTTCGTTGAGACTACTAGTTTCGGAGCCAAAACTCCATTTTCAAGTCACAAACACACAAGTAGTTGTTCACTGAGTCACATTTAACAACACAGCATAAAACATTTAAATAATTTAACACAACACACATAATTTAAAACAAGGTTGTCACGTGTCATCGTTGGCCAACGAATATGTCTCGACTGAAATGTATTAAAATGGAAATAGAAATGTTTCGGCGAAAAACTGTACCACACAATCAATCAAGAGATAAAAAAACAAAATATAATCTTAGCCCACAAAACAAACTGGCATTTACAAATTAAAATGCTCCGACTGCCCTAAAATTTACATCGCCATTTAAAACACGTATTTTCTGAACATATACCAAAACGCACCCTGGGAACCCAAAAATGTAAATTCGCAGAACACTTAGTCGAAAACAACCATAAAATTGATGGTTTTCAGAATAATTTGAAATTCTACACTTATGTAAAAAATCTCTGTTTATGAACACACTTGAAGAATTACAAACATATAACGCGTTCAGAAATAAATAACGTATTGAATGATAAACTCAAATACAACTCCAATATACTATTCAATACAACAGAGGAAATTAAAACGGGGAAACACAGAACTTTGATAAAGACTTCCGGAGATAAACAGATAGGGGTAGGTTAGATAACATTTCTATTTCTATTTTAATACATTTCAGTCGAGACATATTCCTTGGCCAACGATGACCCTTGACAACCTTGTTTTAAATTATTTGTGTTGTGTTAAATTATTTAAATGTTTTATGTTGTGTTGTTAAATGTGACTCAGTGAACAACTAAGTGTATGTTTGTGACTTGAAAATGGAGTTTTGACTCCGAAACCGGTAGTCCCAACGAAATGAAAAAGGACAATAAAGGACTGTAGGCGGACATTAAGGTATGTAAACCATTATATAGTCTATACCACAGTTCTGGAGGCGTTATATATAACATAATTAATAATAAGAACAGATACTACACTTCGATCTTAGAAAAGAGGCCGAGAAGCGATATTATTACAAGGCACTTTGAGTTACCAGTTAAAACGTTCCCAGTCTGTAACAGCGTGAAGTTTATATAAATTGTTTTTTTTATACCGGTCGCGGTAAGTAAGAGCACGGTTTCCGGGTGAATTGCCTTTATGATTACGTTTGAAACGTTACTAACCACATTTTAACACGGAGGCACGCGCTTGTCTGTATATATTATTCCCTCTCCACGCTCTGACTTGTGTCTACGCAAAAAGTCCGTCACGCGAGATTTCAGAAACATAGTCGAGCGAAAGTGCCCAACGGGCCAACAGAAGTTATCACTTCAAAAATGTTCGTAGAAGTTGTTTGCTATTAGAGCGTCATCTAATTGTTCAGTAATATTAAAAATGGATGTGGGTTGGTAAGTAAATCATAACCAATATTACAAAGTTCGTTGAAATTTTGGTAAATTATAAATATAAACCCACCTCTAGCCCACAATACACGCAAGCAGTATCAATAAGAAATAATCAATTCATCCCATGACCATAGTCAATATATTTATGTTTAACTAACCTCAAATGTTTTAAAGTATAACATAAAAATACAAACTTACCGTCAAAAGGTATGCACTGTTAGGAACAAACTCTAAATATTTAAAGTGAAGACAATCAATTACTTTTTGTTAAACCCTTCAAAGTAAATTTAATTAAATGAGAAACATTTGTTTAAAAACACCACAAACCTGTAGTGGTACTTACCCCTAACTGTGCAATTTGTTATCTTACATTACTTCAACAACCCTACTGCCTTTAAGTGTCAGTTTGTGGTCAATAAACGTATTATGTTACTTATTAATGTTGCCTGTACATTTATTCCGCCACCAGTAGTACATGAGACAGCTGCCTACTTCTGACATATGCACGTGCGCACCATAAGCTACTCTTTTATAAAAATAACAATATGAACTATATTGAAAATGGTAATGTGCGTATGTTTATAGAGATTTAACTCAAGATTGAACGTAATATTCTCTATGTTTCACAGTGCGTTTTCGAAATGGGGTTTAGAGTAAATGGATGACGTTTGCTGATAATTTCGCAGTTGAGTTGTCTTTTTGTCTAAACTGCCTTTTTGTATGTTGCCTTTTTTTTGTACGTTTGCTAAACTGTTAAAGATAAATGATAACAGTAAAGTCCATCTTTCATGATTGTATTTTACATGACATATAAGTGAGAATTTAAGTTGATTTAATGGTTATTTATTCGTATTAGTAAAGATTAAAATCAACCGTAAAATATGTATTAAACATTATCGGGTATTTTACAGTAAAACTAGTATTAATAGATTCATTTTAAAATTTAACTGAAGATATACATTCTCACTATTTAGACTAACTGTCGCATTTTTATGTCCTTTTAATTATTTATATATTTTAGTTAAATTTGTTCATTGTTAAAATATTATGTGGAGTAGCTAGAAAAATGTTCGAAATCAACAGAGAAACTTCTTTAGAAATGTCATATAATTTTGTAAGTTGTCCTACAAATACGTATATATAATGGTAGCAGTTTATTGGAAATTTATTATTAGTTTACTATTAATTAAGTAACTTTTCTTAAATTATACTTTTTTAAATCTGCTAGTTACTTAGTAATGTTCATATACAATAAATATATTTATATTTTTAACAATCTGTTGAATAGATATCTCACTTCTAAGGCACAGTTATTTATGCGCTATGTAAAATATAAAACAACTTTACATTCGTTAACATTTTCATAAGTGCACTCTTGTCTCTTATTTTTAATTTAAAAGGTTCCAGTAAATCGTATTTGATAAAAAAAAAAAAAAAAAACAGCGATCGTTCCACAATAGATAAAGTATTTTACATGTATTTATTTTGTAGTAAGAAACTAAAACTAAACTGATTGGTTGGAAACTGTTATATAACGACCTGAACTGTTGGATTTCAACTAACTAGGAATTGAGAAATATACTTGGTAACTATAATAGGTGTGCAAATTTAACTTATAAGTCAAAACAATTGTGGTATATACTAAATATTTAACACAAAATATTGAACCAAGGTCTAAATATCTATTTGCTAAAGTCAAAATTTGTTTTATTTTCACGAACTAAAGACATCTCAGTAAACAATTTTCAAGGTTAACCTACAAACGTACCGCCTACCTAATATGAAAAAAATACATCAAACACAAGTTTTTTGGTCATAAAACTTTCTTAGACATATTTATCTGCTTACAGATTCAGTCATCCTTACTAGATCATCGATGTTACAATATAATAATGGGTGTCACTATACTTTTTAAATTTTAATATCAACCACTTTTTCGTTGCAAGATTGTACTTCTTATCTTACAGGGGGTTCGGGGAACGAAAACAAATTAATTAAAGCATTTGAACTCTAGATGGGTGAGGAAGTACTAAGATATTATGCTTTTGTTGGAATTGCATGCAACCCCTCACCGTAAAGTTTACATAAGCTACTCGCAACTACATACATCAAGTTTTAAAGGATGTATGAGTTAAAATTCTTGAAGGGATTTCCAATGAATACTTTTTATTATCTATATATTTAAAAAATTCCTGCTTTTTATTCACTCACTTCCTAAAGTTAATACTTAACCGATGTTGACGATTCCTTTTTTTATTTAAAAGATAAGTTCTAAGTCACTGTGAATCTAAATATTTTATTTACACTTTTATTTTTGTTACATTCCGAGAGTTTTAAAATTGCATCAGTATGCTACAACTAAATTAAAAGGAAATAATTGGTTCTAAACAGCTGATAATCTAATTTAGTTTCAAATAAATTAGTTATTTACTCTATTCAACTGTCAACAGATGATTTAGATTGTGTTATTGTTGCGGTGTATGTTGGTGTGTAATTGAACTAAGAAGTTTAGTTTATTCTTTTTATTTTTGTCATCCCTGATAATAAATGAAAGTAATATTGTTAAGATACGTGGTAAATGAATTGAGAATTTGAATACTTTTAATAAATTAGAAAGGTGAAAAACAAGTTGAAGTTCGTTACTTTACATCAAAATTGGTCTAATTTCGACCACAGGAGATACTCGTAATATTAAAATAACGTTCCTTATATAAGAGAAGGCTATGTTACGCGATATAGCTAAAAACAACAAATGATATTACTAGTTTGAACCATTAAAGTTACTGCTTGATTTTGTCATAAACCAGGTTTAAAAGACTACTGGAATTCCATTTGACTAAAAGCCGTTACTTTTAGGACAATGTATATAACGTCATACGGCTGTTGATAACCTCGCACGAAAAATTAACTTCACCTTTAGATACGTATGCCTTTATTCGTTTCTCCATGTGGTAAACAAATTTAAAAATCCTTTATTTGATTTTGATTTTATTAGCAACTGTCGCACATTTCAAATCATGGAATAACTTAACTTTTAAATTTGTGGTTTTAATCTGTCAATATTTAGAAAATTGTATTTTTTTATATATTTTTTGTATTTTAGAAAAAATATATTCTAAATATTCCGACAATCTTAAAAGTTACTACCAATCAAAATTACATCAAATTTAACAACCAGAGATATTTTCAGAAATATGGCCTAATGGTTGGAGACCCGAAAGCTAGCATATTATCAGAAGTGTTTTTGCAGGGATTGGACATTAAAAATAAATAACACCTTACATTGTAAACACGACATTATAGTTCATTTCCTATATGTAGATGATATATTGATACTATATAATGAATCTGAAGACAATGAACCAGATACAATGATTGACTCCTTAAAACAATTGCATAATAACATGGTGTTTACATACGAGAAAGAAAATCATATAACAATAAACTACCTGGACATCACTATTTCAAGGAATGAAAACAAACTCGATTTTAACATATACAGGGAACTGACTTATTTCAAAATCACAATTCTCAACACTTCTAGTCACCCGACTAGTCCTGAACTATCAGCATATAGGTCAATGATAAACCGTGCTTTAAAAATACCTTTAAGCCTAGAGTACTTTAATTTTGAACTCGAATATATAAAAGAAGTGGAAAAATTCAATGGATACCAAGAGTAAATGCTAGACAAACTTCTTTCACTGATAAGGGGAATCTAAACTATCAAAGTAGGTTGGATAAGAACACAGAGTTGAAAAAGCATAAGGATGAAAAAGAAAGTTATGTATTATTTCATTATATACTACAAGAAACACACAGCATTGTTTGTTTAAAAAATGTTTGAACTATGAAATAGCGTACAAAACTAATAATAACATTGAAATGAAACTAAGCACTAATTTAAACAAAGTTTGCAAATACAATAACCCAGGTGTATATAAACTAACACTATGTAAATCATAGTAGTATATAGGACAAACTGTTAATTAAAAAATAAATTAGAAATGTATAAACGGCATAATATGTCTGCAATAAAACTTTACCAACCGGAAAAATCTAATTTTGCGGAGCATAATCTGGAAAACCTACACTAGTATGACACGATAGACAGCACACTGAATATATTACAACAATGTGACAAAGGGTATAATATAAACGCTTGAAAGCGATTTTATATATTTATTGAAAGCCAAACCAGAAAATTAAAGTAATAAATGAACAAATAAGGTTTGATTACGACATTATTTACTCTGCATATTTGAATAATGAAAAAATACAAGATACAGATTCAGTACTGAACTGGCCGGTGACCTAACAGGACGCAAAGTGTATGTTGTGTGCGTCTGTAATGTGTGTTGTGTATGCATGTGTTCTGTAATCTTTTTTTGTAAAAAAATACTTTGACGAAGCAGTAGCGGTCCAACCCTGAATATGCTGACACACTGAATCAGCGAAACCGGTAGGAGAGAAGAAGTCGTGTTTGGGATGACTAAGTTAAAATTTTTGTAACTAAAATTATATTTAGAAAAATATATTCTTAACTTGTTGTGATATGGAGTTTAGTGCCTTACTTATAATAAGTATTAATACCCAAATCACGAAATTGTACGTTTATCTATTTCCAAATGTATAGCAACAATTGTTAACACAAATATTTATATTTTCAAACTAAATCAGAGACTATTATTCTTTGAATT
This sequence comes from Philaenus spumarius, assembly GCA_018207615.1. NCBI lineage: Eukaryota > Metazoa > Arthropoda > Insecta > Hemiptera > Aphrophoridae > Philaenus > Philaenus spumarius. The sequence continues at coordinate 28,664 of JAGFPH010001627.1, read as the reverse complement.
TATTTATAGAACACTAATAATATTAATAACCAGAGCTAGACTCAAGGAAGGTTTTAAGCGTCTTACTATTTGCATGACAACATTTGCATGTATATTTACTGAAGTAGTTGTACTTACTTAGTTATGCGATGTTTACGTTACTGTACAACTTTTAATTAAGAACGTCACAAGGGAATTCATTTAGAGTAAATGGTAATTTGGTTGCTTATATAATGCAAATATAAGCGGGTTTCTATGTTCTTCATTGAAATAGAGTGAAATATTGCAGTCAAATACCAGCGCTACACCTGGCTAAATCTTTACATTCTTCCCCAACTTAATACCTCTCGACATCTTTGTATTTTTCTCCAGCTTCTGACCTCTCCATTTGCAACTTTTGATATACATGCACCTTCTCTTAACTTTTATCTTTTACAACATTTAATTCTTTCACACAGTTGCCCCTTAAACATCCAGACAACCTTTTATTTCTTTGCCGCTTTGTACCGTTTGAAAACCTTGCTCCATATTACTACGACTCGTCATTTCCGCAAGAATGGTACTTACTCCACCCCTTAACAACTCCATCACTTTCATTTACTCAAAAATGTTGGTAACAATTCCTTTTTTATATTCTAAATTTGTTAACTTAGACTAGTCAAAGTGCATTTCTAACTACTATAGTTAAAACAATTGTAAGATTTTATCCAAGCATTGTAAATATCTAAATATTACAAATGTCGTCAAAACTAGAACCATCATTTATAAAGTTGTAGCGTGAAAGAAAATATTCTTGTGACAACTTGGTAGCTTATATACCCAGGGGTGGATCCACGGGGGGGGGGGGGGGGGGGGCTGGGGGAACGTTCTCCCCCAAGCCTAAAAAATGAAGAAAACAGGAAGCCAGGTATACATTTGGCTGGCAAATGTTTTAGGTACAAGTTGCAATCACATTCCATCTAAAAGTCACAAATATTGAATCTCAACCAACCCGATATTTTAAACTCAAGTCCTGGTTTTAGCAGTCTGTACTAATATTATACGCTGAAGCGCTGCGGTAAAGCGGCCAGAAGGCGCGGCGTAAGTAATGGTCAGCCTTAGACTATGATTCTCGGAATTATGCATCAACAATCCGTGTAGTAGGCATAATTATTTTAATTTAAAAATTTGTATTATTCTTTTTACAAAATTGAGAATATAAGCATAATTAATCATGTTATCTAAAAATATTTTCAAATATGTGGAGATAAAGAGATTGTATTGCAGTATAATGCAGTGTTACTTTGAGAATTACAAAGTAATAAATTTTTTTAATACTTCCAACAAAGTACTGTATATTATAAGGTATTTTACAGTGTATAATTCTTTGCAAGAATATAAAAAGGAGTCCATGCCAATGTTAACTACAGTAATCAATGTAGGCCTAATCAACTTTTATCTTACATGAATTTTTTTTTACCGAGCAATTCTATATATTTGTGACAAAGATATTTTCTCTATCATCCAAACGCTTATTCAAGTTCTTTGTACATTGCCAGTCAGCATAGCAAGTGCGGAAATGTAATTTCTTCCTTAGGGTCATGTTATACGAGCGCTGGTAGTAACGAGTTTTCAACGTCGCGTTAACGTCGGTTAATTGGGTAAATGGAACTACCGTATTCTATGTTATACAAGCGCTATCAATTCTGGCGAATCTGCGTTAAAGCGGAACCAAGTTATACGGAACGCTGTCAACGCCAGCTCCAGAGACAGCTACCAGAGACGGCATAGTACTCAGAAGTATTGACTTTGTCCTGGTTCTAGTTGTATTTTGTATTTCAAAGTGGTTATTGTGTACTTTAAAGTGACAAAATGTTTGACATGGAAAAAATTATTTACGCTATCGAACCGCAGCTACCTCTATATGACGTTAAGTCAAAGGATACTAGTAATAAATAATTAAAAGCTAAATGCTGAAATGAGGTTGGTAAGACAATGCCCCATCGCACACAATTCCTAATATGTTTCTACTATTTTGAATACACCTAGACAGCCTAACTGAATGGTTTCCATCTTGGAAGTGAGTGACTCGAGGTTGACAACGTCTCAAAAACGCGGTGTATAACACGAGTCCCGTTACCATCGACGCACCATTTAACTTGAGAATTTAACGCCTAGTTTTTAGAATTATCAACGCGATGCTAACAATGCTCTTGTAACATGGCCCTTAAGGCACTTGAAGTAGTGGACAAGAACTGCCATAGTTCAGGAAAGGTTGGTTTTATTGGCTCTCTTACATACACACTAACCATTGAACCCAACCAAGTGATTGAGCGATTCAAAAAATCAGGAGGAAACCTTAGACTTTCCCTATAGCGTTAGGCCTAAGTACACACAATATAAATTTAACTTCATATGATGTTATTTTAAGCTAAAAAATTACCTGTTCATTTATAGTTAGTATCAAGCTTGTTTCTTTGAATTCAAAATTGTAAAATGTTTTTATAAGTACTCTTTAAACATCTGTAGCCCTGTTCAAATAATTAAAAAGTTTACTATTTATCAATTTTATAAAATATGAAAAGTAGCGGCCGCATTTTATGTCCGATTTGGTCCAAACTTGGTATACGTGTTGGTTGTCTATATGGCTCGGACGAATTCGTTAGCCAAAAAAAATCCAACAACCGGAAGTACGTTTTTTGACCGGAAGTAACTATTTGTTGAGATTTTTCCTACGAGGATGAAATGTTTTTAGAGTTTTTTTCTAAAAATATAAATGTAGGATGTTATTCTGCACATTTTGTTTTTTTACGCGACCTTATAGCTCGCTTGGTACCCCCAAAATCGACCAAAACGTAAAATACCATAAAAGTACCCGGTTCGAAGCCAAGTGGTGAAAACTCGCGAGGCCACTAGGCGCAAACAAATTCTACTCATATATTGCGTACACACAGACAGCTGATTAACGCCTTCGTGAGTAGACCTATTTCCCAAATTGTTGGTTGAAACTCTAAAACATAGGCATATAATCTTAATTTTGGAAATTTGCTTAACTCACGTCAGCGGTCCAGCTGCGTGGTCAAATTATTGTTATACTACAAGAGTTTAATTCTCTTTGTTATTCTTTGACTTATTTTTACATGTGTTTGACGTGTTTTACATTTTATAGTAAACTAGTAAAATCCCGTGAAAAATCACAGGCGGATTAATTAGATACACATCAGAAATACATCATTTATACAAAATACTATTTAATCAAGCCACTTTATCTAGGCCTACCAAACTATGCAGACGGGGATTTTTAACTCGGTAAATGTGTACAATTATAAGGACTTTAAAACTGTAGGAATATTTGTTAAGATTTTGTGTTTATGTATATTATTATATATATTTAAAGAACGATAAAAATATTATCTTTTAATTGCCTTTTAGTTCATATTAATAGATCAAATGATTTAGAAGTTATTAATATTATAGGCTATATTGTTCATTGAAGTTGTAAACATAACCCCAAAGTATAATCTACTCTAGGTTTTGTTTGCGTATTACAGATGATGGGTGAAATCAGCTGTTATATTATTAAGTTAAACGAATAGGTATTTCTTCTTTGAATTTGTATAAACGAATATTGTGATGATACAAGGTTGTATTTATACACAGTTTATAATCTCAAAGCAAATATTATAACGTGTAATTATTATAACATACATTAGCTGTTATATTAAATGTAACTCCAAGTACGTACGCTCGTGCGTACACTCGCTTTTATAGGAGTTGATAATAGAGATGTTAACACTTTTCTGGATGTAAAATTAAACCAATAGTTTGTATAAGTATGTTCAGAGTTTAAATAAACGGTACCATGAACTGGCACATACTTTCTCACAAACATATTTAAATTATTAAACAGATTTATTGTGACTTCATAATTAATTGTAGGTGGGGCAGGAGACGTGATATTAAAGTAGGAGATTGCACAAAACACGGCTATTAGGCCTGTATAGATGCACGAAAAAAGGTTTTGAATAATTAATTTTGAAAAACAACTCCTTTTTTGGCCAAACAACCCCAAAAAATCAGTTATTATTCTTATTATTATTAGCTAAACAAGAATTTTTAGAAATATACGGTTTACTGCATGTGGTAGGGTACATTAAGGGCTACAAATAAGCCAAATTTGATCAAAATCGTTAGAGCCGTTTTTTTATAAAAAAATAATACCTGATTTTTTTAGGGGATTTTTTGCCAAAAAGTGGTTGTTTTTCAAAAATTTTCAAAACCCTTTTTCGTGCATCTATATAGGCCTAATTGACTTGTTTGGTGCAAATTTGTTCGAAATCGATCGAATAGTTTTCGCTGTAGCTTTGTATGCATTCAAGGATACATACAGACATTTTGTAAAAAACACTTTTTTGGACTCAGGTGGTCCCAAAACGGATATTTCCACAAAAATCTCAACATCGATTTTTTTGCGACCACTATATATACTTTCTCTATGCTTAAGTATAGTGAGAAAATAACAGATTTATATTATTAGCGAATTTTCATAGGAAAAATGAGCTATTGCAGTGGCCTTTATGGTAAGACCTAAGGTCGGGAGTAGCAAATGAGCACCGATCATGGTCCCCAGAACATGTTTTAGGGTGTCATTAAAAATAATATATGTATATATATATATATTTGTCTCGTAGCACTATTTGTTGATCTTGTGTCAGTTAACATTAATTGTTGATCATTTTGAAACGCTTATAAATTAAGTTCTAATTATAGTAGAAAGCTAATTTTGACACCATTCAATTCAGAATGAAAAAACCGCATATGAAAAGTATCATGTATAGTTATATATACAAAAAATTTTAACAACACATTGTTGATCCCAAAATTACCTTCTTTGTTGATCGAAGTTCTTTTTTGTTGATCTAGCTTATTGAACAACAAAAAACTGTAAAAAATATGTTTGTGTTTGTATACAGCGTGTTTCATAAGTAAAGTAACAAACTTCGGGAAATGGTTCTGTAGGTCAAAATAAGGAAAAAAGTTTATATAAACACAAACCCGAAAACGCTTTGTTTTCTAGATATCTGCCATTTTGTCTTTTGTACAAAATAATTATTATCTAGAGAACGGTTTGACTGATTGAGTTCAAACTTGACATGAAGTTTAACCAAACAATTATTTAGCTCAAGAAATATAAACGATTAAATCCAATCAATATTTTAAAAATGGCAGCTGTTTGAAAATGTTAAACCTAAATTACTCAAAAACCGTATATTTTAACAAAATATTTCAAGGGAACATTTTTGTCGCCCTTTTGATTTTATATCGGATGGTGTAACTGTCAAAACCCATATTTTTGTTTCCTTATTTTGACCCATAGAACCATTCCTCGAAGTTTGACTCTTTAGTTATGGGACACCTGTATAATAGTTTTCCTTTGTTGTTTTTTTTTATGCATTGTGCATGTTATCGTAAATTGTTGTGTGAAATAATATATTAATAATAACTTTTTAGCACTTTATGTTGCAATTTTCTACAGATACTACTAGTAAATATAACACAGAGTAAATAAAACTCTTCTGGAAAACGTGTTCACAATCTTACTATTGGCTGAAACTAGAAACGGGAAGTTTGTTAAGAATTTTCTTTGTTTCATATGAGATGGTGGAGAATTGAAGTTTTATATAATTAATTTAAAACAGCATTAATTAATTCTGAAAACCCTATCCCGGCTATTACTAAAACTAAAACAATAAAAGAAAAATTTAATTTATGTTTTTTTTATTTTGTAATGTTGAAGGTATCGCAGAATTAAATTCCAAGTTATCATTCAACAACGTCTCTTAACTCTTTTGGAAAACGCTTTACTATAGTTCAGCTTGATAGAAAATAGAAGCTATAAATTATGGTCGGAGTGTTTTGACTTTGCCATAAACCAGGAAAACATCGTTTAGTTTTTTATTTAAAAACAGAAGAAAATAAGAAACAGTTTTGGAAAACTCATTACGATATCTGCATAGTGGCTAAAACTAAGGATGCAAAATATTTGTAGAAATGTTTTTTCTGCGCCTTTGGAGATAACGAATGATACCTATTTTTAATTAATAATTTTTAAAACGGAAGAAAATATTTAAATCATTTCGGAAAACTTTTGACCATACTTCATTGATGGCTGAAGTCGAAAACTTACAATTTGCTACAAATGTTTCTTTTTATGCCGTAACACATTACACATATTGATAATTATTCTTAAACTGCAGAACATATGAAAACTCTTCTGAAAACTCGTCATCATACTTAGTAACGCCAACAACTAGAAACAGAAAATTTGATAGGAATGTTTTTATTTTGTGCGTTAGAAATAACTGGAAGAAATGTTTTAGTTATTTATTTTAAATCGCAGAAAATAAGAAAACTTGTTACTACATTTCAGCAACTGTTGTACTCTGATTCTAATAATGACTTTTTATTGAAACCTAGCATAATTATTCTTTATTAGTAGGCCTATAGTTATTCTCCCCTATTTTATCTTATTTTAATTTACTTTTAGTTTTAAAGTTATTAGCCTTTTTTGGCCTAAAAATTACTTTAAACTCCTGTTTTTCCTATTAAGTTGTTATTATTTTTAAATTTAATTTAGTCGATTATTATTCTCCCCTGTTAGGTCTCTATTAG
>JAGFPH010001627.1:0-21934 GCA_018207615.1 Philaenus spumarius | reverse complement strand
TGAATTCAAAATTGTAAAATGTTTTTATAAGTACTCTTTAAACATCTATAGCCCTGTTCAAAAAATTAAAAAATTACTATTTATCAATTTTACAAAATCTGAAAAGTAAGATTATACTATGTATATATATATATATATATATATATATATATATATAGTATCGGACTTTTTGACCTTAAATATAATATGTATGATAAAATGGAAAGTTAAGTGGGGGCATAGGCGTAACCAGGGTGGGGTTTTGGGGGTTATAACCCCCTCCCCATTGTAAAAAACATTTTGCACTTTTTTTATATTAAAATACGCTATTAAGAGTAATTTGTTTTTAACAACTATGCAAATTTCAAGCTACAATAAATTATCAATATATTGCTGACATTATTTTTGGTCGAATTGTGCACTGGCACTTTATTTGATATAGTGTATGGCCTGCAACACACGGAGTTTTCGTCCGCCACGGATTATTTGGCGTCGCCATCATATAAACATTTGCGCGAAAGAGAGTATTATCAATGAATACTTTGGTATTATAGAGCATACATATTGATCGAAAAAATAAACGATCGGTATATTTACCGCTGACGGTAGCTGTGTAGCGGCTCGCTGCCACTACAATCGACGGATTTTCCATATTTTATTATTTTTTCGTAGAATACTATCCTTTAGCCGCGTGTGTAGTTCGTCAAATGACGAAACCGACATTCTTAAATAATTGCAAAATGTTTCTTCTAGTTCCTCAAATCAGGAACACAGTGTAGAGCGTTCAAAAATCTTCTATTCTTTTATTTATTGATTGGATGAACCCAAATAAGTATATATTTTTGCCTTCTTTTCAATCGGCGACGGAATAACAATAAAGCGAGAGTTGCCTCTGTTCATATCAATAAAAAATTAAAAGAAACACACTTCGTTATTGATGAACTAGACACTTCATCACAATTAGAAGTGGAAAAATTTATATAAGTACTTTTGGGAAGCCTAAAACGTGTTAGGCCTATTTTGAATCTTAATTTTAAAAATTCCATACCCCCCCTCCGGTTGTTGTAAACCCCTTCTTACGGTCATCCTGGTTACGCCTATAAGTAACAGTAATAAGTTGAATACTGAAACACCAAATTAATCATATTACAATATTTATTTTACATAATTTTAACATCAAAAGGTAACATTGTAAGATTAACATTACAATATCACAAGTCAATTTGGTAACATCATGACAACGTGGTAAAGGTAAAGGGTTAGGTATAATTGTCAATAAGATAAGGTAACATCGGCAATTCGGTAACATTGTAAGATTGAGGTTAATGTTAAGTGTTTACAATATTATCACACACACGCATACAAGAAAGAAGTTAGTATAAAATATACGGCGGTCTCGTCTTTAGGGGAGCGAATTTTTCACTGGAATCAAAAGGCGCCGATTTCGAAAGGATGGCGCCCTATACAATACTGTTGTACCTGTACCTGATCTTGTCTATCCATAAAGAGGCGCCAAAAAAATTCGCGTTTCTTTTAATTCCCGAAAAGGGCGGTCGCTTCTTTAAGAGGGCGAATTTTTCACTAAAATAAAAGGGCGCCGATTTCGAAAGGATAGCGCCCTAAACTGGTGAATGTGGTCTTTTTTGTCCGTAAAGAGGCGCCAAAAAGAAATATGGCATTTTTTTAATTCCCGAAAAGGACGGTCGCGTCTTTAAGGGGGGGGGGCGAATTTTTTTCATTGAAACTAAAGGGCGCCGACTCTGAAAGGATGGTGCCCTATAGCGGTGTAGGTTGTCTGTCCCTAAAAAAGTGCTAAACAGAAATAGAGAGTTTCTTTTAAAACCTGAAAAGGGCGGCCACGTCTTAAGGTAAACATTTTTCGTTGCAAAAAAATATTTCGGAAAATTTTAAAGGCGCCTTGGCACTGAAGTTTTTGCCGGCGCGTCGGCGCCCCATGCGTCCGCATGTTCCGCATGGTCCTTGCGCCGGCCCTGTCTGCTGGTCCCGTACTAAACTAAACTAACACTAAACACACAAGGCAAAGGCAAGAATAATTCCCCCCATTTATGAGTCTACTCACGGACGTGGTTGCTCTCAGAGAGGGCTCAGACTGACCATTGCATCTCTTGATGCTTTCAACTAACGTCGCCCCCTTACTTTATTCTAAACCTCGATCTGAGCAATATAATAAGCCTGCATCTCTACCTAATCTATTCTATTACTTTACCTGTCAGTTCATTGTCCTACTCAGGTACTCCAAGTCAGCCCCCTTCCCTTGCTATTATAATCACCCTCTTAGCATAGATGTTTGTTTAATTTGTACTGTACATTTTAGTTTTAGTTGTCTGATGATGCTTAACAGCGAAACAGCTGTAACAATATTATATTGTTGTTTTTGTGAAATTGTGTTTACGTTTTATTTTTACCTAGATTTGAATTTTAAAACATAAAATATAATATCGATTATTAATACGATCAATCCCACATAATTTATAGTTATTTTTTCAATTCCAACAACATGTTTCATAAAACATTCATTAAAAACCCGCTTAAATTAAATTCAAATTCCTTTCAACCTATAGACTACATTTCCTATACATATCCTCTATTGATTTTATATTAATTGGTTTATCAGGCCCACTACTAATGCTATTTAGGATGCTTTCTTATATTATCAGTTTTTTAAGTTATATTTCTTTGCGCCCGTTGTAATCGGGATGGGGTGTCGGTCGAGAAACCGCGTCACGCGTTAGGAGTAAAATCCGGAAAGTGCCATTTTATACCTTTTCTCTACAAGAGATACCTCAAGAGTCTCGGTGGGTGAGTGGTTAACGCACTCGACTTCCACGCTAGAATCCCTGGTTCGATCCGATATACGAATGGTCAAAGAAGTACAAAAACGACGCAGACCCAACTTTTTTATTTTATACAATTGCTAGCAATAATTTCGTTTTGCTTATAGTCATTTGTTTCGTGTGCATATACTAAATCCATACAATAAAATGTTGCTAATTTTCTAACATAAGAATGATGTCCAAACGATTTACTTATGTTTTATGAGAGTAGTTAGATAAATGTAGCATTTAATTTCACCCAATCACCTAAACTTTAATATTCTTTTTTCTGTTAAAATATATTAAGTAAATCGTAAGTTAAATTTTCTTCAACTAATGATTTTGCTAATTAAGGATTTCTCACTTATAACCGAGTCATAAACACCCAGAACATGGCAAGAAACAAAGTTTATGCCTTTATAATATTAGTAAACAAAATACTGTTGAAATTAGATAACCGTTAACAAAGTCAAAAACATTTTTATACAAAATACTCTTAATTATTATAAAATGAACGTATACAATTTAAATTCCTTTCTTACATATCCTTTAAAACCCTAATTTAATCCTAAAAAATTACAAATTGCTGCATTTTCATATCTTCGAAAAAAGCTTAGTAACATATAAAAGGCAGGAAGATTTGTACAACCTCCTGACTTCAAAATGTGCGTGTATTCTCTTATCAGAATACTTTACTAGACTTAATGAAATCAATGTAATGGTTTTAGAAATACACAATCTCAAATGTGCATAAACTATAAAAATGAACAATTGTAATAACTACATATTTTTAGTATTAGAAATTAAAAAGGAATACTTGATGTTTCTATGTATTGCTATAATGTATATAATACCTTTTACAGTTAATTATAATTTCTTTTTTCCATGTAGTGTACGGCAGACAGTGAATGTTGCAGTAAAATATGCGAAGTAAATAGTATATACAAAACAAACCTTTGTTTTTGTTATAAAACACCACACAATGTAAGTATTATAAATTATATTGATTATTTTATATATTTACTGGTTGAGCATTACTGTTTAGTTAATCTTGTATTATAGCCTACCACTAAATAAAAAGCGTAAGCATCACTGCCGCATTACTATAGCCGAATTTTCTTTTCCGGGAATAACTAGTATTATGAATTATGCTCCTTTTTTTGGAAACTGTATCAAAAATACCTTTGCATAGGATTATAGAAAATTTAATTGTTTTTCGAATGATATAACTCACAAATTGAACTCGTACTTATATACTCCTCATATCCCTACCCAAAAACTATTAAACGGTCTAACTCCGCCATTTTGAATCGGATCGAAAAACAAGAACAAAATGTATCTGAAGAATCCTACTAGGATTCACCAACAAATTTAGCAATTTTGAAGCTTATTTACTACCACCTATCAATCCGGGAATAAAACATAACATAAAAATTACTGAATTTTGGGTATCGTCTCCAAATGGTTTGAAACGTATAGAAACGTTGTGCCGACCAACCGTTTTCAAGTTTTGCCGAGTATAATGGCTCTTATTTCCTTCAAAAATTCGGCTAATTATATTTAAAATGTTTAACCTAAGATTTTTAATGCAAAGCTACGAATTGGTTACATGGAATTCATTTTTATATCAGTAAAAAATTTATAACCAAAACATTAACATGGTATGTTAATTATAGTTTGGAATGTTTAATTCCAAGCACTTAATGGCAATTGAAAGTTTAGCCATAACCTAAACAGTTCCATTTTACAATATGTTTCAAATACATTTTACATTGGCTTTTCTCAACTCTGTTAGTTATCTGTCCGTTTGTATTACTTTGACACAAACACTTAATATTCTGCACGCATGTTAAACTTTTACATTATTCTTAAGTATTATTTATATATTCCAATATAAAAAATGATTAAAACCTGTAACAAACATATAACAATAATAAATACCATACGAAATGTATTAAATACCATACATAAGACCATAAGAAAGACCATATAGACCAAAAACCTATACATTCTATACAAGAGACCGTAACGACCATAAATACCATCTAAACTAAGTTTATTCTGCCTGGAATCTCATCTCTTGCCAATTTCTACACAAGAAATAATAAACGAAAATATATTAAATGAGAGTTGCTTGATAAAAAGTAATGTTTAAACTAGAGTAAGACATTTCCAATTAATGTTGGCAACATTACTACTAATTAATTTTACAATTTGAATTCAATTGAAAATAAAACACAATTCTCTCTCCTTGTATAATATTACCGGCTATTGAATCAAATATGAAATTATATATTTTGTGTAAAGTTATGCATAATTGATTTTAAATACATTAACGCAACCAGAAATGGTTCGATTATAATGCAATGCCTTCTGATCGCGGTCTAAATTACAGTTTAATGTTCTATCAGTACTATGCAAATGTTACAGTTGTTTTGTATTATATACTAGAGGCTCTGCCAGCCCTCACGGCTCCTCGTGGCGAAGCCATTGGAAACGACAATAGTAATGTTGTAGATCCAAGTAGGGTGACATATACATAATGTAAGATAGAGATCGATATAGCCGCAAATTCAGACATGCTTAGTAGTTTCACTAAACGTATTTAAATAATCAATAATCAACATTTCAAACAAATTTTGGTATTACTAACTAAAGAAAACACCAACATTATTTACTTTTAATACAGTCAGCATTTTTCGTTATTTTTTGTATGTGTTTGCTTTTAGTTTGTTAATATAACCTAAAAAAACTGTAGGTTTTGAGTAAAGTTGGTTGCTTTTGGTCTAAATCAGCTGTTTTTATCTGTTAAGTAGGACTGGGATTGAACGAACTATTACAATCAAGTTGACGTATTTTCATTCAGTCAGGACAAATCCTTTTATATAATTAAACTCAACTATTTGATTTCAGTGTCCACCTGATGGATTTGCACAGTGTGATGTAAGTACCTGCTGCAGCAAGAGACGTAATAAATACAACCAGTGTGGGTGTGCAAATAAAGGACAATTTGTAAGTAAATTCTTTGATACTATTTCAAATGCAACACACAAATTTAAACTTACATAATTTGATCTATAGATTCCATTATTAACATTAATTTTGTACAGATCTTTTACTCAAAATGTTTGCATAAACTATATTACGTGTATCTGTGCGTCTGTTAATATTTCAGAATCAAATCATAGACTCTTAAGTTTATATAACTATTAACTAACAATAATCGAACGAGTTATGTAATATTTCAGTATTGTTACAGTATTATACTTTGTGCATTTACATCAACAGCTGATTTGATTGCTTGAAATGATTAAACCATATCGTTTCTACTGATAACATTCTCTTTTAATGTCTACCAATGTTATAGATATTGTATAGTTTGAAGCGTCATACGTATTGGCGCTATGACTTATTAGCGAATTTCCATAGGAAAGATGACCTATCGCAGTGGCCCTTATGGTAACATCTAAGGTCGGGAGTAAACGAGCACCGATCATTGTAACCCGAACACGTTTGTATCTATTTAATAAAAACGTTTTTTATTTTTTACAAACAATTTAATATACTTGTAAAACAATTTAGTATATGTATTTTCAAAGATGTTCACGGAGCGAGTTTCTAACTACGACTAAGAAATAATAGCTCTACGCCTCTACATCTAAAGAATGCTTGCTCAGCTAACTGTCAGTAGACCTTAACATTATTTTATATAAACTATACAATATTTGTGGGTATAACTTGTATATATATATATGTATATATGTGTTCGCACTCTAACGGCCGTATTTTAAGTCCGATTTGGTCCGATGTTTCATACACTCGCTTTAGCAAAAAAGAAAAAAACAACCAGAAGTACGATTTTTTTAATGATTTTTCGTATCATAATAAAACATTTTTGGAGTTTTATCTAAAAAAATGAATGTAGGATATTATTCTGCACATTTTGTTTTTCATACGACCTTCGCTTGGTTCCCCCCAAATCTATCAAAAAGTAACATACAATGGAAGTACCCTTTTCAAATCCACATTGGGAATTTTACCGAGGAGGGATCTTCTGATCCGAGGTGTAAACGCACAAAGCGAGTTTTCCGCTGTAAATGGAACGAAGGAGTACGTTAGTCGTAGCAGGAAGTTTAGGTGCAAACAAATGCTACTTGTATATTTCGTTCACACAGGCAGCTATTCAGCACCTTTGTGTATAGATCAAATTCCCAAAAAGTCGGTTGAAACCATAAAACATATAAACTTAATTTTTCAAATTCGCTCAACTAACATCCGCGGTTCAGCGGCGTGTTCGAATCATCTCTACTTTTAACGGTTCATGACAGTAGATCACCTCTTCTTCAATTCCATTACTCTAAAGTCCTCTACAACATTCTTCAGCCAGTTTGATCCGCCTTCTATTGCAAATTTTCCCTTTTCATTTCACCTTCTTCACACAGTATTTGTACACAGATTTGTTGTACAGTGAAAGAATTCTTGGTTCTTTCATAGTGTACACTGTTCTTAAACATATACTACACAATTACCTCAATTCTTTAATCTCCTAAAAACCATAATTTATCAATGCGATGCTTAAAATGTTTTTATTCTGTATTGGCAGTGTGATCACCACAAGGACTGTTGTTTTAATAAATGTAATTTCCAAACGAAGAAATGCGTGAAGTAATTACCAGAGGACATCACGTAAGTAAATCTGTAGTACACTGTAGTGGGAGCTTTAGTTAGGCAAATATATGTAAAATTTGCTTCAATAAAACAAAATATTAATGTAGTCTTTAAACATTAAGGAAATATTTAAAATTATTAAAATTAAATAACGTCAAAATAACAAAGCAGAAAAATAATTACGCTATTTACAAGGTTGAGTTGAAAATAAAACGGTTTGAATTAATTAATAATAGAAAATTTTGTATTTCGTTTTACAGTAATCCCTACTTGAAAGTAATAGCCTACATGTGTTAATCCTATACTCTAATACGAGCAATGTCTGTTTGTTTGTTTGTTTGTTGGTTTGTTTGTGTGTTTGTACGAGCAATCTGGAGATCCAGCGGAAGGATTTTGCTGAAACTTTGGGATTAGAGGCTTTTGGGACTAAAAAATCGATTGGTGAAAACCACTACCTCAGGAAAACTCGTATTTTTCTGAAAAACTCATTTGAAAATTGAAAATTTTTAACATTGGGGTTATGCAATTTAAAATCAATAGGATACATATGACAAACATCAGCTGTTTCCTATAATATTTCCATCAGCTGTCTCCTATAAATGTTTCCATTTAATTTGCTCGTTTAAATTTATTTTGTAAGTATTAAACATAAATAATTTGTCTTAAAGGTTAGAATTGTTTTAAGCTTGAAATCAGCTGACCCGTGCTAATATTTCGCGAGTTATGAGTAGGCCTACAAAACAGTACTTACCTGATTTGTATTTACATACATTTTCCTATAAAAAAAAACACAATTAACAAAAATACCGAGTAATGCTCGGTCGCCCAGGTACTAATGTTTAAGAGAAGACCATATATTATTTTATTTATTCGCGTTATCTTAGTAATTATAAACATATTACAGTCGTAGACAAATACCCACTAAACAAAGCAATTAAACTTCATAAATGTATGTACAAAATAGACCCATATATGGCTGCTCCTAGCCATATGAAAAGTAGGTCGACTCCTTTATCGAATTTAAATTTTTTCTTCAAAAACATGTATTTGAAAATGTACTATTAAATCACTTTTCCATGTAATAATTTTAGTAATATTTCTTCTAAATTTCATAAAACAACTATGTGTAACATGTTTTAAGCACGAGGAACATTAGTATGTCGATATTGTATTTACTGACATGGTAAACAATCCACTGTATAGGAATAGTAACAAAAGTTTTCTTTTGAGTTTCTTTCCGCATCTTTAAATTTGATGACAGATATTAGTGCCACTTAGGATATAATAGATGATTAGAATTACATATATTTTCATAGTTGTTTACTTTATTAAATAATCAGTTTTAATTTTAGTTTTCTGTTAATTGTTAATATTGATCGAATGTGTTTCTATTTTTACAGTGCTTGGTCCACGTGGAACGCGAATGCAGACAATACTCGTATCTAATGTTATATTCAACAATAAAATAATAAAATAAACTTGACACAACTGATGAGTTTATTTATTTTTTGAAGAACCAACATAGTGAAAGGAATGTTTAACAATAATCAATAATAAAAATTTACAACAGGGCTGTTGGGTTAATATATATCGTTCTATGAATAAAGGTATTTTAATATTATAATATTTATATTTGACAGGGTTTAAAATGATTGTGACATTCTGCCAGAATGATTGTGCTTTTATTTCTTTATTTATTTCTTATTGGTTTTGTTGACAAAAATATTAGTATGAAACGAGACTTATAAATCAAGTACAAACAAGTACAAAACAACACGTTTGATCTATACCCACAAAATAAAATTAAACAACAAGAAGAAAAACTTACAACAGTTACCACAAATACACAAAATTTAAAAATAAAAAATGTGTTAGAATAAGTTAATAATTTAAGAAGAAAAAACACATAAAAAAAAAGAGATCACATCTATCACAAAATAGTATCATGATGCACAAACTCATCCACCGAGTGAAAAGATCCAGACAACAGAAATTGTCTAAGACTGTTTTTAAAAATCCTGTAGTTTGGAGAATTTTAAATGATTTTAGAAAGCTCATTCATGAACTTTGCACCAGCATGTGAGGGAAGTTTACTGTGTAAATTTAATCACAAGTTTGTCTGGTGCTGTAGTTGTGTAGATCCATATTTTGGACATGATTACACTTGAATTTAAAAAAATTAACACTTCAAGTATGTAAATACATGGAAATGTAAGTACTTCATATTTCTTGAAATAGTTTTTACAGCTTTGTTTTTTATGTAGCCCTGCAATAAGCCTTATAGCTATTTTTTGCAAGACAAACACTCTTTTCATGTTTTGAACTGATGATTTTCCCCAAAGAAGAACTCCTTAGTTCAAACAACGATACACTAGCCCATAATATGTTAAAAGTATCGATGTACCACAGTATGGCTTCAAACTTCTCAGTACAAATATACCTGAGCTAAATTTGGTACTAATATTGCTAATGTGGTCATTCCAGTTCAACTTGTCATCAATTAGAAGACGCAAAAATTTTATTGATTGCACTTCTTCAAGTATACTATTACCTAGCATGACACTTGGAGTCTGATTTGAGCTATATGCTTTCTACTGTATAGTGTATGTATACTGTATAGTGTATGTACTTAGTTTTACATGAATTGATTGTTAAATAGTTTTCAGCAAAATGCTGCCCAGTGGCATTGACTTGTATACAAGAATTCTGCTCCAATTGTTGAACAGAATCTGCTTGAAAACATAATGTTGTATCATCAGCAAATTGAATTACCCTATCCTCATATACCGATGATGACAAATCATTAATAGAGTAAAAATAACTCTGGGGGGATCCTTGCAGGGAGTCCTTGTTTCAGCTCAGTCTCCTTAGACAGCCTTCCTGCACAGTGGCAGGTCTAAAACTGAAAAAAGGGGGAGGGGGCTTAACACCCTCCAGAAAAGGGAGAGCGCCGGAAAAAATATTTTAAAACGATGTGATTTGAGGCCTCTTTTGTTAGGTTTTTATAGCAAAGTATTAGCTATAATATTTCTACAGGTATATTCATTAATAGAAATTAAAGTTAATTATTTACAAATTGAAAATGCTACTATTGTGAGTATAACGTACAGAACAGTATAAGTGTTTTTAACTGAAAGATCAAACATTTTGCATCTAAAAACAACATTGTTTTACCCTCTCACAAACCTATTATAAAAAACTATATTAATCAAAATAGGCATCTCAGCATCACTTAAACAAAAAGGGATCTATTTATGTGATAGGTTGGGTATAGAAAGACGTTAGTTTAGGTTCAAAATAAAACAAATACAAAGGCACCGATCCATGAACAAAACCACACTGCACTCTTGCAAATAGCCAATGCGAGTAGTTAATAGACTGTCTTGTGGTATTTTATTTGCATTTAATAACGTTTCTTATCTATATATTAAAAGAATTTATGAAAACTTGTGGCAGTCAGTACGGCCATTCTATTCGGCCGATTTCCTTATTTTTTTTTTTAAATTGCAGGTAATCATTCACAGATATGTCATCAAGCATGCATTACAAATCATGTATCTTTCGCCTTACAAACGTTATAATCAAATGCAAATTTCTGCTGTGTATTCCTTATGGGGGTTTTTTTTTGGTTCTTTGTCCACTTTGCGTTTGTATACCATTCATCCGATTGCTTTTAAATTTTGCATAGTAACACAGGTTAACCCTGGGAAGGTTTTAGGCCATTTACCAAAGTCCTAGGACATTAGGGCTACGCCCCAGTGGCCCTCAAAGTTTCAATGTTAATCTTATGGAAGGTCAATCTTAAATAAGAAGAAGAAAGATTTCTTTTGATTTTATCAGGGGCACAAAAAACAGCTGTTCGTATGGAAAGCTTAAAACAGCTGATTTTGATCAACAACTGATTTGGATCAGAAACTGAATATAATTTTAGGTTAGGCCTACAATGAACTAAAACACTTGGGCTAATTATTAGTATCAGGTTGATTTGTCTATCCGTGCAAAGCCGGGTCGGGCCAGCTAGTAATAAATAATAAAAACATATTACAAATGCTAGTCATACTATCATTTATAACTGATAGAAATATGCATGGAAGATAATGTTATACAGAGCGGAATTTGCTTTTTGTCTTAAAGTGGATTGTTATTATTTATTGTAAAGCAAAATGGGGGGGGGGCTTGAGCCCCCTATCCCCCCTGGATCCACCACTGTTACTGCAACATTAATACGCTGTGTTCTATTGGAGAGATACGAGTTTATCCATAATAATGTAATCCTTCTATACCAATATTTTCGCATTTCTAAACTAACAAATTAAAATCAACACAATCGAAAGCATTAGAAAGGTCCACGAAAATGCTCATAACTTCCCTTTTCTTATCAAGACCTTCCAATAAGAAGTCCATTAACTTGACTACTGCATCGATTGTGGCCATATTGGCTACAACAAATAATTTAAATGTATCTAAATATTTAACAAGCTCCATTCAAAACAGTTTTTTCAAAAACTTTACTAAATGCTGGAAGCATAGAAATGGGTCTGTAATTATTAATATAATTTCTTTCACGCTTTTTAAATAAAGGAATGACCTTAGCAGATTTTAATCTACTCGGGAATTTTCTTTAGGAGAATGAAGAATTCTTCAGAACACTGTTTTATAAGCAGCACAGAAACTTCATCAATATCAGTAGTTCTAGAAACATGGACGACTCCGTATCTATGTTTTGGAATGAGTATGGTTTACTAACAAGTGATGTTTCAGATTAACTAACTCCATCAACCTCCAACTTTACACTGCCAGAAGTAACATTCTGGTTGCGAACATCATTAATAATTTTCCAAGAAGTTTTACTAACATTATCCGATTAACAAATTTCTTTGCTTACTCCATATGATTCAGCCGTCTCTATTCATGTCTGTATATTCGCTTGTAATTATTGTAATATGTTTTGCATAAAATGTTTATCGTAAAATCCAAATAAACTAAAGAGTTATACAAGGATGACAAACAAAGTTATTAACCTTTACATTATTAAACAGTATAGGCCTACATTATTTTAACCTTATTGTCCTTTAGCCTTTTATTGAAACCCCTTTATCTGTACACCAGCTATATTAATTGTCTTTATAAAATTAATCAGTGTATTGTATAAAGTAAATTTCTTTAACCGCACTAACACCTCCATAAATATATTAATTTACCACAAACTTATATTTATTATTCATAAATAACTAGAGGGTTTATTCATGTGATCGCTTCGCTCACCAACCCTCAATGTGACTAGCTGAGAAGCAAATGCAAACAGATTACTCTCATATTTTCACGGCAATGGGTTTGATTAGGGCAGAGATTTTTGTTCTTCTATATGGAAGAGAGACAGTTTTCAAGTTATAAAATATGTAGTGTTAAAACCCTCTGAGGATGATGACCATGTCATCGAAATGTACATAAGGGTAACGTATTAAACATAACTTACAATTTAGTTGTTTAGTTTTTGTTTTTGTTCCTTGTTTTGTGGTTCGGGGTTTTTATTCAAATCAGTGCCAAGTTAGTTGGTACGCAAACAATAATGTGACCGCATTCAAGAAACGGTGAATCTAGTTTGTCCAAACAGCCGTGCGCCCTGAACTGAAATCTACCCCGCTCCCCCATGGGCATACACACTTATACCTGGCGCTAACCGTTCTTCTATGAATCACCCTCTGGCCCTAGTGCTACGAAATCACATTTTCTAAATGTTAATTTTACTTAATTTTTACTCCAATTACTGAATTCTAATTAACGTTCCTCGCAGAATGAGCACAAACACAGTACAATTTTGACAAGTTTAAGCAGTTTTACGGTCACTAGGTTACAAAATCATAAATTGGACTGCTTAAAAATGGTTATTGACATTTTATTTGATTCAGCACGATCACAATAATATACATAATTACAGTAATTCTAGTAGGGATTTTAAACGTAAGCAAAACACAAAGAACATAGACATGCAATAACATTCTAATAAATTCGGTTTTATTTCAAAAATGATTCATTTCTAACTGAACATACTACACAAGATTCTGAAGCTAATAGGTGTCCTAACAAAGGAGACAGAGGTTGTGGTGAGAAATACCAATGAAATCTGATTATCTTCTCAAAACAAGTCCTAATAATAATAGTAATTACTAGAAATTAAATTAAGTGTTTTGAACTCGCACAAGACACGGATAAATTGGAGAAGGCAAGTGAAGTGCCATCTAGCATGTGGTTGTTGAACTTCTCAGCATTCAGGTAGTTTCACTTTGATATTGTAGATAGCGCAATAGTTCCAATATTTAGATATTAACTGTATAAAACAATTTTATACAGTTAAATCCGCCTATATATATAAAATTCAATGTATGTCCGTCTGTTTGTATGTTTGTCCTTTATGCGTTACCAAATCATCCATCCGATTGCTTTGAAATTTTGCATAGTAACACAGGTTAACCCTGGAAAGGTTTTAGGCCATTTACCGAAGTCCTAGGACATTAGGGCTACGCCCCAGTGGCCCTCAAAGTTTCAATGTTAATCTTATGGAAGGTCAATCTTAAAGAAGAAGAAGAAAGAAGGGCACAAAAAACAGCTGTTCGTATGAAAAGCTTAAAACAGCTGATTTTGATCAACAGCTGATTTTGATCAACAGCTGATTTTGATCAACAACTCAAAAACTGAATATAATTTTAGGTTAGGTAAATCAAGCAATAGCAATAGCGAAGCATTGGCGGGTCCACTAGTATGAAATAAAAAGCAATTAAAAGATAGCATTTTTATCTTTCTTTCAATATGTAATAACGTATGTAAATAAAAATATTTAACAAATAGGCCTACATTTTTATAGTCATTATTATTGTTCACATTTAACGAGATAAAAATCCCCGTCAGCATAGTTAGGTAAGCCTAGATGGCACGCTAGATGGCACTTCACTTGCCTTCTCCAATTTATCCGTGTCTTGTGCGAGTTCAAAACACTTAATTTAATTTCTAGTAATTACTATTATTATTAGGACTTGTTTTGAGAAGATAATCAGATTTCATTGGTATTTCCCACCACAACCTCTGTCTCCTTTGTTAGGACACCTGTTAGCTTCAGAATCTTGTGTAGTATGTTCAGTTAGAAATGAATCATTTTTGAAATAAAACAGAATTTATTAGAATGTTATTGCATGTCTATGTTCTTTGTGTTTTGCTTACGTTTAAAATCACTACTAGAATTACTGTAATTATTTATATTATTGTTATCGTGCAGATTCAAATAAAATGTCAATAACCATTTTTAAGCAGTCCAATTTATGATTTTGTAACCTACTCACCATAAAAACGCTTTTAGTTGTCACATTTGTACCATTTTTGGACTCATTTTCCGAGGAATAATAACTAGAGTTCAGTAATTAGAGTAAACATTAAGTACAGTAGTTAGCAGTTTGAAAATGTGATTTTGTAGCACTAGGGCTAGATTGTGATTCATACAAGAACGGTTAGCGCCAGGTAGGCCGTATGAGTGTGTCTGCCCATGGGGGAGCGAGGGTCGATTTCAGTTCAGGGCGCACGGCTGTTTGGACAAACTAGATTCACCTTCATGAGCCCTAGAGCATTAAGCTACCCCCGCACACCGACGTGCACACACATTCACACACGCAGACCATTCTACCTGGCTTTTACTGTGGTTACGATGACTCACATTCTAGGCCTTAGACTGCAAAATTGCTATTTTTTACATTTATTATTTTAGGTTTATATTTTTGTAATTTTTGAATTTTGCATTTTATTTTATGAAAATATAGACCAAACACGAAAAGACTATGACATTCCTCACTGCATCTTTGGAATAAAGGGGACAAATGATCAACTCGACTTTGTAATATCAGTTTCTTAGACTTTATTTTGATATAGGCCTACACTTATTAAAAAGTAAATAAATAAACAATATATATGACAATAATAATTTGTTAAGGTCAGGGCAATTCAATCAAACATCAACAAAAACATCTGACCAATCCCAATAAAAATCATAAAAACTAAAACGATAACGATATTACTGTAAACGAAAATGATTTATCTATTTGCATTTAATATTTTACAATATTAATAATAACAATATTAAAAGATGGAACACTCTTTCGAGACTTGTGTGTTTTTTTAAATACTCAAAAATATGACGTTTGTGTCACGCACGTCACGTTGCTGTCACGCTAGAAAGCTCAAAAGCTTTTCAACTCTCCGCAATAAAATTACGAAGATTTTGGCACCACCAGAGGTTTTCTACGACGTCTGTGAGTGCATATATCGAGTCCACAGACAGACAGACACTCGGACACAACATTGTTCAGAGACCTCGAAAACGTCGAGAAAAGTCGTAAAAAGTGTGGGTAATTTTTTTAGAATTTTCGCAAGATTTCAATACTTCGGCATTTTAATGCGAGCCGAAGTAACAACAATAATTTATTATTATTTTTATACACACATATACATTATATATATTTTTACATTATTCACGTCATATAGGTTACATACACTTTACATTTACGTTCTATTCATTATATAAATTTGTTTACACTATTATAATAATACAATTAATTAATTCATATAATACAATTTATTAATGTCATAATACACACAATTTATTATACCCGGCGTCAGGAAAGTCTGGAAACAGCTTAATATCTCGAATATAAGGAAAACTTGAAGGTAGATGCAATTGAAGAACTTACTCTATGTAAAAATACTATTTTATTAAAATTTTAAAACAGTTATCCGCCAACTTCAATGTAACAACTTTGTTTTTTTTTTTAACGGGAATTTTGTCAAGTCGATGTAGCATTTCAAGAGAAACAGAACGGTGAAATTTGCACACCGATTAAAAATGGCGGCTAAAAAACAACGAAACCGTGTTTTCAGATTTTGCCATATTTTTCCATAATCTATATATATTACAACGGACAAAACTCGTTGTAGGTCTTGAGTTTAAATTTGCAATTAATTTTGTAAATTTGAATAAATATGGACTTGCCGGGAGTTAAAGCCAAATGTAGGTCACGAGATCAGCATGTATACGCGGGCGGTCTGTTATCGGGTAGAATTAAACTTTTGGACCCTGCCTGTCTGAAAAGGATTGGGAACTTATAAAAATTACTTAAAAGATTCCTACGGGAAGCCAAAATCCAAGATGTGAATAAAGAATAAAAATCTTCGGGAAATGCATTACGCTAACGGCGGGTGTATTTACTGCAAGATTAGATATTAAAAAATCATAAAGTTACGTAAGATACGAGCTTTCAAAGAATGAGAAAATTTTCAAAATTCCTCTAATTTAAAAAAGAAAAGGTTTTTTAGGCTTTTCTTAAAAAGGCCTAAAATAAAGGTGAAATAAGTTTTAGCGAAATTTTGTCATATAAAAAAGTTAATGGTAATTCATAAAGTTTAAAGGATAAAAAAGTAGGTTAAAAATAAAGTTTTTTAAATTCTAACTAAAACAAGTTTTAGTATTGATAAATGTAATTCATAATGTAAAAGAAAAACTAGAAAAGTTATAAAAGGAAAAAGGTGATAGAATTTGCACCTTTACAGCTAATGGAAAATTTAAACTCAAACTTTTAACAATTCAAAATAGTAAATAATATGCAAACGAAGTAGTTATGTAAAAATGATCCAGTATTTGAAATATGTTTCGGGAGTAAAGTAAAACCCTAGTTTGTGAAAAATCGTTGAAGTCCCTAAACCTCACAGCAAGACAACCAGAAGCAGAAATGAGATGAAAATCCGGCTAGTGAATGAAAACCAATGGACAAGAAAAGTGGAAAAAGAAAAACCGAAAGAAGTGTAAAATTAAGACTTTTCCGGGAAAAATCGCCGCGGAAAAACGCGCGCGGGTCGTGTACGCGAACCAGGAGTCGTACGAACGTCACTCGAGTTCGTGTGGAAAGGTAACAACGAGCTGAGGAAAATGATGTCAGGTTCAGGAAAATCGGATAAACCCTGGAAGAGTTACATGGAAAAAGGATTTCCATAGCACAAAACTGAGGGAAGCCAGATAAGAACGCAAGACAGTAGAGGGGAGGTCCAAAGACGAGACTGATGGAAGGAGAACAGGGTGACCAGTTTACGAAAAGGGGCGTACTCAAAGAAACAATAGAAACTTAATTAAGACAAAGGCTAAATCACGTTACAAAATTATGAGAAAATTATAATAAAATTCAGGATGAAAAGTTACGTAGACTAGTAGTTTGAAATTGGCGGAAAAATGGATTTTAAAGCATTATGGAAATACAGTGGTAGAAAGCTTAGGTTGGCAATGAAATAGTGCCGAAAAACCTTATATAAACGATTGCTCGGGGAAACTCGAGAGGCTTATTATTTCTTCGACGTAACATAACGCATCGAGCCTTATTACTTCTGCGATGTAATATAACGCATCGAGAGCAGATACTTGTTTTTTATAAAATACTTTAGCGTGCTAGAAGCTGAGTATTTTCTTCGTTAAACTTTAAATTTTTATAACAAGTAAGAAGATACGGCATTGCGGTTATCATCTGGAATGCAGCAATAGACACCGCATTAACTCTACAAGAACTTCAGTGGCAACTTAGTCTATACAAGTTGGCCTAACTTGGGATTTTCTGGAAGAAAAACATAGCCTACAGGACAGCTGATACATGGAGTGATTCGTATAGCTTCCAGACAGGACTCCAGGACACCACCAGGCGGCCACTAGGACATGCAACTGTAGCTACGAGGGAATAGACGAACCGGGATAGCAGACACGGCATCACCCCATCCATCTTTAAGAAGCCATCCATCATACATCCAGACAACCCTACAGGACTCCACCTTCACCCACAAGACAACTCTATCAGCACGCAGAACATCTGTAGCTTGTCATCACTAGACAGCGCTCGCGGATTTCACCACAAACGTCGCGACGCCTGGACAAGTGTGAAAAGGTCGGTAGAAGCGTAAAATACGTTAGTCCGCATTAAATTGCCTGAAGTAAATTCAAATAAATTTATTTTAAATACTGGGTTACTTAGGATGTTAGATTCAGAAATATTTGTAATTAATTAAAGAAGTAAATTCATTAAATCGTAAATTCAAATTTTCATTAAAGTATAAATTACATTAAATTGAGTAGTAAAATATTAAAATAAACTATAATAAATTAAGAGATTAGTTCTGCCTTATAGTTTTAAAAAGTTATTATTTTATTTGAGAAGAAAGTTATTATTTGGTTTTATTTGAAAAATATTAAATACAAGAATTTTGTTTTATGTTTAAAATTAGAAAAAAAGAAATTATTAAAATTTTATTTTGTTTTATAAAAGGTTATTATTTACAAAAACACCTAATATTCAAATATCCCAATAGTTTATGAATTTTAGATTAAGAATTGATAAAGTGAAATTTCATAAAATAATTGCAAGCACAAATAAGCAATTTACAAGGTTAGTTCCAGTGTACTCACTCTTCAGAGGTTTACAAAAAGTAAAATTATTAACTTGTGTTCTTACTGAGCTAAAATTAAAAATAAATTACTGGAAGTATAAAGTAAAGTTTCTTGTCAGAATAGTCAGTGAACTGAATATTCGACACATAGTTATTTCACCTAGGCCAAACAAAGTGAGATTGCCTATAAGACTTCCAGTAGGTGGAAATAACTTATTCTCCAACGAAGAATTTTCTAAAAAGGGGATTCATTGTAGAATTGGCGCTGCCAGCGTGAAAAACGACGCGTTGCAGTTGTGGCCAAAACAAATTATTCTACAACTTAATTCCTCTAGAAAAGAATATTCGTTGTAGAATATTTTAATACTAATTATTATTCTTTTTGAATTTAGAATTAAAAAGCTTTCAAAAGTTATGCCACAAAACGATATTTTTATTGTCGGTGCTGCACTCTATAGGTAATGTGTATTTACCTTCAAGTTTATAAATTCATAGAAGGTATAAAAATAATTTTGAGTCAGCGAAGTTTGATAGCAACATTGCCAGTTAATAATACAGACGAGTTATATGTTTGCCCAATCGTTTGCAAGTTTTTAAGGGTATGCTGTAATGGCGGCCATCCTGGATTTTGATCCCGTAAGAGCAACATCTAGTCTTATATAAAAAAAGAGGATGTTTGTAGTAATTTTCCCATAAAAATCCATAAAATAACGTAAAAAGCAATTTTTCTCAAAAACGGCAAGAACGATTTTGATTAAAATTTTATAGTTTATAGTACTTTAGGTACCTAATAAACTATAACATTTTAATCAAAATCGTTAGAGCTGTTTTTGAGAAAAGTTGATTTTTCCGTTATTTTAAGGGTTTTTATGGGAAAATTACCGTTAAAAATAAAAAAAAATCACAAAAATGAAAAAAAAAACGTCTCCACACACACACACACACACACTCACACGGTCGGACATCTCGGCGGGAATAGTCAGAATGGCTTCCTGGGACCTCAAAACGTGGAGATTTAATGAAAACTCGACTTTCGAAAATCGGACCGAAATCAATAACTTCCCTTTATTGGTAGCGAGAAGTTAAAAATGTATAATTAATAGTTGAAACGCAAGCTGGATCCGCAATTTTATAAAGAATATTCAGTTTTCTTTTCAGCACTCAATTACAAAAGATGGATTTATAAAATGGTTTGAAATTAGCCAATGTACGGCTATAGAGTGAAGTGCTTGCGTTTCCGATTGCTTTCTCATTTACTGGAGCAGACCCTTAACGAGCTCCGTATGGAACGATTTCAACATATACTAAGAAAACATTGTTGTTTTAACTCGAGTTGGTTTTATCATTCATACCTTTGCATAAGGTAAGATTGTTAATAAATCAAAATTAATCGTATTGGTCTTCCAGCCACCGTTGACAGCCTTTAAAAGATTTTAACATGCAAGTTGGCTTTGTCAACGAACTTACTAGTAAAAGAAGCTGCTTGTAAAAGTGAAAATATATATTTATCTTTTTACTAAAGCGAGTGCGGGCTCGAAATTTTGTTGATTATCTAATAGAGTGGGACAAATATATTGTTTAAATAGACCTCATCTTAAATCTATTGCTGCTTTTCACCATATCACCATTAAAGAGGAATTGTGAAAAAATTACAAGACAAATTAAACCCCAAATAATAACGGAAGTTTTTTGTTGGATAATATTGCAAAATAATTTTTGAAAAAAGAAAAACTTAACATAGTTAGTGGTGTGTAAAGATTTTTTAGTTTTTGTAGATTTTGATGTTGCTGTACATATTCGGTTTAGCATATCGGAATTTAGTTTTATTTAGCAATGTGGTCATTTACTACGTGATTTATTGTGACATTTCTTTTTGACATAGACTTATTTTAAGAAAATGTACAATATTTGATTATTTTTTAATATCGTAAAATCTAAAAAAAAATGAAAAACTGATTGTACCATTGAACTCAGAATTAGAAACACAAAATGTACACCATTAAATACCTTGGGAACTATTAATTTCCAATTATGGTGTTTGTATAATATTTCCATTCTTATTATCCAGCTACGTTTAGAAATCACTTTTTAATGACGCATTGAAGTTGGATTATTATTCGTACATATCGCTTGAACTTTCACCTCATACTCAACTTATGCGATTTTTGATCACTTGGCCAAATCAGTTGTTCCGTTTATACTCTAGGCCATAACTCCAATGACTGCATATATAACACCCATTCCTTCAGATCCTATAACTTTCAATTGACATTTTGTTCTAAATTAATTGTAATAACAATAATTACAATTGAGACGGTTAGGTGTGTATCTATATAAAGGAAATTGACAGTCGTCGACGAAAACACCAATTAATTAACAATGAGAATAGTTTGAACATGGTTGTTAAATAAGCGAAAAAAAAATAACTGTAACGTAAATGATTTTGAACACGAAAAAAAATTTTTTCTTCTTTTCTTTTTCTTTTTTTCTTTTCCTCTTTTTTTTTTTTTTTTTTTTTTTTTTTGTTTAACGTCCTGCTTTTTTGCACTTAAGGCTAATGAAGACGGGACCTACAGTTTTACGTGGAATCCGAACCACGACAAGTGTTTCTAACAATAAACTTGTATATATACTTTAAATTACATTTTCTGGGTATCTATTTTTTGTTCATTTTAACTTAGGACGTTTCAATTGCACCCTTAACCAATATAGATATAACTTAGTTCAAAATGTCAGAAATCGTTTCCTTTATCTAAATCCTCAAAATAAAAAAATCATGTTTTATTACGTCGGTCACTAATCATGCATTGCATGACAAACTCTCGCTTATTTACAAAAATGTATTTAAATATTTATTGTAACAAAATTTTAAATAATTTGTTGCTAGGTAACATGTTGTTTTCATTTTTGTTTGAACAAGTTCGACTAGTGACTAACAGATAGCGTATATAGAGTCATGGTTACACTGAATTTGACAGCCAAGGCTGGTCTCT
>JAGFPH010001626.1:207842-239709 GCA_018207615.1 Philaenus spumarius | reverse complement strand
ATTACATGTAACACTTGTGTGTTATGTGTTGTGAGTTAAATGTTTTTTTGTGTTATACGTGATGTGAACTTTTTAACAAATCTAGTGAAGAATCTCATGTTTAGAAAGCATCAAGCATCATAAATAAACGTTGAACGAAGTCAAACGATAACAGGTACATTTAGTTATATCTATTTCTGACTTTGATTAGTTACAATCAGTTTTATCTAATTTTGCACAGTGCATAATTTATTGAGTGTTTATTTTGTAATTATTATTATTGCAGTGTTTATTGTAATATAAACTTTGTTTGAAAATACAATATATATATTATTTATTGACATATGTCGCACAAATTTTATTAGCCTACAACAAATACAAATGCATTAGTATTGGTGGATTGTATGGATATACAAACCTCTTAATCACCTGCGTTAAACTTTGATTCTTACACCGTACAAGGGGATCAACTCAAGATGGCCACCATTGGGATCACCGTATTTTTAATCTTAGCCATTTTTCCAATATAGCCGCGATCTTTAATTTTTTAAATACAAATATCATATTTTTATTGACATTTTTTGTAGTACATATTATTTTATGACACTGTTGTTCTTTGGTATTTTTCTCTAAACGTTGCCGTTACGGATCTACGGGCTGTCATGTGTAGAACAAATATGGCCGCCATATAAATTATTTTCAATGGAAATTATAGCATTTGGTTGAGAGTTTTTTCCCTGTTGCCACACTATCGCTCAATAATAATTCGAGATTCACTATTCCATATTGAGAATTTTGTAAATTTACCAATTTACTGGTTGTTTTGGGCTGTACTTCAACTAGCATACATTCCCTAGCAGCATATGTTTCATATTGTAATTCTACTTTTTCCCACTTAACTCCAATTCAATAAATTATAAACAGTGAAGAAGATTTGTCAGTATTTAAAACAACCGATACTAATAATGATTATGAATTCCTGGACAAAGATTCAGATTCGACGGAAAAATATGACGCTGGCGTGAAGACGAAGAAAAGAAAAGTTAAAAATGGTAGACCGAGCGAAAAAATAAGTAGTTTATTTCGCCCCACAAAGAACTAAAATGCGAAATATTGATGTAAATGGCTACAATCGGAGTAACTCCAAAGGATTTGGCCTAGGATTTTTAAATATTAAGGGTATTAGTAATTATATAGAATTGAATATAAATTATTATGATAAATTATACATTTTATTCGTTGGAGTTTAACTGATGTTCCACAGTTGTTTATATTTAATGATTATGATATTATACAAGTAATGGCTTTTAAGAAATATGCATTTGGAAGGGGATCCTATTTGTTGGTTTTGTGTAAAAAAAAAACACAGCTGTTTCGGAGGTAGAAGTAATTTACCAAACTGATAATTATATGTTTGTAAAATGCAAAACTAAGAGACTTAAAATTAATTATAGGAGATGCATACTTTAAACCTAGTTTGGATGTTAAAAGTTTCACGAAACCACTTACAACTGTGTAAATGATATGGATTAGCAATTGGTGGAGACTATAATGCGAGGATTGAAAATCTAAATATCTTTGATCAATTTGTTTTTTATTATACAAAGTTTCTTGGAAAGAGGCAATCTACAACGATCGAGGCTCAAAACTGGTTGAAGTAATATAGCATTTTGATTCATTTAAATGCACTGGTAGATTTAAATCGGACTATCCAGCATCGTTCACGTACTAAGTACCCTTGACTGTAGTATCATTGATCATGTGTGGACAAACTATGAACGAGTTCATGTGATAGAGGTATTTGAGGTGATAAATGTTTGTGTTACCCGACATCATTTGATGAGTATAAGTTATGGATTAAAGATAAATCTGGTTAGTGATGTTGCACGTCAAATAAGCGAAACAATAAATCATGACGAAACGTTTTTGTCACTTTTTGGAAATATTAGGAAAAGTTAGGTCACAAATATTTTTACAGTGATTCTATAAACAAAATTATTGACAACCTGTCATTAGCAATGGAAGTAGGACTGATTGAGCCCGCAGTACTCTGTCGCATGGGCATGATGAGCACGCCGTACCCCGTCGCAAGGGCATGTTGAACCCGCGACATACCACAAAGGCGTGTTGAGCCCGCAGACACTGCATGGGCGTGTTAACCCCGCAACATGCCGCAAGGGCGTGTTGAGCCCACCAACCCCGTCGCATGGGCTTGTTTAGCCCGCGACATATCGCAAGGGCGTGTTAAGCCCGCGACATACCGCAATTGCGTGTTGAGCCCGCAGACACTGCATGGGCGTGTTGAGACCGCAGTATATGTTTTATGTGTGAAATGGCATATGACAGATCATATTTTGTTAGTGGAGGGAGAAGAGTTGATCATTCCCCACCACTAGCTGGTAAGAATGATATAAATATATATTTTGTGTTTTAGTTAAGGGAGTCTGAGCTAGGATCGAGAACTGGAACAGCACGGCAGGTGCAAGTCAGCTTGCCGAATTCGAGTCGTTGTACCTGAATGCAACGAGCTACGAGAACCTGGGGACAGCAAGAAAGACTACACCCAGTAACAGGATCAGTAAAAGACTCAAGCGCTTTGTACTACAGAAAACTACAAAGCAACCCATTGGAGGCATTGGAGCAAAGGGGCAACTACAGCGATACCAGGACGAAACACTTCGATGTTAAGGTTCGATACCCAGCCCTGCCATCCGCTACAGTACAAGACAAGTCGTGTTCAAGGAACAACCAAAACGATTGAATGAGAGTTTGAGAGATTGTAAATAATGGAAATAAAAGAGTGTTTATATGTAGACAGTGTAATTAATTCAAGTAGGAACCCATGGTAGATTCCCTTATAAAGTTTAAGGCTGAGGGAAACTTCCCTACAAGTTTAAAAACAAAGTAATACAAATAAAAACAACACGATATTTAAGTCTGGTTCTCTGGTTTGTAAGAATAGAATATTAACTTAGGCGTGAGTTAAGGTTTTAAGAGTTTTATAACGAAGTAAAACATAAAACATGTGGAGTAATTGCAATCTACTTCTCAACACTACGATATGTAGTAATTGTACTACAACCGTTTATATGGAACATATAACTCTTTTGAACGTATTGTATTTTTGTTTCAGTTTTAATTATTTCTCCATCAATATGGAAAGAAGACACCCGCAGACAAATTGACAGTTCGTATACAATATTGGATCCTACGTCATCCCCATAAACTAGTTAGTTGAGTGACAGATGTGAAAAACATTTCAGCTTTTTGTCTTTTCTGACAGGTTAGTCAGTTGTCAGTAGAACTGAACAACTGGATAGAGTTACAATTGATATTCTTTAGTTGACGACATACATACAAATAAAGTCAACTTAATGTACATACATATTTTTAAATTAAGTATGTATTTTAACTTAGAGTTAATTCGATAAAAAATAAATCAAAATCGGTACATCCGTTGCACCAACCAATCATACTTTTAATGTTATTTCAATATTAATACATGAGAACTCAAGTTTATCTCTATTAGCTCAAATTATTTATTACAAGTTTTTTTTAATTGTAAGCAACATAGAGTTGCAAATGTTCATAAATTATCAAGAAATAGGCTAGGCCTATATATATATATATATATTCTAGTAAATATATTTAATCAACACTATTAGTTTTAAAGTTAATAAATGGTTAAATGGTAGAACACAGAAAAACTTAACCTAGGGAAGGCCTTTCCCAAAACAAAAAATTTAAATTAAACAAAAACAACAAATCAATGTTATAAAATGTTGTCCAAAGGAAAGTAAAATTAACATAACAAAAAGAATGATAAACGGCGAAATGATGAATATAAGTAGATATAAGTCTATGAATAGACACAAAGTTCAATAATTTCACACACAAATTGTTACACATGAAATTATTAGTTATATCAAAATCAAATCTGTATAATAATAATAGTTCCAGTATTAAAAGTTCAATAAATTAGGTTATAAACAAAATTTGATTAATCTCACCAAATAGGAGTCTTCTTATGTCTTATTTAATAGAATGTTCAATGTCAATTATACATTTTAAAAAACACTCTTAGCTATAGTTAATTCGTTCTTATTTAAGTACGACGTAGAGTTAAACAAAAAGAAGAACTTAATGAACAATGGTCTTTCTTATTTCCACAGTTTCTTCAAGAATGTTCCCCAAAATTAGGCTCTCTTTGTTGAATTATTTTAATTCCTGCCTTTCTTCTTTTCTTCTCCCATATGATTGTGTGTGTATGTGTTTTTAAATTAAATGAAATGTTAATGGTTAAAATTGTACACATTTCTTTAAAATTTTATTGGAATACGTTATTAGTATTATAAAGTAGGGTTAATTAAATAAATTAAATGAAATACTTGATAACTCCTCTTTATAACTAACGTTACAATTTTAATTTTATACATTTCTTAAAACTTTTTATTAGAATACGTTATTAGTATTACAAAATAGGGTTAATTAAATAAATTAAATGAAATACTTTTTAACTCCTCTTTACAACTAACGTTACAATTTTATTTTGATACATTTCTTTAAAATTTTATTGGAATACGTTATTGGTATTATTAAATAGAGCTAATTAAACAAATTAAATGAAATACTTGATAACTCCTCTTTACAACTAACGTTACAATTTGAATTTCGTACTCGTAGTTTTTTCTACAAGATAATGACTTGTAGCTTTAAATCACAGCTGATTGTATAAACTAATCATAAACATTATAACTGTAGTGGGCGGTTCCGTATTACACCAAATTTATGCGCCAGCCGTGTTTATCAATTTGACTTATTTAAATAACAGTTTTTGTACTTCTGGCTTATCGCTACCTTTACTATGTTTTCGCCGAAGCCATTTTTGCATTTAAAAAAATCCATTCTTCCTACAGCCCATATTTATTTGTCTATTTTAATTTTGGTTCTTATCGTTTTCCGAACTATTCTGTTGTCATCCTTATTAAAATCGTATGTTCCGATAATTCGTTTCGGTTCTTCATATATCATTAATTTGTAAGCTTCGCATTGGATGAATCATGCAATTTTCTCAGATAGATACATTACTTTTATTTAATTTTGTTATAAAAACGATGTGTCGAAAAGGTCGGGACATAGTTTTAATTTGATCTTACAATAATGAATATTGATTTATTATACGAGTTCCAATGTTTTCCAAGAGTTTCGTAGAGTTTCCGCTAGGTGCCGTGGATGTGCATTATCGTTTGTAGTTTGACAAAATGTCTGGAATATTCCTCCTTTTGGTTAATTTTTTCCTCTTATTTCTTTGATATATATTGAATTGTCACAACGTTTGGGAGCTACGATTCCACAGACAGACAGACACACAGATACACACTTTAAACTTATAACACCCTGTTTTCGTCTGGGGTTGACCAGGGGTGCCCACAGAAGGGTTTTATGGTGCAAGTTGCACCATTAGAATTTGGGGGGTGGAATCCTTTTTTTGTTTTTTTTTCGTAGTTGGGGGGGGGGTGGAATTTTCATATATTTCTATTTATAATCAATATAAAATATGAAGATTCCCCCCAAAAAATAAGGAGATAATCTGTTGTTTCTATTGTGTTAAAAATCTCCCATTAATCGTAGTGATAGTGCCTTATTATTGACAGCAAGGCATTTCGACTACTACTGCTCTAGTGCAGTGTAAATACGAGCCGATAGAGGGTGCAGATCGTGGTGTGAACAAAGTATAAACATATTATGGACATTTACAGCATAGTTGATAGCCTGCCAAGGTCATTCTGCAAACAAATAACTTTTTTGTTGAAGATATAGGTATTGTTCAAAACTCTTCTTATATCAAACAGTTATATATTACTATTATAATATTTAGTCTCGTATTAAATTTGTTCTTTGCATCTCGTTGAACTTAAATTTGTAATAATAATCTTTTTTTTAAATGCCCAGTATTAAGTAGGCCTATGTACTTATTTTAAACTCTTTTAATATTACAATATGAAAACAATATTTATAGACCTAATATTTAAATTATAATATACCCAATATATTATAAGCCTATAATTTATTTTCTTTTTTTCCAAGTACAAATTATTTGATTTAAATCTTTCTCTTTCTGTGGTTATAGTTCGCGATTGATAAATATGCCAATTTAACCCTAGAATCGCTGGTGTTAATTAAAATGGATGTTTTGCCGTTTTCAAGCATTTTTTTTCAAAAATTCGTCAGATGTAATAGTTAAATCCCAATCCAAAAGTGTTCCATAGTTTGTTTTATAGAAAAAGTTCCAAGAATTTATATATGCAACTGAAAAATTTATTGATGTAAAATTGTAAAAGTTATTAGCTCAGGAAGCAAAAAATGTTCAGTAAGGGAAAATCCAACTTTAGACCTACATAAAAAGAAGTAAATATATTTTGTATTTTTTTCCAAAATATACTGAAGTTTTGTAAATCAGTTCTAAATAAAAGTGTATACAAATATATGTCAATTTCAAACAAATTTGTTAGAAAACGCCTTTTTTATGTTCTTACTACAAGTCCGCCAGCAAAATCAAGCCTATTTTAAATATAATAAAATAGGAATATAACACGCTTTATCCAAAAATGAAATTTTATTACAAAAATTGTAGAGAATAAATCATAGAATTGAACTGTGTTCTTGAACATTTTAAAATAGCCTATTTTATAAACGTATTTCACTTTGTTTCATTAATTATAACAAATAACACAAACCTCTCACTGATGCGTAGTATACAATCCCAGACGATGTCTACCATGCTAAACTATAATGGCCAACGCCTGTTTAGACAACTACAATTTTAAAACGATGATTACATATGTAAATATACGTTTTACAAATAATTAAAGTTTGAAATATTTGGCAGGGAACATGCAGGCAGGTTTTGGGGGCTTTGCGCCATGGGCTTCGGGGGATGGGCACTCCTGGGGTTAACAAGCGTGGTGCGTGGAGTACGGCTATAACAATGAACGAATACTATATTGCAGTCGGTCGTCATGGATAAACTCCAGTTCAAGTCGACCAAGAATCTAACGAACTTGAAGTAAACGAAACACGGAGCTCGGTTAGAAATGTTAAACTGGAATTTACATTGAAACTGTAATTGAATTTGTTTAAACCGTGTTGCATCTTGGCATGCATTTTTTTGTAAAGATGGGTCTACTTTAGTGGTCCAGATATAGGCGACGAACACAACAGAAGATTAAATGACAACAAAACTGAATTGATAACTGTTTGCGTTATTGAATTAGCAAGTAAATATTACAGTAGTCATTACGTGCTATTTTTAGGTACTATATTTCATCCACATAATAAATAGGTCGGACAGTTTTTCTTATATACTTTTAAAACACGAAGGATGAAACTTAAATTCTAATTCTTAGTTATGGAACAGATTTTTCAGTTTCTAAGAATAATGGTAAGGTATTTGACCTCTCATTTGAAAGCTCTTGATCGACGCTTCTTATAAAGTAGAAGTAGATTCGTTTTAACATAGCCTACAGATTGTCCCAAAATATTTTTTTGTTCGTGAAATATATTTTTGCTTTAAAATATAAATTTAATACTGTCATTAGTTTTCATATT
This sequence comes from Philaenus spumarius, assembly GCA_018207615.1. Taxonomy (NCBI): domain Eukaryota; kingdom Metazoa; phylum Arthropoda; class Insecta; order Hemiptera; family Aphrophoridae; genus Philaenus; species Philaenus spumarius. The sequence goes on along the minus strand of JAGFPH010001626.1, from coordinate 232,122 downwards.
TTAAAAGAAAATTTGTTTTCTGTAATTTAAAAACAAAATTAAGATTTAAAAAAATTTATATTTGAAATCGTTTTCTTTTAATAATATTCTTTCTTTTATTTATTGTTCGCAACATACAGAAATATTATGTAGGAAGGAAGCATGTTTAATGAGTAGGTAAGTTAACAATATTAATATATAAGGTAACTTATTGTTAATTAAGTAAACAATATTACGATTTTTTCAGGCGTACCAGTTAAATTGTGAGTAATATATACAAGGTGGTCAGTGCCAAGTGTTAAAAACTTCGGAAAATGGTTCTATGGGTCAAAGTAAAGAGAAAATCAAGAATAATATTTTTTCAAAAAATGCTTCATTTTCCAAATATTTGTCATTTTGTTTCTTTTGTTAAATAATTAGTATCTAGAGAAAGGTTTGTCCGATTGAGTTCAAACTTAGCATGAAGTTTAACCTAACAATGATCTATCTTAAGAAAAATAAGCGATTATATAAAATCATGCGTTTTAAAATGGCGACTGTTTGAATATTTCTAACCTAAATTACTCAAAAACCGTACATTTTAACAAAAAATTTCAAGGTACCTTTTGTGCATCCCTTTCGATTCCCTATCGGATGGTGTACCTGTCAAAACAATCGGATGAAGGATAAAGCTAAGTTATGTGTAATAATTGTATTATTCAACCCGGTGTCCTATACCAACACAGTAAACCCAACAATATACTGAACTAGCTGAATATCCGTGCTTTGCTACAGGGAATTTGTTTTTTGTGTCACTATTACACAATTGTAATATTTCTCTGGCATTTTCTTTTATCTTTTATTTCACGAAAGTGAATTATTACATGTATTTTCAATTAGTTTGGTACTTATTGTTCATTGGCTGCCCGTCAATCGTCTTCGTCACGGTATGTGGACTGAATAAATTAAATCAATTAAAAATAAAGAATTCAGAGTAAAGAGCGTCTTCTTTTTCAACCGCTAAATCTACAGACTAGTAAATCACAGTCTTAGCTGGATGTTGCAGATCGCCCAGATACTTGATCAGCCTACGTATTTAAATATTTTCTTAAAATTAATAAGTGCAAAATTTCAGCTCTATAGCTTTAAGGAAATAATACCAATTAATATTTATTGTTTTTAGGGGTTGTTATCACATTTTTACACCTTAGCAGCACGTAAAAAATGTAAAACTGGTTTATTTTTTATATGAATCTTGTAAGAAATAAATGTACAAAATATCTGCCCTCTAGCATTAATGAAAGTATACAAATTCATATTTCTTCTTTTAAGGGGTTGTATCACATTTTGAACCCTTAAAAATTCGTAACAAAATGTAAAACTGGTTTACTTTTTATATGTGTTTTTCAAGAAATAAATATAAAAAATTTCAGCTTTAAGGAAAGTATAATAAATAATAGTAATTGTTTCATTGGTTATTTCAACCCTTTATAGGCAAAATACTTTCAAATTCCTTCTAAGAGTGCAACTAGCGCCTATGAGCAATATGTGTACCAAATTTCACGTTCCTAGGCGGTATTCAATTAATATTTATAGTTTTAGGGGTTGTTACTACATTTTCACACCTTAGCAGAACGTGACAAAATATAAATCTGATTTATTTTTTATATGTATCAGTAAGAAATAAATGTACAAAATTTCAGCTCTCTAGCTTTAAGGAAAGTATAAAAATTAATATTAATTGTTTTAGGGGTTGTTACTACATTTCCTACCATAAACAAAACTTGACAAAATGTAAAACTGGTTTACTTTTTATATGTATTTTTCAAGAAACAAATTTTACCTTTCTAGTTTTAAAGAAAGTAAACAAACAATATTTATTGTTTTAGGGGTTATTTCAACCCTTAAAGGCCAAATATTTTAAAAATCCTTTCTTAGTGCGCCTTCAGGGCGTATGTGCAATAAGTTTACCAAATTTCAAGTCCCTAGGCTGTATAGTTTTTGAGATCTATAACAAACTGTATTTATTGTTATAGGGGTTGTGTCAACCCTTAAAGACCATATATTTTAAAATCCTTTCTTAGTGCGCCTCTAGAGTCTATGACCGATATGTGTACCAAATTTCACGTTCCTAGCCGGTATGGTTTTTGAGATACCGTGATCAGTGAGTGAGTGAGTGAGTGGGTTTTGGATTTTGTATGTAGATGTACATAACAAAATGCTGTTATTATCTTTAAAAAAATAACACTATAACAAATAACAATATCCTTTATCCGATTGTTTTGAAAGTTACATCATCCGTTAGGGAATCATGAGGGCTACAAAAAAGGTATTTTGACATTTTCAAACAGCAGCCATTTTAAAGAGCATGATTTAATACAACCGTTTATTTTTCTTAAGATAGATCATTGTTAGGTTAAACTGCATGCTAAGTTTGAACTCAATCGGTCAACCCATACTCTAGATATTAATTATTTAGTAAAAGAAACAAAATGGTGGATATTTGGAAAATGAAGCGTTTTTCAAAAAATATTATTATTGATTTCCTCTTTATTTTTACTCATAGAACCATTTCCCGAAGTTTTTAACATTTGGTGCGGACCACCCTGTACACTACTCATTCAAACATTCAATACTTACAACTATGGTTGTACTATAATAACGTTTTTAATTTCCCCTGCCCTAACTAAATTTAAATTAATACATGAACACTCAAACTTAACTAAGTGAATAATCCGTCCTTTCATCCAATTACACTTGGTTAGATGTGTTGCACTTCACACGTTATTAGTTACAAATTTCAGTTACAGCCAAATTGCCTCTCTTTGTCGCATACTTTACTGTGTTTTAACAAATATAAATCATAATTTATGAAAATCACATCACGTATTTAAAAGCGTGATAACCTTTTACTTCTTATTTTCAAGTATCCTTTCACACATCAGAACATAGAAAGGGTTAAACTTTGGAGGTGACACAGAAAATGAACTGGATTTCATATCCAAGGTTGAAGACGGTATTTTCATCCAGGGCTAATACAAGGGCTGGTCAACTCCTTTGATGTTGACGCTCGCCGACTGTCCCAACCTTCCTCTCGCCATTCCCTCCTATGTGACGTCACTGAGGTGCCATGACGCGCCTTAGTTCTCACGTGTTATTTGATATAACGTTGCAGACGAAATTACTGAAACTATTAATTTGGTAATATATTATTTTGTTGCGTTGCGGTCAAGTTACTAGCAGACCGTTTTAGAAAGGTATTTGTTTATTTAATGTCACGTTGCAGACGAGATTACTTTATGAAATGTTACCAAGATTATCAAGTAATATTGTCTGCAGCGTTAATTGAATATTCCCAGAAACACATTTACTAACAAAATACATTAAAAGAAACATTTTCAGAATGATGAGATATAAATAAGTAAATATATAATATTTAAATAATAATTTAAGAGTATCGGCAATTATTGATAACTCAAAATTTAAAAACAACAAATTTTAAGTATTCAGCTTCAAATTAAAATAAACATTAAAAAACATTATTTATGGAATGTAATAGTTGCAAGCGACATTACTTTATGTTAAAAAGTTACCAAGGTCCTCAAGTAATTTCTTCTGCATCTTAAGTTAAAATGTTTAAAAAAATCTTTACGAGCAAAATGCTATTAAAATTGTCAGAATAATTAGATATAAATAAATATATAATATACAAATAATTAGAATCGAATTTAAACCTAGAGTAATAAAATTATTGATGGAAAAAATAAAACATAATTTTAAGTTAAACTTCTAGACTAAATTAAATTGCACAGTGACAATTTAAATTAGAATAGTTCAATTGTTTAAATTCACCTATTAAATTAAACATTCCCTAAGGCCTAGGGAAGGAAAATTTCTATAAAGCAGTTTTATTTTTTTTAAATATATTTTATGTCATCAGTAATTATTATGTAAATGTGCATATCTGCATATAAGCTACTCATTACGTGTAAGTATTTTTGAGTTTTATGTGTTTTATTTTATAAGTATTACACATGTTTTACTAAACTGCAGTATGACATTCAAGTTTTAGTGGTTTATTGTAATAAATAGAATTATTTTCAATAATGTGACACATTTTGTTCAATTTCGTATTTAGTTTTCAGAAATGTTTTGGAGAATCAAATTAAAAGCAAGCAAACATTAGTATACTACAACGGTTTATTACCCACAAATTAGTTAGTTTTATTGTAACCCTGTCATCTTCTTACATCTTTGTTTACTATCTACTTAAAAATTTTACAGCTTTAATAAGAAATTGAAATTTTTGGAGCAGAGAACACTTATGAGAAGCGGTGGGAATGGAGCAGGCATTACCGCCGTGACGTCATCACAGTGGCTGTCACGGGAAAGTTCTCCCTGGCGGACTGGTCTAGCCCTTGTATTCTATAGCCCTGATTTTCATCTACTTCAATATATATCATCTAAGCAAATGCTGCTTTTCTGTTTTATGTACAAGCTACAAAAGAACTAAGAATGTTTGCATACTTGCTTCATAACTAAAGGAATCTGATAGCGCAATCCATATAACAAAAATGATATGCTGTTCGTTGTTAAGCGCATCACTTGAGAACGGCTGGACCAATTTGCCTATTTTTTGTTTTAAAATGTTCGTAATAGTCCGAATTAGGTTTTTATGGAAAAAAAATTTGGAAATTTTCCCGGAAAAGTTTCAAATTTCGGAAAAACTGAACATCTTTTTTCGTATGAACTCAAGACCGTAACTCACAAAAACAGTTGTTCGGACAAAAAGCAACACATGTTTGTTTACATTTATTACCATAGCAACTTTACTTAGCAAATTTATAATCAGTTTATTATTATTCTTCAAAGCCGACTTCTCTTTTAAGTTAGATTAACAAAGTAAAAACAAACACAAACAAAAATCTACGAAAAATACTTACTGAATTATAATTCAATCCAAACATAGGTTGTTACAGTCTTATTAAGAAAACAGCTGATTTGGATCAAAAACTGAACATAATTTTAGGTTAAGTCTACAATGAACCAAATGACGTTTATTTGCAACTAATTTTGGTTAATATAGAGTCAGGAAATTATTCTTCGGAACTTAAGTTTTTTTAGATTTGGTAAAAGCAAACAAATGATTTACTGTAGGCCTATTATAAGTCAAATATCTAGAACAAAATGTCTTAACATATGCATATGTAGGTAATGTAAATATCCTCCTGTTGGCGTGTCGGAAGACCATATCAGCTTTGTTCGTTTATGTACCAGACAACAAAACAAAGAATGTTGTGTAACATAAAGCATCACAATAAAGAAAATAGTGATGTCACATAATACCACTAAAATTTAAGCATTTCTTTGTTTTGACTGTTTACTTAAAATTCTGACTTAATTCAATTATAACTTAAATTTTGGAACAAAACCAAGTCGGTCACATTTCAAGCACATCACATATTTCGAGCATTTCAGCGGTGTACTGCCAATAGAATTCCATTCCCTTGTAAAATGTTCAATCATCCTTCTTAATGTCAAATTTAATAGATACAATGATCACTCATAAATACGTTTTTTTATATTTTCCAACTGCTTATCACAAATTCACAAAGCGATCACGAACTAATTTATTGTAATTTGGACAGGACAACTTCTGTCGGGTCAGCTATTAATAAAATATTTCTTGAAAAGAAGGTTTATTAAAGTGTGTTTGATTTAGCAAATATTTTAGTTGAAAATGTCAGTCAAAAAGATGTAAATACAGCACATAAATGCTCACAACGTCGTCAATTCATTTAGGCCTACATTTACACAAATACAGTAAAATGAATGTAGAGTTGTGTCACGTATTTAATTGTAAAATACTTGATGGTTTAACAATTGTACGTAAAGAGCGTACGGTAGATTAGAATGAACCAAATTGAAGTTAAAAAAATGTAAATAAAACATAAGCTTTTAAAAAATATACATGGAGTTGAAAAAAAATGTGTTCACTGTCCACAGTTATATGGTCTCTACATAAAAATATGTAGTCTATTTCTGTTTTACGCATTTTTAAAGACATGTTAATGTAGTCTACTCTATAATAGAAAAATTAACGTTTGTTTTGTTTCTTATGGACTCAAAAACTATTCGACCTATTTAATAAAAAATTTCACAGCTTATCCATAGGTCCTATCATTTCCAGTAATGTTTTTACATCCCATAAGTACGTAGAAGGTTTTTTTAGAACTGCAGGGGTGACTTGTGAGTTATAGCCGAACCTACAGACAACCACGCTTAGCATCAATACATTGTTGTAGATCTCTGAAGTTTTGAGCAGCTCTTGCAGCGTTCAATTCTTCAATAATCCACCCTCTTAGCTCTGGTAGGGTGTGAGGGCGACTTTTGAACACATTTTCCTTCAGATATCCCCAAAGAAAGTAATCGCAAATGCTCAAATGTGGTGACCGCGCAGGCCATACGACATCACCCCTCAAAGAGACGAGGCGTACCGGAAACGTTTCTCTCAAAATACAAAGTGAAATTCGAGCAGTGTGAGCCGTAGCTCCGTCCTGTTGGAACCAGAAGTACCCCAATCCATGTTCTTCAACAATCTCGTCAATTCTTGGTTGCAGAAACTTTCAACATTGAAACGTAACGTGTGGAATTCACGGTAATGGTTACGCCTTCCTCCTCAAAAAAGTACGGGCTTATCATACCAAATTGTGGTACGGCGCACCACACTGTCACTTTAGGCTAATGTTGTGGTCTTTCTTGAGTAATTCTGGGGTTATTTTCAGCCCGCTAGCAAAAATTCTTTTTATTCACAGAACTTTCTGAAGAACGATTCATTCAGATGGATCTGTGCAAGCATTTTGCACAAATTTTGACGGTTGGCATCGTCTGCTGGGCGCAGTTCTTGAGCAATCATTATTTTGAAGGGATGGAACTGCAGAATTCTTCTCAAACTGCGGTCTGAAATCCCCAATGCAACAGCATGTTTTCGAGCAGAACGCATCGGTGATTTTTGAACTGCTGTTCTCATCCGCTGCACATTTTCTGGTGTTCTTATGGATCTGCGTAGGCCATGTGTATCTGTTCTTAGTGTGCTACCAGTTTCCTCCGACTGCCGAACCCAGGACCGAATCGTGTTTGCATTAGGAACGGCATTGTTGTGCGTAATGTTGAACCGTCGCCGAAAAGTTCGTTGTGTAACGATCACAGGAACAAAGGCAGACTACATATAGTGCCAAGCAGCGTGATGCGTCACTTGAGCATGAGCTGTAACGTCTTACCCTCTCCTACTCGACTGTGAGTCTTCAGTACAGTCACCACCAAAAAGTGTTGATATATAATCAACACGACTACATAGCAGACATGAATTAGGTAGGGCAGGCGGCTCTGACTGTACTCCGCCGAGAGAGGGGAAATGTGGTGGGAGCCGGCGTATGAGACTTGCACACCCCCTCTTCGCGCTCCATCCTAATTGGCGCTATCTGTACGCGCGACTACCTACCCCCATCACAGCCCGTGTGGTAATCGATAGAAACGGCTTAGTCGGTTTTGCCGCACGCTGTATATACACAGATTAAGATATTGTTGGCCATAATAATATGCTCTAAATAAATAACTTACTGTCTAACATTTAATTTACACATTAAATGTCACCATTTTACCACTACGTACAAAGATTCCATGTTAAATTTTTTACAAGCTCTTACTTAACTGCTTACAGTATACGGACCGTTATAAATTCAACGAGTTAATTGAACACACCGTTAGCAGTTCAGTGACAGCTGATACAGTGGCCAATAAGCCAGCTGTTAATCTCCTTTTACACGACACTTGTTCTGGTTGTCACCTGTATTGGACAGTTTGACGTTTTGTGAGCAATACAATGTCCACGTGTTCCAGACTTAATGGATCTGTGTTTTATGAGTTCTAGCGAGACAGTTTTAAAGACCTAATAGCAATTTAGAAATATCGTTAATTTTGATTTATCTTAACAACCTTTGAACAAGTTATTAGCGAATTTCCGTATTAAAGATGAGGTATTGCAATGACCCTTATGGCAAGAGCTAAGGTCGGGAGTAGTAAATGAGCACCGATCATGGTCTCCAGAACACGTTTCGAGCGTCATTAGAATTGTTATATGTATACAGGGTGTCCCCGAACTCTCTGAACCCCTTTTGTGGATATGCTCCTGAGATCATTAAAAACATATTTCACAATATAAACATGGGTCTACGGTGCTTATTTTTTCGTATGTCTGAATGTGTTTTTTTACAAAATACTTAATATTTTTATAAGTAGAAAAGATACTGAGCTCAAACTTTGTATACCTATTTGTTGCGTAACTTTTTTTCACTTTACGCAAAATTAGAACATTAGGCCTACTTTAAATATTTTCAAAATAGCGGCCGTTTATAATTTTTAATGTCAAATATCTCAAAAACCGCTAACTTTACAAAAAAGTTACAAGAGACAAAAAAGTTTAATTTTTTAATGGCAAACAAAATGTTTTTTTCACTAGCGAATTTCCATAGGAAAAATGAGCTATTGCAATGGCACTTATGGTAAGACCCAAGGTCGGAAATAGCAAATGAGCACCGATCATGGTCCCCAGAAAACGTTTTGGGGTGTCATTAAAAATCATATATATATGTGTGTTCGCACTCTAGCGGCCGCATTTTAAGTCCGATTTGGTTAAAATTTGGTACAGATTGAAACGGCCAATCGACCGATTCAATTGGGGTTATTTAGTTACATTAATTAAAATAAATTCAAAGTCATTATAACAAAAGATTCAAGCCAAAGGGTGTCAAAAAAGCCCAAAATTAAGATAAAAAAGGACTTTCCAATGTGAAAATAGTCTTTATTAATAATTTTGAAGAATTAACTAAAATTGTGTTAGTTGAATACGTGCAGACTATGACGTATGCTTTAGCGACAAAATCGAGCCAAAACCTTGCAGGAACGGACAGGAATAGACTTGTCCAGTCTTGTCTAAATTTGGTAGAAATGAGATAACATTGAAAGATAGGGGTTTGTAATATTATTAAAAAAAAGTTTTTATTATTAGATTTATGTTGAAAGGAGAGTTAAATAAGCAAGGAGTAATAAAAATAATTTTGTTATGATAACTTGTTAAAAAGTTATAGACAAAAATGTAAGCATAAACAAATTGAATTGGCAGAATTTGAATAAAATCCAAAAACAAAGTAGAGTCATTTGTAGAGTTAAAAAGGGTTAAGAAAATAAAGTAATAAAAAATATAAAGTTATAAAAATTAATAGCTAGAAAATAAAGTGTAAAGTCATTCTTGGGCATAAAAGGGCCAATAACTCATAAAGTTCAAATGTAATTAAATCATAAAAAATAGCATTTAATAGAGTCAATAATAGGGCATAATCAAGCCAAAGTTCAAAATAAATAAATAAGTAGTTTTGTAAAAATAAAATAAATTAATAAAAAATTTTATTAATTCAAAATAAATACAAGGGAGAATAATAAAAGGGAAATATTGATAAAATAGGGAATATATATGTGTAATAAATTGTAATGCCATGTGAGATATGAAAAGAGCTTTAAAGGGGGGGAATGAAACGCCGAAAACCAAACGAAGGCAATTAGAGAAACAACAAGCTGAATAACTAAACAACCAAACAAGCTATTAAAAATCCAACACCAGATAAGCGCGTTTCAAGACCAACCGAAGAAGATACAAGCAAAAAAAAAATGGAAAATTTCAAATTTACAGAAATTTTTTTTTAAATTTAAACAAAACTAACGAAGTCCATAAATTAAGAATGAAGAGGAGTAGAAACGCCAATCGAATTCCAGAGAAACCAGAAAACGTCAACCAATCCATAGAAGTCAATAAAATCAAAATCCGACCACGCAAAAAGAAGTTATAGAGTTTGGATGAAATCAAAGCCAAAATTGCAAATCGACAGGCACGGACATGAACTGAAGACAGAAGCACCGAGAAGGAAGTTACGTCATCGGAGGTACTACGTAAAACAAAACAGAGCGCATACTGTAATTCAATAAATGAAGATAATAATTAAATTAGGCCTAATCGACAGGAAATAAAGGCACTAAAATTCATCAAATAAATCAGGGAATATATTAAAACCAAAAAATATATTTCTAAAGCAAGAAATCAGAATTTCTTGTCACCTAGAGGAAGATGCTCGTTTGAAAAGTTACAAGTCGAGGAAAGCAGCTTGCATCCCCTCTAACTTTAGTTTAGCACGAAGCGCCAACGAGTAAACAGCTGACCGAGCTCCGAGGGTACTTAGAGAAAGTCGAAGGGTGATCAGTTACGGTGTGCGTTACGTACTAGCTCCGGCCCAAAGCTAAGTCGGGTCGTGATAATTTCGGGAGAAGAATATCCATATAAACGGCCTATCTTGCCAAAAGATACTACAATCAACCAGGAGAGGACAACTCTAATTAAGTCCAGGAGAAGACAACTGTAAACCAAAGAAACCATTCTGGGGACCAAGGAGAACAACTTTAAATTGCTGGAAACCAACAGAAAGAATTACGCGTCGAACTTCTTGTGTTCTGTAAGTGGCAAACAATCATTGTTACTTATAATTTTAAATAAATCCCTTTTTTGCAAAGTAATATATAAATTAAATTAAATAAATAAATTCACGTAGATTCTGGGGAATTTGAATAAAGTAAACTCGTTTAGTAAATTTCATTACTCACAATGGCAAATCGTCGTATGTAAATAATAGAATCATTAATATACAAATTTTAATTAATAAATGAATTAATCACTTTGTTACTTTTCAATATACGTAAATTTAAGCTAAATATTAATAAATTTCATTGTGTTTTTGAAAATAATAATTTGTTGTTTCAAAGTTAATGCATTTATGTTTAATCAATAAATCGTTTTGTGTTTTCAATAGAAAATTTTGAATATATAATTTACGAATCCAATCAAAATAATCCTAAAACCATTCAGTGCTCTAGTGTAATTAAGTCAGCAGGTGAGTTATTCACGGATCACTACAAATTTAACTCCAAAGGGAACGATCCCGAAAAAGAGTCTAGAATTGAGCTAGTGTACTACACAGAAGACAAAAAAGGTCTAATTAATTTAAATTTAAAAAACCTTAAGAATTGGAAACAAAAGGTTTTCTTTTTCTTGCCCTCGCCAAACCTCTCAAATTGTTCTAACGGGGTAGTACTAGAGAACAACATCAAATAAGGCCTGAAAACACTTGGGTGTTATTTGATGAGGGAAAGTTTTAAAGTTAACAACAAAAGGTTGTATTTATTGAATAAATTAAAGTGGAGAGAGGTTTGCGCGTGGCAACATGTTGGTCGTCTACGTCGCTCGGGCGAGTTCGTTTGCAAAAAAAAAATTCAACAACCGGAAGCACGTTTTTTTGACCGAAAGTAACTATTTTTTTTAGATTTTTCCCAAGATATTGAATTTGTTTTTGAGTTTTTTCTAAAAATATAAATGTAGGATGGTATTCTGCACATTTTGTTTTCCACGCGATCTTATAGCTTGCTTGGTTCCCCCAGAAATCGACGAAAACGTAAAATACCAAAAAAGTACCCGGTTTAAAGCCATGTGGTGAATTCTATCGTGGGGTTAGCGTGCGAAGCACGCAATGCATTGTGTATTGAAGGTAGTCCCAATACGGGGGTTGGCGTGCGAAGCACGCAATGCTTTGTGTGTTGAAGATACTCCTAATACGGGGGTTGGCGTGCGAAGCACGCAATGCTTTGCGTGTTGAAGATACTCCCAATGGCGTGCGACATTTTGCAGCTATTCAGCACCGTTGTGAATAGACCTATTTCCCAAATTGTTGGTTGAAACCCTAAAACATAGGCCTATAAACTTAATTTTGGAAATTTTCTCAACTCACGTCGGCGGTTCAGCTGCGTTGTCGAATTATTTGTCTGCAGCTCAAAGGATAACAAAGATATCGACGAAAATAAGGAAAAATTTATTTCTTGGAAGTTGTCATCAATACTCAGAATTACTATAGAAACAAAACATAATGTTCCGAGCACTTTCTGAGCTCCACTAGCAAAAAATAATGAAAAAAATCGTAAATTCATAGGTCCGGAAATGCTTCACACGTTGGTTGTCTGTGTCGCTCGGAAGAGTTCGTTAGCCAAAAAAAATCCAACAACCAGAAGCCCGTTTTTGACTGGAAGTAACTATTTTTTTAGACTTCGTACGAAAATGGAACTTTTTCAGGGTTTTACTTTAAAAAAATAAATGTATTATATTATTCTGCACATTTAGTTTTTTCTTTCGTGACATTACAGCTCGCTTGGTCCCCCCAAAATCGATCATAACGTAAAATACCATAAAGTATCCAGTTCAAACACATGTAAGGGATTTTACCGTTTTGGCATTTTCTGAACCGAGGCCGACGGCCGAGTTCGTACACTGCGAGCGAAGCGAAGCAGTCTATAACCCGAGGCCGCAAGGTCTAAGTGCGAACTCGCAAAGCGGGTTTTGGGCTCCTGGTGGGACGAAGGAGCGCGTGAGTCGAAGTTTGAGGCTTAGGTGCAAGCAAATTATACTAGTTTATTGGTAAGTAGATCAATTTCCCAAATAGTTGGTTGAAACCATAAAACATGAAAACTTAATTTTGGAAATTCTCTCAACTCACTTCGACGGTCCATGCAGCTGCGTGGTCGAGTTATTGGTTTTCTAATCAATGTTGTAAGTTTAAATTATGTGCTCTTTTTAATCTTCTAGTTAGCATTCATATGTGTACAATGCTTATACACTTAAGGGTCTGCTCCAGTAAACGAGAAATCCACCGGAACGCAAACGCCTCTCACTATATCCCTATCTAAACAGTGCAATTTCTTGTGCTGAAATTGCCTCATTTCATACCATTTTATAAGTCTATCTTTTGTAATTGAGTGTTGAAAAAAAACTGAATACTCTTTATAAAATTTCTGATCCTTCTTGCAAATTATTTTTCGTTATTAATTTCTTATTGTGTTAGGAAAAAAAATTCAAACTTTGTAATTACAAAATGTCAAAATCAAAAGCATTTTTAAAAAAATGTAAATTGCAAGACGGATGCGTATTGTGACTGTGCTTAAAATGAGACCTTGCAAACAATTTTATGATAAAAAATAAACGAAATAAATGGTTTGAAATTTAACATTGCTCTTATGGGATAAAAATCCAAGATGGCTGCCACTACAGCAGACCCTTAATATCAAACCAGCATATGCTTAATTTATTCTGAGTATTTTTTATAAAATGGTTTTGTTTGACGAAAAATAACTATCTTTGAAGCACATTTCCCTTGACTGTGTATATACTATTCCTGCCAAAGACAGTTTAAGGGTAAAAGATGATCATTTATACCGACAAAGAGTCTATGTAATAGAGATTGCTTCTTCCTTTCAAGGACGTTTTCGTGAGAATCTATTTGCATTCTGCACCAAACATGTTTAATAATACGATTCCCACGTTCTTAAAAGACAAACATTTAAAAAAAAAATTCTAATCAACTGCTAACATGGTTATTTTCTCTAGATGATGTGGAGTGTTTTTCTTTGAGTCTTGTTGGTAGTTTTTGTTTTTTATTTAGAAGGAACATTTTGAAACATCAATGTTCTTTGTCAAATAATAGGCGAACATTTTTTATTGTTATTGTATATTTAATTTATAATGCATTTCTTAGATCCCTCCTTTTTACTTTCTCACTACACTATAGTATAGAGAAAGTATAGTGACCAGAAAAAAATCTATGTGGAGATTTTTGTATAAATATCCGTTTTGGGACCCCATGAGTCCAAAAAAGTGGTTTTTACAAAACTATTCGATCGATTTCGAACAAATTTGTACCAAACATGTCAATTAGGATGCACGAAAAAAGGTATTGAAAAATTTTGAAAAATTTTAAAAACCAACCCCCAGTTTGGCCAAAAAAACCCAAAAAATCAGTTATTATTTTTTTACAAAAAAAAACGGCTTAACGAATTTGATAAATTTGGATTATTTGTCTTATTAAGGTACCCTACCATATGAAAATAACCGCATCTTTCAAAAAATTCTCGTTTAGCTAATAATAATAATATTTATTAGTTACTCTGCTACTCAAATGTATCCAATCTCCTTCTTTAATACAATTATGACGTCACAGTAAATCTGTTTAACACGTTCACTGCTGCGCAAATTTCGTATTTCCTCTAAGAGCTAGCCATTATTTTTTATATTTATAGCCTAAATGAGTATAAATTACTTTATTCTTTATTGTTGAACCTTTCTACTTAATAATCACTAATATTTTAAAAATATACATTACGTCCTTTCCGTCCAGTCAACTACTACCTCGTCCAATTCACTTCTATAACTCTGTTTAACCGAAGTCTAGTGTCCATTTAATCGAAAAAGTACTGTAAAATGTGCATTTATTTAATAATGGATAAAAGTGAATTAATTGGAGTTGTTCAAGAAATAATTTCTTATAATAATAATAGGATAATTTCATAATTGTAAACTATTTATAGATATAGAATATTCATATATAGTCTCAGATATCTACAGAACCTAATTAATTCCAGTCACATATTAAAGTTGAAAATAAAGAATGTGTTTGTGTTGAGTTTTACTAAGACTTTGAATATAATAGATGTATATATTGCAGAAGAGCGTACAAACATAACTTTTTATTTTATTGACGAGATCATAAAAAGTCAAATCTACAACAACAACCTCCTAGGTTAGAAGGCATTGATTTGTTTAAATAATGCGGATTTTAACTAATTGATGCTCCAAATCTTTTTTATAATATAGAAAATAAATCCCAGTTATTTTATCATCATAAAACATCATAGAACTTTAAGTTAAAGCAAAAGTGGCAGGATTAGGATATTTCAGCTTAATTTACGATACGCATAAAGTTAAAAAATGTATTGCAAAATACAAAATTGAGTTTATCGAACACTGTACAGTAATTAAACCGAAACCAATACATTTATTTTCAAATTATCTATCCTAAGATGTAATTAAATTTTATAATCTGAAAGTTGTACTTTAAAAGTAAAGAGGATAAACTAACTGCCGGAGTCTACCAAGAATGTAAAAAACTTAAATAAACTTTACAACGGAACAGAGTTAGAAGTCTTGAACTGGAATGTATATTGAAACTTTAATTGAATTCCTTAAGTCGTGTTGTATTTTACAAAACATTTTGCTACCTTGACTGATCGTGTATCTACAATTTAAAACTGAACCAAATAAACATCATTCCGAGAGTTTCGATCCAAGATAAAGAACTTTAAATAAACTTAACGCGAAAACGGTGTTAGATGTCTTGAGTTTATTTTCAGGCTGTAATTGAATTTATTTAAATCGTGCTGGGTTTTAGAAGACATTTTGCTTTTTTTTTTTTGAAAGAATGTGTTTACTTAATAAAGGAGACCTACATAACCTAAGGTTACATTAGTAGATAGCAGTTTGTATTTTTGATCAGTTTGAAAATGTAATAACCAACGTAGTTACATGTAGATTACTTGTAAATGTAATTTTTCCTACTTACAATAATTCGTAGGTATACATTTTGTCGTGCTTACTTAAAATACAGGAAGAATAAATGTTGAAAAAAACTTTTTAATTTATAAAAAATGTGTATTAAAACTTAAAATTGCGTTATGTGCAATTCTGTTTATCTACAAAACACCATAACGTATTTCTTTTTGAAAAGCAATAATAGCAATTGCTTTTATTATTTTATTATTTCTTTCATGTTTAACTTTCACTTCTCTGAAAAAAATGTATCAGTAAATGTTTAAATGTTGAAGTTCGAAGACAGTTAAAAGAAACGTTTATACTATGTTCTTAGTTGACTACTATAAATTAAATATCAAGACAGATTCTTAATTTATTGTATAAATTGTGAAATGTGTCCGAAGATATAATATATAGTTCAAACTGCTTTATTGTTTTTTATTGCTTCTGATTTACAAAATTATAAATTAATTCTTACAAGTGAACATATTAAGAAGTGACTTAGTAAAACTGACCTGCTCACAAAAAATTGCAGAAACTAAGAGCAGCATGACGACACAAGCTAAACTAAACGTTTATCACTTAAAATATAATATGCGTAGTAAATCTGACATGGGTTAACATTATTTAGAGGAAAATATCATTTCAAAATAGAAAACTCTATATTATTGATAAATTTTACAAAACTTAACACAACATTTACTTGTAAAAGTGTTTATATTAACAAATACCATAATATAATTGTAAATAACTAGTAGTTCTGTGAACAGTAGACCTCGCTCTTTGAAATAACAAATGTGGTTTTGAGCTTAGGTTAAAAGTAGTGAGCCAGTAAGGAAGTAAGTAGAAGGTTTAGCCAGTGAAAAATTATTTTGCAATTCTTTCGTTCTTTCACTGTTTTCAGGGGTACCGGACATAAAATGTCTCTTGGGAAAGGTACTTTCTACATCCCTATTTTTTAAATATGTGTTTTGGGGATTTTGTTCACACACACACAACACTACACTGACGTAGCGTAGGCAAGAGCAAGACAGCTACACTTCCTTAATAAAGTTACCAAACAGTTCGACTCTAATACTGTGTGGTGCAACAAAGAAACAAAATTAATACGAAAAGTCTAAACAATTTTTACTTTCGGTCAAAAAACGTGCTTCCGGTTGTTTGATTTTTTGGTTAACGAACACGTCTGAGCTACCTAGACAACTAAATGTGTGTACCAAATTTGGGCCAAATCGAACTTAAACTGCGGCCGTTATAGTCCGAACACATATGTATATATATAATTGTAAATGACATCCCAAAACTGTTTTGGGGACCATGATTGGTGGTCATTTACTACTCCCAACCTTAGGTCCTTAGGGTTAATGCAATAGCTCATATTTCCTAATTCGATAATTAGAACCTGTAAAATTTTTAGATTAATGTAATACAAAAACTTATGGTTATAATATATATGGTTAAGTAAGTTTTTTTAAGTTTTATTGTTGATTTTAGACTAGTTAAAAACCAATATATTTTATTGGTTTTAAAGTAGGTTTAAGCAAAGCCTCTTTTAGTTTTGCATAATAAGTGTCATGATTAGGGTTGTTGCGATATCGGGAAGTTTCAAATATTCGATATTGATATCGACATCAAGCTCTAATATCGATATCACGATATTATCGAAACAAAATATCGATATCGGAAATATCAAATGATATCGATATTATAATTTTTAACGAGTAAAATATAGTCTAATACTGTGGTAGGCCTAATTATTTACTTACATCTGACCAGAGGTTATGATGTATTTTGCTTGTATTTTGAAACTACACGTCAAACTAACTCCAAAACTCAATCATTTTCGCGGGAATAAAATATTATAGAGATTAGGAAAAAAGAAAACTCTAAACAGTACAGCTTAATTTCAGAAATATTTTTAATTGTTTACTTACGTATGACTAGAAGTTATGTTACATTTTGCTTATGCTTATATTCTGAAACTACACGTCAATCTCTTATACTAGCGGGATGTAAGTCTATGTTCAGGACGATAAGTTACTTTATATTGTAGACGGTAGGTTACTCTATGATCAAGCTGGTTTTAAGTTCATATTAAGGTAGGTTAAATACAAACATAGATATGTTTAGAAACTAAAAAAACATTCTGTGATTGTATAGGTTCAGTAAGTGCCTTGCGTTTTTATTTTTAGGAGTTGCAATTCTGTTTTACAAAAGAACGTAAGTGATACAGTATAGACAAAAAATATCATATAAATAAATATATTGCGATAATATCGAATCTCTAATATCGATATAATATCGAAACAAAAATATCGATATTTACTAATATCGACAATATCGCAACATCCCTAGGCGTGATAATATGTTAGGTTGCTTATAGTCGGATTATTGCAACCCGTGTATCTCTGAAGATGGTAACATTGTCTTTACAACTTGTTTGAGTAAATAAATGTATAATTGGTGAGTTTGTATTCACGGTCTTCTGAGGGTTTAGTTTATACTTAATTGCTTAAAGAATTTTTGTATGAAGAAATTAATCTATTCCACTTTTTAATGACATATTTATTTAAGCAGAAATTAAGTTTTAACTTACGTTCAATCAGGATATTGTTCTGTTATAAAATGAATCAAGTATATTTTGGTTTAAACACATACTCAATGAATAAGTTTATAAATAACTAAAACATCAGTGTGATCCTAAATGTTTAAGGGCACTACTTTTGTTTAAATTAATAATAAATTCAACAAACCCTAAATTGAAAGAAAGTCTTTTATAACTGTTAATTTCAAAGCTATTTAAGCAAAAAATTTATATTCAACAGAAAACAACATAGTATATATTATGTACCACCGTTGTACCAAAACAATCTCGTATAAGAGCCTTCCTTTTCTCTTGTAGTTGCTGCCACCATTAGCTAAGTAATCTCGAAGTGAAGAATTACTTAACCAGTAAACAGACTTGTTGAGGCAAAGTATTGTCCGACACTTTGCTGCCAATAGTCACTTTAACGTGATTATAATTATAGTGGGCTCTTGGTACTGCACGCCATCTATAGTATTATTAGTGTAATATAATGTAATAACATTTATGAAAAATATGCTAGTTATAAATGATATTAAATATTTTTGTAAAAACCTTAATAAATGTTTTCTTAAACCCTATAAATGCCAGACTGCGCTATTTGACGCTCTCTCGGGCGTAGAACTCAACCATTTCGAACAATAGCGAGAATTTGCATATATTTGCATATTCGATTATTTAATACACTTAAAATCATCCAATCGTAATAAAACCGGCACCGTTGGAAAGGAAATTAATTAAACTTTAATTTTTGTACTTAAAACTTTTTCTTAAAACGTATATTTACATACGTAATCATCGTCTTAAAATTGTAGCTTGGTTTAAACTGTTTCCGCGCGTACAGCACAATATAATTATACTATTATTTCCCACTTTTTTAACCTCCAAGACCATCTACAGAAATATTTTGATCAATATTATAAAGCTACTATGGGATTCGTCAAGATTTGAACTTTTTGAAACTATCTTCCAATCAGATGTCTCTATTTTACACGATTCATGATAAAGATTTCTGTACACCCTTGCAATTGGACAGTTTTTAACCAATGAAATGAGATTAGGAAGATCCTTTATGTTTTCATAGATTTTTTTATACAATTCTGTAGAGAAAAGTTCGATCTTTCTAACGCTGTGAAGTAAACTAGATATAACCGGTTATATGTTATTCAAACAGCAGTGCAAAGTACACAATTAGATCGATCTGGGGAGATCGTCTAGCCCGTTTCATTCCCACGGTGTTCAATGGACATTTCTTTTATGTAATTTACCGCCGCTAAGTTTCATTAAATTGATGTCATTTTGTTATTAAAATAATGATAACTCAAACACTTTTGTGAACTAAGAAAAGACAGGTATACAGTTCATTTCTTTGATTTATTCTCTACACTTTATTATAATAATATTTAATTTTTGGGCAAAGCATATATTAGTAAATTACGTTTCAAACTAGGCCTAATTTTGTTAGCAGTCTTGTATTTGGAACAAAAAAACTGGTGTTTTCAGAATAAGAAATTTGAAATTGATAAATGTTTTTATACAGTTCTATCTAGAACCAAATCACGAAACTTGTTTACGCTTAAGAAAAAAAAATTACAAAAAATGTTTACTACTTGTTATGTAGGCCTAAAGTTGAACTTTTACCTTTCGTAACTGAACATTTTTTATTTCTTAAGCTAATAACTTTTACAATTTTACATCAATAAATTTTTTAATTAAACATATGCATTCTTTAAACCTTTCTCTAGAAAAAAGGTACGGAACACTTTTGGATTGGGATAGAATTACTATTTTTGGCGAATTTTTTAAAATACGCTTGCTAAACACTAAAAACCGGCTCGCCAATTTTCGCTACAACCAGGGCTTGTGTAGGGAACATTTACCAAATAAGTTACTATCATGTAAAAATAACAAAAGCATTAACTAAGAGCATACAAGTCGTATTTTTTTCAATTTTAAAATTTGCATTCGTTATTATCCTCTAGATTTTCTTCTTAACGTAACATGCAAAGTTAAATATTCCAAAATCAGTTTCATTGTTTAAAATAATATCTAACTTATCCGAACCGCTAAGGCATGTGAAGACCGTTGAGAAGGCTGGACGATATGTGCTATTAAAGAAGATGTTGCACAAAACGACAAATAAAGGACCTGTGAGTGGCTGTCGACATCCAAAGATGGGACACACTTTGTTGAACGGTGCCATGACATGTGTCACTACATGTCAGGTACTGTCAATGCCTTTCCAAAAATGAAAATCACCACTTTAAAACTTTTACTGCCAACTACATAGGCACTAGTGACAGAACGGAGTCTCTTAACCACCCCGGGAATAAAGTAAACCAGTTTATATCTATATTTTAGATTTTTAACCCCCGGCGTACACAGAGGAAAGTGAATAGTTGAACGTGTGTATCTGTCGCATCGTAACTACCAAACGGATAAACCGATTTTGATTTAGATTTGTATTGTTTGAAAGGTCAATTGATCGAGAGTGTTCTTAGCTATAGTTCAAAACAAACAAACAAATCATTGTATTGTACTTTAAGCCCACTGTCTTCTCAAAATATAAACAAACAATGTAGAGTGGATTGAAACATATAAAAATCCCTTAAAATATGAATTTGTATTTCTTCCAGTTTAAAAAAATGTTTGATTGTTTTGTTGATTTTCAATTCAAGTTCCTAGTGATAAAAAATTTAAAGCTATTTGTTTCAGAGATTTACAGAAACTAATTAATTCCAGATACACAATTAAGGCTCTTGAAGAAAACGCCCGAGTTTGCCGTATGATTTCAATACGAAAGGTCTGACTAAAGCCGCAAAATCGTTAAAACATGCATTCGTAATAACGTGTTTCGGATTCTATTTATAAATTAATAATCTAAAAAACTACTTTAAGTTATAAAGAAGGCTTTATATTTTTTACGTGTTAGCTTAAAATATGGAAATTATTGCTTAAAACTCCCAAAAAATGCGTTAAAAGTAATCGATTTTTACTCAGTTAAACTGTTGATTAAAATGAGTTGCCGTCGATTTCTTTAAATTATGAGATACAAGACAAAAGCACAAAGCCTTTAAGAACAATTTACGATGTTTCACAACTTTTTAAGTTGAAAAACGGCGTCCGAAACACGATAGTACGAAGTGCATATTTTTGCTGTTTTACGCAAGGTATAGAAGACCCTCAAGTTAAATAACTTCGTACATACATATGTTTTTAGGTTGTAAGTTTGTTTTTAAATATTTTGAAATTATATCATTTAACGTATTACAAGGTCCGTCTATATTATTCATATCACTGCATTTTACTATAGGTATACACTAAGACATACAATTCACCAAAACATAATCCAGAATTCGGTGTTTTAACAGAATAACTTTGTCAATCAAGGAAGTACACATCAGGTTTTCTTTCATGAAATACGGGCTAATTTGCATACAAGCAAAATTAGAGACGGGCAATACAAATATTAAGATATTTCAGCTCAATATACTAGTTGCAGACACACATACTAGGAAATAAATTACAAAAATAGAGTCTTTTAAGTATTGAGCCATAACAAAATAAAATCAATGCACGAAAATAAATGATCCTGGATGGTTCTAGAATGTCAGTGAAGTTTAAAAATGACCCGATTGAACTACTTTCCGAGATTAACAAGGATGTGAAGAACTTAAATAAACTTGACTTCTAGGAAGTCTTGTACTGGATTTTATACTGAAACTGTAATTACATTTATTTGAGTAGTGTCGCATTTTATAAGATATTTTGCTGTGAGTGATCGTCCACCTTTAATTTGTCCTTCCGAGAATGTCGAGTCTTCCAAGATAAAGAATCTTAACTGAATTTAGCCCAGGAACGGAGACATAAGTTTATGATTTATTTTGCCACTATAATTGAAATGGTCTAATTTGTGCTGTATTTTAGAAGACATTTAGATATTATACAAAAATGTACAACAATCTTAGGATTGAAATATTGTACAACAGGATTGTATTTTTGATCTGATAGGTTTTTAAATATAGGGTGACAATTAACCCTTCAGGGGTTGCGTCAATAATAGTTACGTAATGAGTCCCGCATGGTGGATTCCACCAGGTTTACTAGATAACTAGGGGACACCCCTGCGTGCTCCGCATGCCAACCCCCAATGGAACCTTCTAAAACATATGTTATGTTTTATTTATAATAAAGGTGTAGGATTAATTATAACCTCAAAACTAAGGTGGTAAATAATGTTAAATGTTCAAATCAAATTATTTCCTATTTGTATAACAACAGTTATAACCATTTAATAATTGTTTCATATTTTGAAATCAGCTGTTAGTATTGGTTACTCATTATCAATTACAGTATATTATCAACAAATAGGCCTAATATTAAATTATAATATGTCTTATTTATTTTTAATAAGGACGTAACATAAATTTTTCTTATTGTTAAATTCTATAACTCAAGTTTTTATTTGTTTGTGTGTGTTGAAACATGTGTTGGTTCAATCTAGGCCTAACATAAATATTATTTTGTACTAAGCTGGACATCCGAATCAACTGTTTTATCTGTTATTTTATTCAATTTGTTGCTGTAGTAATGAATGTAAATACATTCAAGATATATGTTGGTACATCATCAGTCTAGGCCTAACCTAAAATTAGGTTTAATTTATTTTACCTGCCTTAACAACAACATAGCCTACACATATAATTTATGTTATTGTCCACATATAATTCTTCGGAAAATGCAATGCCATAAATATGCGATTCATCGTTGAAAGATACTGTGCCACTAATGATTTTCTCTAAGCCAGCTGATTCATTTTGCCACAATTGTCAGTTCTTAGACGCATAATTGCGTGTTTTAATAATCACCTGGTTAGGGAAACTTAAAACTATGATAAAATACGTTTTAAAAAGTTCTTTATTACATTCAAATAAAATTATTACGAAAGTGTAAGTAAATTGTGCAAAATATATAATGATTGATCTTTCGTTTAAAACAAACCGCGTGTAAAACGGTTCAGTGGAAACCTTAAGTGAACTCTTCAAAGAAGCGCAAAGTTGAAATTTTACCCCATGTTAAATAGAAACAAGAAAACGTTTAATCTATTTCTTTAAATGGTTACTGACCATATAATAAAATCTAAGGTAAAATGTGCAAATATACCTACCCGCGTGTAAATCGTTCCAGAGGAAGTCTCACGCGTTCTTCCGGAAGATTTTTAATTTTGTGTTTTAATATATAGGAATAAACAACATTTCTAAAAAAGGTAGTTTCTTAAGTAAAATGTTATTTAACATGTATTTTGTTACAGAAGTCAAGTTTTACAGTGTACTTCATTAATATGTTTTACATGTTGTGTTGTTTTATAAGCGTTAGTTAAAAATATTGTTCTAAAATATCCGAAGGTGTACGAGTGTACGAAGTACCCGAATCCAACCGAATGGGTATCTCTTCTTTAAATTTTTATAAATGAAAATACATTGATAATGATAGGTTGTATTCATATTCATTGTATAACCCCAAAGATTTAAAAGACTTTCTTATTAATTTCTATTCGTCTTGGCAGTAATACAGAATATTGTTCTGAACAACAGAACCACAAATATTACTAACGTAAAGGGTCACGCACGGTGGAAAAGACAGGTTGGTAGAACGATTGCAGTACAGCTGAGAACCGAAGGATCAGGGAAGAGTGCGGGTGTCATAACTGAGCAGTGAAAGAGTTTGTGTGAAGGTATGGGAGGGGTGGAAGATCTTAAAAGCTCCGCTCAGTTTTTATGAGTAAAATACGAAAACCCCCGGTAGATTATACAGTGTCGCGACCCCTGAATGGTTTTAATTTTTACACTGTACGTTTTCTGGTGCTAATTCGTATTCTGTTGCTTTATAAAGATAAAGACCAACATGTCCGACATTTAGTGTTGCAACATGGAAAGGTGTACACAACGGTAAAGCGACAACACGACGGTGCAAAAAAACTGCCAAGGGCCATCGGTTTACCTGGTTTGCAGGGCTACGACTACACGACGGTGGTGCAGCTGCGAGTGGGCTCCGTCGTGCAGTCGTAGTCTGCACGGCTTGACCGGGGTAAAGAGAGTGTGAGGGAGAGAGAGAGAGAGCGATTGTCAGGGTTGTCTACGCTTGGGGTAGTCATACTGTTATCGGCAAAATACTGTGACTAATCAGTTTAGGTAAGTCCTCTAGTTTTTTTTTATTCTAATTATATAAAG
>JAGFPH010001626.1:154129-166181 GCA_018207615.1 Philaenus spumarius | reverse complement strand
ATTGCGTGCTTCGCACGCCAACCTACGTATTGGGAGTATTTTCAATACACAATGCATAGCGTGTTTTGTTAGAGTAAAGTATTTTTGTTCAACCTTCATAGTTTTCTTATTTGATAGATCAGATCACAAGAGAGTAACCTACTGCATCCAGGTGTATTGTACGTTGTAGTTTAATCAAGTAAATCTAAGTATCACTATGCGTGCAATGCACAATGATGTAAAATATGTTGCTGTATCCTCTGTTGTGTTGTCTATTTTATAATTTAATTTTGCACTTTTTAAACGTAGTATTAATTTTTACTACTAAGTTTTGCCCCCCCCCCCCTGGCTACCGCCTTGACCTCCATATCTGTGTTACGTAATGCAACGTCTTTACATACAAAAATATGCTATCTCTAACAACCAATATTACTGACCTAAATGACTAATATATATCTACCCCATACCCTACATGCCTACATGTTCGTTACAGTAACATAGATTGGTTTAAACGAAACTCGCTATACGTTTTAATGCTGTTAAACTCTCAGTATTTACCGGATATTTTTGCCATGCATTTATTCACATCTGTAATCTGCTAGTATTAAATCATTGTTTTTCAATTATTTTAGGCGCGATTGCTCCAAAACTCGGTAAATTTTTAATCCAGTAAATGTCGAGCTGTAGGCTTCGTTATTCAATAAGCAGGCAATCTGGATACATCAAGACAGATAATTGCTTTAGGATTGGTAGTCAGTTTATTGGATTTAGTAGTAACGCCATTTCGTGCTGGCTTGGAATAATTATTCTATTCGATCAGTTACTAACTACATATATACTTTCGTATTTATGTCAGCAAGAATAATAATAATAATGCTCATTTTGCAATGGCAAGGCTACAATTAATTTTGACAAGATTTAAAACAATTATTTCTGATTGCCTTACTGAACTGGTTAATTTTACTATAAATTTACTTTTTTGTATACTTACAGCTCTCAGTCCTTTATTTTTTAATTTTTTCTGTATGAAAAATGAATACAGGTTTGATACAGGTTCTAATGAAATATAGGTTTGATAATGGCTGAATAAAATAGGCGAAACGAATGTCATTAGCAAATAAAAAAGAAAAATAAAGGACTGAGAGCTGTAAGTATACAAAAAAGTAAATTTATACTAACACAATGTTTTTTGTTGCCGTCTGTCGGTTGGTGGAATATATATTTTCTTACCAACATCTCTAGCTATAAGTATGGGTAACATGCAAAATATTAAAATATGCATAACAATACTTTACTTAAAACTAATAAGAAATAATTATCTTAAGTACGACACCCATTCATAATTACACACACATACACGCACATCCGAACACACACTCACAAAATACTAGAAAAGAGAAAATAGGAAGAAAAGTTTTTCTTTTCATAGCAGATGATAAATAATAACTAAATAATAATGAATTATGACAACTAAGTAAAAATTACATACAACAATATAAATTATAACAAATGATGGGGGGGAGTGGGAGCAAAGAGATAAAAATAAATAAATATTTGCCACATTAGTAGTTGAATTCTCTTATTAATTTTCATCTATATTGCCAAGCCTTTTGCACGTACCGAGCAAGATATTTCCAATTTCCCCCGTTAAGATGTTGAAGAAATTCCTAAAAAAATCTCCAATTCTCCAAAGGAACCCATCTCCAATTTCCCAAATATCGCTTTGCTAATTGTTCTAAAGATTGTACAAGTATCTAAAAAATGGAAAATATATTCTTTTGTTTTCAAATTACACTGCGAACAATTGTAATTTCACCCCTCCACACAAGACCTACATTTTAAATACAGTAGCTCTGCTATACATTTTATTACATTCCGTATTTTCTAAACATCCTTAAACAGATAAGAGAGGTTATTAAAACTGAAAGATTTACAAACAGTATGAAACGTGGAATTGCTACGAGCCAGAAGATTATCTTGTTTATTTCGCTAACTTATAGTGTCTACTAATGCAAATATTTGACATTTCCATTATTTTGCTCCTTCCAGTCCCTCGGTAAAAGATACAGAATATCTAATTGCCATTATTTTCCTTTCTTTATACCAAAACAAAATGGGGTTTAATATATTCCTAGAAAAAAATAGGTAGACAATTTTAACACTTTTGAAATATATTTTATATGTTATTTCAAAGTGAAACAAAACAACCTATCAAAATTCAACTGTAAGCGAGAATAATAAAAGTGTTAAAGGAATTCATCCTTCTATTGGTGTGTTCTGTGACTCTATCGTGACATAAATGTAAAAACAAATGTTATCATTGTTTTGTTTTAAATAACAAATATTATTTACAATTTTAAAAATAAGCCTTACCTTATGTTATTAACTTAATATTTATACTTATGATAGTTAGTCTAATAAAGGTGTAGAGCTGCGTCTAGCGCAAGTAAACCATTCGCCAGCAACTAGGCTCCAAACTGTAGCAAACTGGACTAGCAACTTAAACCACTGCACCACTCTATTCCCTAAACAAATATTACTAAGGGTGTGCATAAACCACTTGAGTAAGTACATCGAATTAAGTGAATTGAGCCAATCTTGCGAAAGCAGTCGTTTGGTATTGCATTAGTAAAACAATCAAGGACAACTAGAATATTGCTTGAACCACTTTCATTTTACCATTTACGTTTAACTTTAATTTTTATTTGCAATATCTGCGTGAAACTGTTCATTTTGCAGACAACTCAAAAGTCAGTAGATAACACCAATCTGCAGATCCCCTCCTCTTTTCAAGTAATTCAACTTAACATGTTTTACGCTTTGTTTGTAAACAAATATCTCTAAAAAATTCGTAATGTTTATTTGATTTTTCTTTAGCTATTATATTTCAGAGTTCAGACGTTCGTCAACAAGGCCGTAGCCAGGAAAATTTTTCGGGTGAAGTTTAGGTTTGAATTTAAACCCTTTTAACACTTTCACTGCTAAGTACGCACATATGAGCATGACACCAAACACTAAAAGAAGCGGCCGACGCACAGTGCATTGCACGCCAACCCCATATTGGGAGTATTTTCACCCCCGTATTGGGAGTATTTTCAATACACAATGCATTGCGTAATTCGCATGCCAACCCCCGTATTGGGAGTCTTTTCAATACGCAAAGCATTGCGTGCTTCGCACGCCAACCACCGAATTGGAAGAATTTCCATACAAAGAGCATGGCGTGCTTCGCACGCCAACCCACCTATTAGTAGTATTTTCAATACACAATTCATTGCGTGTGTATTGTACGTTGAAGTGTAATTAAGTAAACCTAAATATAAGTATGCATGCAATGAACAATGATGTAAAATATGTTGCTGGATCCTCTGCTGTGTCTATTTTATAATTTAATTTGCACCTTTTAAACCTAGTATTAATTTAAATTGAATCTGATTCCCATAAGAGCAATGCTACAGAATAAGTATATTTTTCCGTTAATTCGTGGAATAAATTTAAAAATTTGATTTCATTTTGAAGTACTGTTGATTGCCGAATACATTTTCAGAAACCGTTTTATTGTTTTTATAAACGTATGATATGCATAGTAAAATATAGTAATCTTTATACATTTTTTACTCAGTTGCAAAAAGAGATATTGCAAAAATCCTTAGCAATCAACACCCACAATCTATTTTACTTTAAGAAAAAAATAAAGCTTTCGTTTTTTTAACAAAAACAGCACAAAAATATGCTTAATAGTGAAGGAATGTTTTGGATATTTAACATTGAAATTGGTACCCAATATCGTAGTTTTGAATGTGGAGAGCCGAGCCTTAACTACTAAATTTTGGGATGGGGGGGTGTTTTGACCCCCCTGGCTACGCCCTTGTTCGTCAACAACTTCCAGCAAATTACAACAGTTGATTCGTCTTCAAAATGCGATTAATGTTTCGTACAACGGCTGACAGCTGTCTGGAACTGTTTCACCCTGGTATTGCACACCCTTAAACCGTTTCATTAAACTTTCTTTCAGGACAAAGTTAATCTAAAAGAAATTAGTAAGATAAGTAACGAAGTTAAGTTTATTTGTCAGAATTGTTAATTCCATTACTGTATTATAATAAACCACCGTCTCTTCAATTCATTACAGCAAGGCGCACCTTTTTGATTCTGTGTAAAAATCTCTATCTTGGTTTAAATATTATCCGGTTATAAGTATCAGAATTTTAAACCAAAACTAAATTATATATTTCTTTAATACATAGTGATACGCAATATTGAACCGATCTCCGACTGCAATTTATTATTTGGCACA
This sequence comes from Philaenus spumarius, assembly GCA_018207615.1. Lineage (NCBI taxonomy): Eukaryota > Metazoa > Arthropoda > Insecta > Hemiptera > Aphrophoridae > Philaenus > Philaenus spumarius. Next base: position 161,905 of record JAGFPH010001626.1, on the reverse strand, counting down.
GTTAACAATGTCATCTAATCAGTCATAATGTTAGTTTATGTTGCTATATTATGTATCGTACATTTAAACTTAGTTAATCGTGTTTTAATTATATATACAGTGTTAAAAAAAACCATTCTCAGTTGAACTTTTTAACGGCACATTGATTAGCTTTTTATATTTCTTAAATGTAACAACGATATTCATCTGCAAATAATTATTTCAGTGTTTGATATTAACAGTAGATTAGTAGTTAATTAATGTCCTTGAAACCGAAACTAAAGGATTAAATAAATCGTATAGCTGTTTCATTAACCTGTTCTTGACGTTGTAAATATTTACGCTTTATGTTGTCAATAAACTTGAAACTTTCCGACCGAGAAGAAATTATTTGTAATGCCAGTATCTTTGATCACTCAGTATTGTACGTTTTAATATTTAAACGCAAATTTTTTTTAATGTGTTTAAAGGAAACAGACTCAGGAAAAACTTAGTGTGATAGAAATTCCATAAATTGCAATTTATGATAGGGGATATAGTACAAGACGCAACAAGCTAAGGTAGTCAACGTTCCGAGATTCAAATACACATTTCCCAATAGTTCTAAGTGGTTTCTTCCCCTTTAGTCATTTACTGTTTAATAAATCAGGAAACAGTTTTAACAATTTGCGTTCAGAAATTTCCAATTATTTGTGTATATTAAAGTATAAACGACGCGACATTTCGAGAGTATAGTGAACTACTAAGTGAACAACTAAAGCTAACACATGTATAAACCAAAACCAAATCGTACATCTAGGGGACTAGATCCATGTTGTAAACCCTTATAATATAAACCCAGAACTAACACGTCAAGAAAACTAAATACAAACAGAATGAGAGGAACTAATGTACCAGACGCGACACACACAAAGAATGCCAGACGACCGAGACAACAAGGCTGCCTTTTCAGGAAAGAACGGTACTAAAGCAAATTCAAAATTTCAAATTCCTTTTGTCACAATTACATTTTACAAAACCAGCAAGAGATGGAAAACAGGTGACACTGTCAAGTTAAAAAAAAAACTAATACTAACACAAAATATGCATCTACATTACTGAATAATCCTTAACATTACAATAGGCCTTACTTATTAAATAATCAGTTACTCTATTTTTAAAAGTATTATTATCCATACTAATATTATAAACATATAAAGTTTTTTTGTTTTGTTCGTTTCTTTGTTTGTATGAAGGGGGTAATCTCTGGAACTACCGATTGAAAAAATAGTTTTACTAATAAAAAAGCTACACTATCCATGAGTAACATAGGCTATTATTCATTTCGATAAAAACATAAAAAGATAAATTTAGTCGGAAAAAATTCTTAGATTAGGCCTTGACTGACAAATCAACACATGTATTAACATTTATTACCATAGCAACCAATTGAATAAATTAACAGATAACAGCTGTAATATTTCCATTAATACTAATAGCTAGTTTCAAACTTCGTATTTCTAACGTTTAGGTTAGGTTTTTATTCAAGTGTAGACCTGAGACTTAATGGTTCTTTTAGCCTTTATTATAATTGCTCTTATACAATATACGAAATAATTTGATTTGAATATTTAACATTATTTACCGTCTTGGCTTTTTGGTTATTATTAATCCTACACTTTTATTATAAATTAAACACAACATGATTATGTGTATAGAAGGTTCCAACGGGGTTGGCGTGTGGAGCTCGCAGGGGTTCCCCCAAGTTTCTAATATTTTTAAGTTCAATAGGCAACTTATTGTAAAGTTTCTTTCCATAATAATGTGGTATTGATTCAAATAAACTCAGTCTATGAAGGGGGAGCTGAAAATTACTCTTTTGCCTCGTATTTTAATATCCTAGTATTGCCTAACAAATATTAAACGCCTTAATATATATACTGAGGGTAAGGTTAAAATGTGCAACTCTTTAAATAATCCCTTCCAAGATTTCGGTTTTTGGAAAAAGTCATAATTCTTAAATACTTTTTCTGTACTTTAAATAATTATCCTACTTTACTTGAACTAGCCCAAATTTCAATTCAAAACTGTATAACCGAGACAAACATAGCATGGTATATCACTAATTTTGTCTGCTTGTATATTACATCACGCAAAATCAACTATTGAAAGCACGCTGTATGTAACCTTTTATCTAGCACTTGGAAATAACTGCTCCACTTTAAATTTGAATCAATTTGAACTCCTAGAAATTCAACCGGTTTTGATAACTCTATAGATTCATTTAAAAAATATATATTCAATACTGATTGCATATGCCTCCATATTGGTTTAAAGTGGACTATTTGTGTGTTTTTTACCATTTAATTTTAGACCATTCGCTGTAAACCACGGTAACTAGAACTACACGGTATGTGTCACGAGACAGCTGCGCAGTAACTCTGAGCTCAGATGACGTCACAGACACCGTCTCATGCTTCCCGCCTAGCAGAAGCTGATTGACTTGCACTAACTATTTACGCAAACAATGATTTGCTGGGTTCGTTATGTGTCGTTTTTACACAAATGTGTGCGTGATGTGCAGTATAGTTTTCTTCTAAACAGTGTATATAATATTTTAAGTTTAAGTGTGTGTATATTTAATTGTTTTATAACAAAATGCCTTGTTGTGCAGTTGCCGGTTGCACCAATCATACGGATCACGCAAAGAGGTTAGGAATTTCCTTTCATAAATTTCCTAAAGATAAACTACACAAACAGTGGGTACATTTTTGTAAAAGGAAATATCATTTTAATTCACTTTCAGCGCGGATTTGCTCTGAGCATTTTTTAACGACAGATTTTGAAAGAGACTTAAAAAGTGAACTATTAAACAAACCTACCTAAAAAACACATTTTAAAACCCAAACACAAAAATACAAATTCCAACACAAAAAATACCAAATGCCACCACAACATCCTCCACATTATCTCAACGATTATACTGAACCGAAAATCGTGAATCTAAAAATATTATAAAATCTTTGCTACATGATTCAGCGTACAAGATCATTCATTAGAATTAAAGAACTCAATAATAAGAAATCACTGAAAAGACCACAAGTTAGTCATAATTACTCATTATCTGCTTTTATAAGTTATTTATGACAAACCAAACATTTATTATAAAATAAATTGAAACAAGAATTACAGGTAGAGTAGGCTACCTGTTTTGTTGTATTTACTATTTGTTATGCTATTGTTATCACTTAATATTTAACCTTGAATATTTCCATTTTAAGTTTATTAATTGGATTTAGGTCATTCATACTATTAATTTCAAACAAATCAACAATTTTTTTCCTTAAATTTTTGTATATGCAAGTACATCTTTTTATAATGAATAACTATGAATTTACTGTCGATAAAAAGGGGTTTACTATAAAAAAATTGCACCTCAAGATTCCCTAGAGTATATATGTAATCCCATGAAAGATTGTATATTTTCCGTTCACCCAATAGTCGTGTAGGGTGATGTTTTTAAGAAGCTTGTCACTGGCAAAATCGAATCGCTGTAGAGATTCTGGGCGCTTCGGTGTCCGTGACGTTATAGCCACCAACGACCTGCGCGTGACACATACCGTCTTGTTCTAGTTACCGTCTTGTCTCGTTCTAGTCTTGTTCAGTGTAAACCACTGAGTTAGTTCACAAAGAGGTTCTTTAATTGAATGTTGAAGATTACTAGAGTTATTTTCCCTCAGTACCGCTGTAGTGCGTCGTCCGCGTACAAAATCAAAGGCGAGTTAATAATTGCAGGAAACTCATGTATGCATCAAAAAGTCAAAAGCTCTTGACAGATCACAGAAGACCCCAGCAGTATTCTGAGATCCATCCGGGACCTCCGCCTCTCTACGCACGAGATCGGCTATAGCTTGTGTTGTATTACTACTACTTCGAAAACCACATTGCTCTTGTATAAAGAGGTTATTTATCTCAAAATGTAAAAGGAGCTGATTACTAACAACCTGTTCAAAAACATTTAGCAGGTAAGAGTTAAAATAAAAAATCTCCTCCTCTCTCTTTTAAGGTCCTAGCCCGGGCTTTAATTATAGCGCCCTGTATAGAACATCCTATAATACTTCTTTTTTTAAATTTGATGAATTTTATTTCCTATTGTTTTAAGTAAAGGTAACCAGAACGCCATTATTTCGACAGTAGTTTGACAGACCAGGTTGTCCGCATCGCGTATTATTTTCCATGCACAGATGATGGCAACTTTTCGTTAAAAAAATATGTCAATCCACAATAAAAACTAGTTTATATACCAGAAAAGGAAATAATTGTTTGATTTTAATACGTTTGTAGTTTTTTTAGTTTACTTTTATTTACTTCTGTTATAAGTCGTTAATTTAACTTATTCCCACAAATTTTCCTGAATAATAAAATTTTGTATAGTAAAATTGTTTATAATTTTACTTTCTCACTATACTATAGTAAAAAGTATAGTGATCGCAAAAAAATCGATGTTGAGATTTTTGTGGAAATAGCCGTTTTGGGACCCCCTGAGTCCAAAAAAGTGGTTTTCACAAAATGTCTGTCCTTATGTCTGTATTTATATATGTCTGTATTGTATACAAAGCTAGAGCGAAAACTATTCGATCGATTTCAAACAAATTTCCACCAGACATGTGAAGTAGGCCTGTAAAGATGCACGAAAAACGGTTTTGAAAAATGTGGCTTATTTGTAGCCTTTAATGTAACCTACCGTATGCTAAAACCCGCATCTTTCTAAAAATTATCGTTTAGCTAATAAATAACAATATCTGATTTTTGGGGGTTTTTAGCCATAAAGGGGGTTGTTTTTCAAAAATTTTCTAAATATTTTTTCATGCATCTATACAGGTCTAATTGACGTGTTTGGTGCAAATTTGTTCGAAATCGATCGAATAGTTTTATCTCTAGCTAATAATAATACTATTTATTAGTTAATCTCCTAGTTTGAAATCACCTCTCCTACCCCTCCTACAATAATGAAATCACTGTAAATCTGTTTAATAATTTAAATATGTTTGTGAGAAAGTATGTGAAAGTTTCTGGTAACGTTTATTGCTTTTAATACAGGTAATAAAATTGCGTTCGAAATCCGTCTGTTTGCAATAAAACGTCCAATTATATTATTTAAAATATAATTAAACCATTAAATACCGCTTTGTAAATTGAGGGATAATTCTCTTTAACTAAGACCTATTATATTCAATTCTAAAGCGAGGGAGTTTTTCAACATCCTTATTAAAAATGTAGATCTGCTCGTTTTTATATTCATTCATTTAAACACGATCCCAGTTTCCCACTTAAACTCTCCTTTTAACTCAATACATGCCACACAAAAGGGCCTCTTCAAGCTATACAATGAATGGAAATGGTATTTATACTGTTCTTTTCTCGTACGTCTTCTTACTTTAGCTTCAATTATACGACTGATATTGAACTATCGTACAATCAAACAACGTTTATATTTATACCTACCCGTGATTCTGTCTAAGTTCAATAACGGGCGAAAATACCTACCAACAAAAACTATCTAACGTAATTTGTTGACCCCTTATATAACGTCGGAGAAATAAATGTCAACATATAAAAGTTGTACAGAAATAAATTTCCAATCGCCACGGTGGTTTCTAATTTGTGTTACAACCTACCGTTGAAAAACTATGGCTGTTTAAAAAGTCAAACCAAAAAGTTGAAGAAACGCAAACTTTTTGTGTTATAACTTTTCAACCTACAGAATTGGATCGCTGACCATTTCAAAGATCCCAGCTAGCTGAATCCTATGAGTATCTCAAACTTAATATAGGTGCTACTAGTATATAGTTCCATATATATATATAGACCATCACGAAATTTTACCTGCGCCTCGAAGGTCAACTCTTCTGTGAAATTAGTGACCATCGAAATAAGCGATCATCACGACAATTCAGATTTAATTGATTGAAGTTGTAAACCTAATCCCAAAGTACAATTTACGCTTGGTTTTGTTAAGTATTACAGATGATGGGTAAAATCAGCTGTTATATTGTTACTCACGTAACAAAGACGTACGCTCGCTTTTATAGGAGTTGATTACAGACTCACCCTGTACAATAATTACATTCATCGACAAAAATGAAAAAGATACGAACAAGTTACGTCGAGACATGCCGCATAATCTTGTGGACGAAACATTTCTGCGATTAAAAATAGCATTTTATGAATAACTGAAAGCATTGAATGCGTTTGGCAATAACAGACTAATTTAAAACACCGAGTCTTGAAATATTAAAAAGGTTTACTTCTAAACATTATAATGTACCTGACGTCTGTAAAATGTGTATTTTACGAGGCACAAGGTATTAACTAAACAAACACTTTGGCGCAAATTAATTAATGTCGACAGCAGTTATGTTTTTATTAGAGCTCTGCAATTATTAATTAAATTGTTGAGTTAACATAAAATTTAGTTTAACACAAACGTAATTACAAAAATACCTTACTTTACTCAATGCAACTAACATGATGCCGTTAAACATTGTAGCACTGTTTAGTTTGTTTTATAAATTGACTGCTGTATTTCTGAGTGTAAAACCACTTGTTGGATTTACATCAAACATCATTTAAAATTAGATCATAGAATCAGAATATTGTGCTATTAATCATAAATGCCACGTAAGATGTTTTCTTTTATATAAACCTTGTTATTTAGTTTTAATTCGAATTTTATTCGCTGTTATGTAAGGGCCCTTTACAACCCTGTAACAAGTTGTTATTGTTTACTAGTTTGAGTAGTGTGTGTAAATTAAATGTGCAATTTGTATACCTGTGTGGGATTGTAGATATTACAACGGAATACTTTCGTTGTAAGGTGAGAAATGTGAATTTTTATAATGGTGTGTAAAACTCTACATTTTTCAAACTCAATTAAAGTAGAATATTAATAATTCGACCACGCAGCTGAACCGCTGACGTGAGTTGAGCAAATTTCCAAAATTAAGTTTATAGGCCTATATTTTAAGATTTCAACCAACAATATAGGAAATAGGCCTATTCACGACGGTGTTGAATATGTGCAAAATGGTTCGCACGCCATTCCGCATATTGGGAGTATCTTCAATACACAAAGCATTGCGTGCTTCGCATGCCTTTCCGCATATTGGGAGTATCTTCAACACACAAAGCATTGCGTGCTTCGCACGCCAACCACCGTATTAGGTGTATCTTCAATAAACAATGCATTGCGTGTTTCGCACGCCAATCCCACGGTAGAATCGACCACATGGGTTTGAACCGGGTACTTCTCTGGTATTTTACGTTTTGATCGATTTTGGGGGAACCAAGCGAGCTATTAGGTCGCGTAAAAAAACAAAATGTGCAGAATAACATCCCAAATTTATAATTGTAGAAACAACTCAAAAAAAGATTCATTCTCGTAGGAAAAATCTAAACAAAATTTTTTACTTCTGGTCAAAAATCGTGCATTCGGTTGTTGGATTTTCTTTTATTGGCTAACGAACTCGTCCGAGCGACGTAGAAAACCAACATGTGTACCAAATTTGAACCAAATCGAACTTAAAATGCGGCCGCTAGAGTGCGAACACATATATACATTGCAACGGATGAACCTTATGCAATGTGGTTCAAATCTTATGCAATAAGATAATTTGCCTTATACTTCCAGTAGGTGATATAATCTCTTTATTCTGTGACAAAGTAGGGAAAGCCTACAGATAGACAAAGCGTCGCAAAGTCTGTCGTCGCAACATATATATATATATATATATATATATATGCATTTTTTTGACACCC
>JAGFPH010001626.1:135683-146549 GCA_018207615.1 Philaenus spumarius | reverse complement strand
GGGGGGGGCTTCACACGATCACTGCTAAAGACGCACGTGTGAGCTTGATACTGAACATTATGAGAAGCAGCCGACACGCAGTGCATTGCACGCCAAATCCCATATTAGGAGCATTTTCAATACACAATGTATTGCGTGCTTCACATGCCAACCCCCGTATTGAGAGTATTTTCAACGCACAATGCATTGCGTGCTTCGCACGCCAACCCCCATATTGGGAGTTTTTACACAGAGCATTGCGTGCTTCGCACGCCATCCGCCGTATTGGGAGCTTTTAAATACACAATGCATTGCGTGCTTCGAACGCCAACCCCCGTAATGGGAGTATTTTCAATACACAGTGCATTGCAGCTCATGCTTGAACTTTTGTAAAAAGTAAAATAAGTACTGTTTATGTAAAATCAAACGGCACGTAACATTTAAAACATATTTTAGTGCTAATCTCTTTGAAGAAATTTAATATACTTGACTATAAGTAATAATATACATATTTCCTTTCACTGGGAACCAGGAGGGGGGGGGGGAGCGTCGCCCCCTTCTGCCCATAGGTATGGGCGCCCATGCTTAGTGTCAATCAATCAATCAATTGATCAATATTTATTCATTCTTGTCTACAACGCAGGTCCCATTTTTATAAGGCAGGTCCCATAATTTACAAGTAGGCAAGCAATATAATGATAATACATGGTACACCAGCAACCTTACAAAGTTTGTAAACATTGTAATTATGGTAGCAGAATATATACATAAATACACACACATTTAATATCCATAACACACACTTTCCAATTCTTTGTTCAACAATTTTTTTAACATAAAACTATAAAATGCAACTGTACACAATGTAACAAACTACAAAATATGATTAAGCCTATAAACAACATTACAAAGCGCCAAACAATAGTAAATCACTAAAACACAATAAATAATACACATAGACATAAACGATTGAAACAGGACACCCCTGTCAGTGCCCCACAAACTCCTTCACAGAGTAACAACATCCGGACAACAGCAATCGTCTCAGTTTGCCTTTACAACATGAATACAGTCATTTATCTCTAGAAATTCTGGAGGAAGGTTATTCATAAGTAGCGCCTTGTTCCTGTGCTGTTTACCCCGATATTTGCAACGCATTCTAGTATGGCAATTATGCAAGTCCCTATTTTTAACGTGCTTAAATTCAAATTTAAAATAAAGAATTGTTTCAAATATATACATGCAAGGTAGAGTGAAGATCTTAAACAATTTGAATGCTTCTCTGCACGATTGAAAAATTAATTTTACTGGTAATACATTTGATTGTTTTTATATTCACTATAGTTCATATTTTTAACTCTGGTTTGACATGGTATTTTAATAGATCATTGAAATTTTCAGGAAATGCAGAGAAATACTAAGTTTATGATAAAAATATGTTTATTGGCCAAATACTACCTATGGTGTTTGTAATTTCTAATATATCTAAACTAATTTAATGCAATAATTCTAATACTTTTATTGAGCTTTGAATAAAAAAAAATATTAACAATTCAAAGATTTTTGTCATTAGTTTAATCCTATTATTCCAGGTCTCATAAAGGATAAAACACATCATCAAATTTTTATCTTCAGATTTGCACATTGATTTATTAAAGTATTACAAAACTACATTTTCGACTTTGCTGTTTTTTGTGCTGTTGTACTGTTGAGATTAGCACTGGCTGTTTGAAGACGGTCCCCTCCAAAATACCTGGTCGTCAGATGGTTAAGTTGTAAAATATTAAAATCGACTTTCAAATAATTCACTGGTTTATTTAAGAATATAATTTTTTGTTTACAAAATGTAACTAAAAAATAGTTTCTATCGACTTATTATCATAATCCGATAACTTATGAGAAACTTAAAAAGCTTGACTCAATGATTACAATATTTGTTGTATTATAAGTAATTTATGTGAGTGTACCGTGGGCCTCGCGTGTACACCACATACAATTGTCCGGTACAAAAACATATTTTAAAGTGTTTATAAGTGTTGTGTAATTGTATTGGTGTTTAGTGTTTTAATTTGTATAATTGAATAACTTGACAATGGTAAACGCGTCGTAACCGTTAAATAAACCAAAATAACTCACATGACGGATAAATAACAGGTACATTTAATATTATTATATTATATTATCCTATATCTATTTCTATTCGAAGTGACTTGGAAGCCAAGAATCACGAAACTAAAAGTAATTTATAATTGATCATTTATGATTCTTCGTTTATTTTCAGATGTGTGGGTTACGTTTAGTAAATTGAACACTGCTCAGATATCAGACAGACGTTGAAAAGTGTATAGTTTGAATCTTAATACTTGAAATTTTATAAATAGATATTCCAAATTAAAAATAAGTGATAACGTCTATTTTACCTCCAAAACCTTATGTAATGCGCATTTAATTAAAATTTTTAATTCATATTGCAATAATTAAGTGTGTCCGTGATACTTTACTAAACTGATACAGAGGAAATTATTAAATAAAATAAAAAATTATATCAAACAATTGTGAGCAATTTGAACGATACTGTTAGGCCTAAACTTCAATGTCTTTATATTTTATTTATTATAAAATACAAATGGCTTTACAAAACTGTTAGTTGATACCAGTTATCTAATTGTGCATGCAATTACTTTGTTATTTAATTTACTCTTTTGTGGTTACCAAGTCACTTTTAATTAGATACTAGTAAACCCCCACGAAAAATCACAGGCGGGTTAATTAGATTCACTTTAGAAATACACCATTTATACAAAATACTATTTAAAACAACACACTTTATCTAGGCCTACCTAACCATGTTCAAGGGAATTTTTAACTCAGGGAAAATGTGTACAATTATAAGGATTATAAAACTGTAGGAATATTTGTTAACATTTTTTATTTATCTATATGTTATTATATATTTAAAGAAAGATAAAAATATTATATATGAATTGCTTTTTATTTCATATTGATAGATCAAATGGTTTAGAAGATAATAATATTATGTTAAAGAAATTAGTAATCGAATAAGTTTATACATGTTATACGAAGATGTGCGAATGTTTCCGAAGTTAAACGAATGGGTATTTCTTCTTTAAATTTGTATAAACGAATATTTTAATGATTAAAGGTTGTATTTATTTACAGTTTAAAACGTGTAAGCAAATGTTATAACGTATTATAACATACATTAGATCTATAACTCACATTTAAAAAAATCCACGTTATAAGAAATTATAATGATTGAAGTTGTAAACATAACCCCAAAATATAATACACACTGGGTTTGTTTAAGTATTACAGATGATGCGTGAAATCAGCTGTTTTATTATACGTTAATCACGTACGTACTTATGTATGTACGTAAGCATGTACGTACGGACGTACACTCGCTTTTGTAGGAGTTGATCGCATAGCATGTCAAATGGCAGACATTGGTCTTGCTTAACCTCGATAGAACTACATCCTCCACGGCAGGGTATGTGTTATGTGTAGTGTGGTATGTAGGCCTATATATTTTAATGTGCAACTATCTCTTTCTAAATTATTACTACCTGATGATGGAGTTACGGCTCTGAAACATGTCGCCCAAAAAACTACGACTGATGTCACATGACGGCCCAAGAAAGGTAATATCTAATTAATATTTACGCCCCACTAACTACACAATATTGTATGTATTGTTTATTTTCAGTTTAAGACTCTGAGTCTACAACGTATTCAATGAATATCAGTTGGTTTCACACTAATTTGAATAAAAACCCCGAACCACAAAACAAGACTTGTCGCCACAGTGCTCTTTTATTTGTTTAATCAGTTGGTTTGTACAGTTTACTTTTTGAGACCATTGTTTAGATAACTGCATTACGATCTAACACCTATATGCGGTGAATCAGCCACTCCGTGCACAATGTATTGAACCAAATTAACTACAGCGTTTGTTTTACCCTAAACTCCCCTATTCGACCCTAGAGAATTCAGTAAAAATGTTTTCAAATCTAAAAATGAACCAAAAGTGTTTTTTTTGGGGGTGTGGGGTCGTTTTGGGAAAATTTCCAATTATAAATGTAGGTCGAGTGATACCTTATTTGGGCTCCGGAACGCCCTACCTCGGCAATGTTAAAAATACAATATTTAAGTAACATTTTCTCAGAAACTACTGGATCAAAATTAGTAAAATCTTATCAGTACTCCATAAATACATAATTTAACACGAGGGTTTTGCAATACAAGCATTTGAATACATTTTGTCATTATTTTTATAAAATAATACAATTTTGACCAGTTTTGCCATAATTCTCAGTCATAACTTAGAAATGAGCACGTATATTACAAAGTGCTCTCTTTAAAGCCTGCAGTATACTCCATTAAACAACCCCTGAAAGTTTCAGATCATTATGATAGATAGATTTTGATAAAATGTTCCTTTTATGAATAAAATATATGATTTCCGGAAAACATGTTTAAAGTTTTACTTGCATATTTAATACATACCAGCCCCATATGCAGGGTTGTCATCATCTGAATATCATCAAAGGCTGTATAATCAGGTTAGGTACTACAGAAGAAGCTAAATATCCCTACCAAAATGAAAATTACCACCATAGGCGGCAATTTTAATTATTTTCGAATTAATCATATCAAATTACTAAGAATAAGATAAAAAATGTGTCTTATTCTCATGTGACATATGAACCAAAAACGTAGTTTTACCCACTTAGAGTTCAGATATAATAATAAGTTTAGGCTTGTTTTAAAGCTAAATAAAAGGACAATAGTAAGCAATTAAAAAAAAAAAAATTAGGTGCTCCGGAGCCCCTTAAAGGTCTCTGTTTACTGATTATTTGGGGGGAAAGTTTTGCATTATCTTACTGTGTATGTACAGGGTGTTTTTTGTGTAAAATGAGACGATATTTGACAACGTTGTGCTTTAGATGACTAAGAAGTCAAGTTTTGCAAGAGATAGTGATAGAATTATAGATTATAAGTAATTCTTCAAACTGACAGTGAAATCTTCAACAGAAATATCCTATTGGTATTAATCTACTAAAGGTTTTTATAAGTACCCCAGTGTCAGAAGCTATTTGTGAAAGCTGGGGGTGTGTTATTACCAGTGTAATGATTAAACGCCCTGCTGCCAGCAATCGTTTATGTGAAGAGATTGGCACTACTAATAAATGTGGGCTTACATTTTACATAATGACTAATTTACTAACTTTTGGTTACAAAGTAAAAAGACAATTTTTTAAACTTGCCCTTTGTCAGAAATACGAGGGCTCAGTACTAAAACCACTTCAAACCAGTCTCAAAAAATAAATTGATGTCATAAGCAGTAACATCCAAAGTTGTAAGGAAAGAAATTGTAAGAAAATTTTTTTGTAAGAAAATGTAAAGTAAAATTAAGGATTACAGAAGTTTTAAGGCATAGCATATCTATAATTTTTTAAAGTATTTTATAGAAATTAAAATAATCATTTAGTTTAATAAACACAAAGACTTGATCATGTGTGAATTGCTTATTTATTCACCTATTAAACCTCTACGATTAATCTACTTATAAAGCTATACGGTAACACTGATTCATTGACATTAATTATTAGGCACTTCCCGTAATCGTACCCCCCTCGACCTTATACTTGAATTAAAGCTCTCGACGAGAAACTTTTGGGAAAATTGCCAGAAGTTAACATTTTTTAATCTTGAAAGCACCTTTTGGGCGGGAACGATTTTTTCGATTTTTTTAATTTCTTCATTTTCCTACTTTGAGCGCATTTAGCAAGAAAGCGGTAAGAGATAGCAAAAAATGTTAAATAGAAAAGTTGTAGAAAATTTAATTTCAGACTAACGATTTTTCATCAGATTTAAGATCCAATCATCCATTTAGCCACTATTCATCCGAGAAGGGAGGCTCCGCCCAAAGTCCTTAAAGCTAGACGATTTCACTGATTCACTGACATTAATTATTAGGCACTTCCCGTAATCGGGACCCCATCAACCTTATACTTGAAATAAAGCTCTCGACGAGAAACTCTTGGGAAAATTGCCAGAATTTAACATTTTTTTAATTTTGGAAACACCTTTTGGGCGGAGACGATTTTTTCGATCAACTATGTACAAACGATCCAAAGATTAACTAGATTCTTTAGCGAATTTTCCAACTGCGAGCGAAGCGAAGCAGCCATCTGAGGCCGAAGGCCGAGGTGGGGTTGGGACGCGAAGCGTCCAGGGGCAGAGCCCCTAGTTTATTACTAAATCGCTCTCACTCGCAGAAAAACGTCCAAGAAGTAGAGTGTTGTAGTTAGTTTTATTGTTACCACAACATAGCCTACATCAACCAAATTTGCATAATAGATTCGTGAGAGATACCCTTTCCAAACATGTGCTTAAGTTCCCTTTTTCAAAACTTTAAATTTTTTTAAAATACATACACTTTTGAAAAAAAAACATTAAAACTCAAAAACTCCAAATAGTACCGTTAGTCGTGAAGCACATATTTAAAAAGGCCTTTCAACAAACATTGTTTGTATTGAAGTTTGACTTTATCTTTAACCGTTTCAAAATGGCGCCTGGGAAACTTGTTTAGGGCAAGGATGGTTTGATTCACCCAGTATTGCTTTACAAGGCGTTAAATGTTTAAACAGAGTTATTGAGGCACCTGTTTAGTATTGTTTCTCACTTCCATTCGTTCTTACTTAGATAAATAAATAAGATGCAAAGTTTTTACATAAACAAGTTCACTATATGAAAATTGTCGGCTGACGACTGCATGTGTATTTATAAAACACTAGCTCCCCGATCCGGCTTTGCACGGATAGACAAATCAAAGTTAAATGTACATTAACGAAAAAAATATCAATAATTACACTATGTATTCTTATGGGGATTTTTAGTAACTTTAACCCCCCAAATCTCCACTAAAATTTAAATTTTTTTGAAAACATTTCTTAGCGAGCACCTAGGGCCCTAGAGGAAGCTACATACTAAATTTCATTCCAATTTGTTTGATAGAATTTTTAGTAACTTTGACCCCCCCAAACTACCCCTAAAATTTAGAATTTTTTAATACCTTTCTTATCGAACACTTAGGGCCCAAGAGGAAGCTACATACCAAATTTCATTCTAATCCGTTGAGTAGTTTTTGAGAAATCGTGGTGAGTCAGTGTGTGGTATTTGGCTTTTAATATATAGATTATGTTTCATTTGAAAACTATTTAAATTTTCTGAATTACATTCCTTCTTTACAATCAATTTGTATTTATAAAATTTAATTTGGTGTTTGCAATAGTTAATATTTCATATTCTAGTAATTGGAGAAACAACCATTATCTCCGTTCTGTTTTTAAAGTGTGTAATAATTTATTGTTCTTATTTTATCGTTATTTGTTGTTTTTTTATTTATACATAATAATGACAAATGTAACAACAAACGATGTTATAAGAACCGTATAATATACACACTACTGCTAAAGTATGTTTGAATTGCAATATTTTAAAATTGATGTTTTCGAAGTACCTTCCTGAAATGTTGGATCTTTTAGTAGCGATTAGAGAAATATCCTTTACGCAAGAAGTGTGAATCAAAGGAAGGATAACGCGGAGTGACAGCACGTCTTATCCTCGGTGATTTATGTCTTGTAAGAACAGTTCCCTCAAAACATTCAAGCAGCCGGTAGAAAAGTTGGCACAGTGTTTAAAAATAAGATCTACTATATGTATACTAGTATTATAAAGAGGTAAAATTTATTTTATACCTATATCTATACTAATATTATAAAGAGGTAAAGTTTATTTGTATGTAGGGGTAATCTCTGGAACTACTGAACTGATTGAAAATAGTTTTACTAATAAAAAGCCACAATATCCCTAAGTAACATAGGCTGGAATTAATTTTGATTTAAGGGTTGAAACAAACCCTAAAGCAATAAACATTAATTGTTATATTTCCCTTAGCTAGATAGAGAACTGAAAATATGGCACTTAATAATTTTAAGTGTTTTATAGGAAATAAAATAAATAATAACACACACAATTTAAATAGTTACGTCTAATAAGTGAACTGGAGGTAACAACATTTACCTCCTACAAATAAATTGTTATACTTCCCCTGATTGATATCTTTGTTTCATAAGTGGTAATCTGTTAGCGTTTGCTTCACCGCGGTAGAGCAGGGGGCGGAGCCCTCTAGTCGTGGATAATTTTGACGATTATTTATAAAATTTAATTTACTTTCCTAAAATGAATACACTTCCATTAGGTACAATAGCTCTTTGTTAATTAAAATCTTGGTTCAATTAAAAATAAATTCATTGAGTGACTACAGTAATACCGATGCAAGTGGCATAAAGATAATTTACAAACAATTTTTAAATCTAAGTATAGTATTTTTAAATTGTAATAACGTTTTAGCTATACATTTCCCCAGCAAGGGTCAGTTTAATTAAATCACAAGTCAAAAAGCATTGAACGAGACCGGGATTTGAACCAAAGATATTTAGCGTTGCGTGCTAACGCTCTGCCAACTGAGCTATTCAGATCACACCAGATATCGGTCTGTTATATATCAATTGCACGGTTTATTGCATTTAAGGTTATACTAAAACAATTATAACAACAAAGTAATGCAAAACTTAAAACTGCAAACGAGGTAATTAGTCTGTTAGTCTCAATATGTGGTGTGATCAGTGGAGCGCTGAAGGTTCCGGTTAAACTCAGTTCTTGGTCTATGTTTTTCAGTTTTAATTTAGATTAATTAAAAATTGCCAGTTAGCCTACCTTTTATTTTAAATATTGAAAACTCAAGATGATAATATTGAACTGCTCCAAAAAATTATATTAATTTCACATTTGAATTAATTTACACACATGCCCTTTTTTTATTATAACTTTATTATCTAATAAAGTTTATAAAACATATTTAATTACTATGACAACCATAACTGCTAAGATCACCATATTTAAGATAAATACAATCTTCTGCCAAACGTAGAGTTGTCTTATAAACTAAGTTTGTTGACGCTTGTTGTAATTGTCTAGAAGTACTATATTTCTTTCTCACTCATTACACTTAAAGCTACAACAAGTAAAATGTGTTCTTATAACTTTAATATTTTACTTATTCTCTGTCTAGTTCAAGACCCGGGACCACCCCTCGCCTCTGTCCGCTGCCTAGGCGATGAGTCACCTACTGGCTGTGTTTGTAAAATAGTACACTTTCTTAACAGAATAATAATTTAAAATTTTTAAAAGTATATTTGAAATCTACTTAAAAAGTTATGAAAAATGATACCAAACTCGACCTAGGTAAATAGAACATTTAATTCGAACTTTATTAAGAATTGTTTACATTGTGACTGCGACTTTTTATTTAGAAAATTTAGAAGGCAAGTTTTAATATGTAATGAATATTAAAAGCTTTACTTAGGGACTGTTTGGGTAAAAGTACATTGACCGTAGAATTTGTTAATAATAGTAAATCTTTTTACTGAGATATAATGTATTTAATACAAATTACAATAACAATCGGAGAAAAAGTTATATACACAATATGCCATATACAATGCAATATAATACTATACAATACAAATCCTATACAACAATAAAAATACAATACTATACAATAGTTTATTAACTATTAAACCTACAGCGGTCTGAAATTGCTTCTGATCGGTTCACTTGCAAGATGGATTCTTGTTACCAGATTTGTTCGTTTATAAACATTGTCATAATCATATTAAATGTTCTAATACCTAGGTCGAGTTTGGTATCATTTTTCATAACTTTTTTAGTAAATTTTAAATATACATTTAAAAATGTTAAATTATTATTCTGTTAAGAAAGTGTACCATTGTATAAACTCAGCCAGTAGGTAACTCATCGCCTAGGCAGCGGACAGCAGCCAGAGGTTATAGGGGTGGCCACAGGTAGTCCTGGGTCCATTGGCCAACCTGAACTAGACAGAGTTTAGTATTTCACAACAGCAGACTCATTTGGTGAAAAATTGTAACATATGACCTTTTTCATAATGGTCTAATCTTTTTCCATTTTAAACTCAAGTAAACGAAAGCCTTTTATATTAAATCAAACACATTCAACTACAAATTGTAAACATAAAACTGGATTCAATGAAGTCCCAGTGTACCTTATTCTGTATCGGTCCCAAAGCTCTACGGGAATGTTATGGGATTGTGAACTGATGGGATTTAGCAAGAAACGCATATTGAATAATAAAATGGCTCTTTGGGAACGTAATATAGGGGGAATCTGCAAAATATAATTGAGTGTAAAACTTTGGACTTTTTTTATTTATGTAATTTTAATGTCTGCGTGTATGAGGAATGCATTAGTGTTAATATAAAGACAATAATTAAATCAATGCTAACAGGTTAGATTGTATAATCTTTATATATATAAGCGAAATACCACTCACTCACTCACTGACTGACTCATTCATCACGATTTCTCAAAAACTACCAAACGGATTGAAATGAAATTGGTTATGTACCTTCCTCTAGGGCCATAGGTGCTCACTAAGAAAGGGTTTGAAAAAATTCGAAATTTTAGGGGCGGTTTGGGGGGATCAAAGTTATTAAATCACGATTTCTTCAAAACTACCGAACGGATTGGAATGAAATTTGGTATGTAGCTTCCTCTAGGGCCATAAATGTTCACTAAAACAGGGTTTTAAAAAATTCGAAATTTTATGGGGGTTTATGGGGATCAAAGTAACTAAAATCTAGATTTCTCCATAACTACTGAACGGATTGGAACGAAATTTGGTATGTAGTTTCTTCAAGTGCCATAGGTGCTAACTAAGAAAGGGTTTGAACAAATTCGAAATTTTAGGGGGGGGTTGGG
>JAGFPH010001626.1:119271-135583 GCA_018207615.1 Philaenus spumarius | reverse complement strand
GGGGGGGGGTTTGGGGGGATCAAAGTTATTAAAAAACGATTTCTTCAAAACTACCGAACGGATTGGAATGAAATTTGGTATGTCGCTTCCTCTAGGGCCATAGGTGCTTACTAAGAAAAGGTTTGAACAAATTCGAAATTTTAGGGGGGGTTTGGGGGGATCAAAGTTATTAAATCACGATTTCTTCAAAACTACCGAACGGATTGGAATGAAATTTGGTATGTAGCTTCCTCTAGGGCCATAGGTGCTTACTAAGAAAGAGTTTGAACAAATTCAAAATTTTAGGGGGGGTTTGGGCGATCAAAGTTATTAAATCACGATTTCTTCAAAACTACCGAACGGATTGTAATGAAATTTGGTATGTAGCTTCCTCTAGGGCCATAAATGTTCACTAAAAAAGGGTTTTAAAAAATTCGAAATTTTAGGGGGTTTATGGGGATCAAAGTAACTAAAAATCTAGATTTCTCCAAAACTACTGAACGGATTGGAACGAAATTTGGTATGTAGCTTCTTCTAGGGCCATATGTGCTAACTAAGAAAGGTTTTAAAAAATTCGAAATCTTAGGGGGGGTCAACGTTACTAAATTACGATAATTTGTCGCATTTGTTTCACCAAAATAATTATGCAATAGCGAAGCATTGCCGGGTCAGCTAGTATTTTATATAAATTAAGCTGTCGAGAAAGTTAAAAATCTGCTGTGACACCGAGATTTGATTTATTTTTAAAAAAAGGTGTAAGATGAATGTCATCACGCAAATTATGTGCAAAATGCAGAACCATTTGAGTCAACAGTGCAAAGTTTCTAATGTGTCTTATTATTAAAGTATTTCTTTATTAACTATGAACTTTTTATATTAGTATAACAATTTTTACACTATCGGAAGAAATAGTTATCCCATAACTTAATACTTGAAAAGTTTAATGGTGAGTTAAAACTTTTCAAAAGACAAAAAGATTCTTAAATAATTATTTAAATAAAAAGATGTTTTTAATACACTACGTTTTTAAAACGGACTATAGAGAATAAAATAATTTCTCCTAGCCCATACAGATTTATAACCTCATACAGATTCCTAATCCCATGCAGATTGTAATAAAAATTTGTGACTGTTAATTCAATAGCCATAAAAGTACTTATACGATTTACAACGAAAAACTTAGGGCACATGCAATAACTTAGGGAGTAGTAGGAAGTAGCTGTTGTTGAGAAAACTCCGACAACTGTTCATATCACTTGCAGTTCAATACAATTTTTAGTGACTTAGGTAAACTATTCATGCATCAACTACCAATAATATATCTATGTGTTTAGTTGTTATTTTCAACAAAAATTAAAATTTACCAAACAGACAAACAAAAAACTAACGAGAAAGTGAATTAATATTGCTTTGTCATCCAGTTCTTAGTTGTACATATGTTTAAAGTTTCAAGTATCTAGCTCATTGGGAAGTTAGTTGATAATCAATTGCAAAAATTATACCAAACAGTGTCCTACCTACTCAAAGTGTCCTACCTGCAGCTGGACATAAACGACGTAATAATGTGGCCACAAACATTTTTATTAAATTTATTTGACGAGTTTTACTCCGATTTTGTGTGTGTTAGTGTTATGTGTTCGTGTATGTGTTAGTACAAGCCTGACGAAGCCGACAGTGTTCGGCGAAACAGCGCTGTAGCTATATTCTACAATTACGGACTGAAGACAACTAATGCAAGGTAATTATAACGTTATAATAAACAGTCCAAGGCAACACAATAAACTCTATATTAATTTTTACCGCTAAAATTCGGGATTTAGGGAGGGGGGGTTGACCCCCAAACCTATCCCCCTGGCTACGGCCTGGCAACAAATTATTCTTAATAAATTTAACTCTATTATGTTAGTCCTAAAATAGACTATTTCTTACAATTCGTTGACCGGAAATTTAGAGTTAGA
Organism: Philaenus spumarius; assembly: GCA_018207615.1. Taxonomy (NCBI): domain Eukaryota; kingdom Metazoa; phylum Arthropoda; class Insecta; order Hemiptera; family Aphrophoridae; genus Philaenus; species Philaenus spumarius. The sequence continues at coordinate 133,646 of JAGFPH010001626.1, read as the reverse complement.
TACAAGCCACAAATGTATGTAAACTGAACATCAACAAAATCATTGTGAATTGCATCTTGTCTTAGTAGAGAAGCAGGGTGTAACTAAACGCCCTCGTCCAGTTGCATCAGGTGGAACGTCCAACACAATTGCGTTGGTTCAAACTTAGTTACTGGAGTTTGATATGCAACCGACTACTGTATATACTGCTCCCACGCCTCTCTTTACTAGTCTAACTGGCATACAGCAATGCTACAGAATTACAAATCAAGTTCAATTATATTTAAGATGTGTGTTTTTTTTAATCTTCAAGAATAAAATAATTACTTCTGTTTAATTAAACCTTCAGTACCTTAACCAAGACGCTCGTCAATTTAAAGTATTAATTTAATTTCAGTGAGTAAATATGTTTGTTTCGGTAATTTGAAATGTTTGAGCAGTAATTTTGGTCTATCAGATTAATGTATTGATTTCCATACACTGTCAAAGATATATTTGAAACAAATATCTCTGAAATAATTCTCATATAAAATTAATATTTAGATAAAAATCAGTTACACAATTTTTAAGTCGTACAGTGCAGTTAACATTTAAACAAATACAAGTGGCGTTCCTTGGAAAATTGCAATCTACACGTAAATAAATGGGATTTCACTACAGCGAACCTGAGTAAATGTGGTAGGGCACATACTTTGTGAAAAATAACAAATCTGATCGGAAACAGTGCGTCAAATATCAACCAATCACAAAATGTAGTTTAACATTGTTAATTTAAAAAAATGAACCGCTTTAAGTAATGTAGAAAGAAATGACCAAAATATCTAGCTCACGCAATATCCACCAAAAACTTAATAGAAAACTTAAATGAGTTTATATTTAAAAGTTATAATCAAATTCATCAGTTTAACTAATGGTATTCATGTACGTTTATTAAATTTTTTTCAAAACTAAAGGACAAAAGTCACGTGTCAAAAGAAACATACAAAAATATGTGTCCCAAGATAAATCGATATAATTATTGAATCAACGATAATTGTCCTCAAATTAATGCGTGCAAAGTGAAAGTTAGTTACTACGAATAGAACAAAGGGTGTCCAAAGATTTATGCAATAAATTAAAATTCTTTCTTAGGCAAATTTCAAAATAGTACTCAATCAAATTATATCAAAAATGAAGGATATGTTAGGTATGGGAATTAGGCAAAATACTATAGGGTTTAAATTATATGAAACAGCATATTCAAGCCAGAGGTTCAGTTATAGAACGCTCCAGTTATATTTATTCAAACAATTATCTCAACTCGGCAAATTTGCCACTCGTAAAACATCAGCTAACAATATTATCTTACACAATTCATATCCTAGGTGTTGAGTTCATAAAACAGACTGGATTAACGGTATCAGCAACTAAAACAAATTACGTTTATGTTATCAACCCGAATCTCTAAACCCAATGTTACTTTAACAATAGACGAAAATAAGCTGTTTTGCTCACTCAGTATGTTGTTTTTAATACTACCTCACTCGACCCCTAGTCCGTCCTTCACTCGACTCGTGATGGCTCTTCCAGACGCTCCAATGTTCCAAACTTCGATCCGTGCAGAGATCCTTGTGTAGATAACCTGTCTCGATACCACGGCCCAATTCTCGTAGCGAACCTGTCCCTGGGCCTCGTTACGAATTGATAAGGTGTGTATTAAAAGATATATATTAGTTATATTCAGTATTAGAGCTGTGTGTAGTGTAAAGATATTACTTTGCGTAAGATAGATGGAGGTAAACAAGGAAGCATAATAAAGAAGGATGAGCTTGAAGTGTTTTTGTTTTGCACGTAGGAACAGTGTAGTTTGTCAACACGGAAGTTAGATGGGTTATATAAGCATAACCCTAATCTAGATTCGAGGCCAGTCTGTTAAAGTGTGGGGCCGGAAACTAGGTCAGTTTGCTAGGGACGTTGGGCCGAGATTTGGCCAAGTGTAGTGAAGGTAAGGGTTGGAAGCTGGACAGCACGAGACAAGTCAACACTACGAGTCCACACGAGATTGAAGGACGAAACCGATTCTGCAGTAGAACGAGATTTGAGTGAGTAAGGAGAATACTTAGTCTATCGATATCACATTGAGTTTGGAGTCAAAAGTTTAAAGTAAATTCAGTAGCTTTGTTTACCGAGTTTTTGTTTCAGTCTGTCCTACGAATATAATATCTAGTAAAACAAATGTATGCAGTAGGCTAATGAATTATATATATATTTGTATTATTGTATTGTGTGAGTAAATATAGAAATAAGTATTACCACTGAACCACGATGCATTGTTATTTATCTGTCCCTTTGTTACTAACATATTAAAGTATTGTTTGAACCCGGGACAATAAGTAGTAGTAAAACTTACCCCTAACAGCCTCCCTCGTAGCAAACTGGCCTCGATTCTAGATTTGGATTAAGTTCATATAATCCATGAAACTTCCGTGTTGATATCCTCAAGGTAGACCACTGCTACCTTCGTAGCAGTTCCGTGTTCCTCGTTACACGACCTTTTACGCAACCAAGTTTATTTTTCCGGATTCGTATGTCTTGTCTGTCTTACACAACCCAATACCTTTACATTAAATATAGGCTACTAACTCTAATAATGAATATAATTAAATCTGCCTAGATCCCCCGACTAATCCTAACAGATGACAAAGGATTAAATTGTAATTTTAAGACCAGTAACTCAATTTATGAAATTAACTGCTATAGTATATTTAAACAATTGAAAAGAGTGAAAGGGCCTAAAACTAAATATGAAATCATATTAAAATTGTTTAGTTGTGTATAGTTTCTAAACCGTTATAAATTAACAAGTTAAGTAGAAAATTTTAAGGGATAGTTTTACAGATGCATATGTTGAGAGAACTGTGTTAGGTATTTATTATTTCAATTTCGTTTCATTTTTATGAATACATTGAATATGTTTACCTCAATAACTAATTATACATATACGTACTAAGCTGTTGCAACCGTAAATTTCGTTACTCCATAAACAGGCAATCTGAAACTGGTAATTATGTTAGGTCTAGTAGTCGGTTTATTGGATTTATCACCACCGACACCCTTGATCCAATTGGATGGTCTGAAATTGAATCCGTACTTAATTACGTTTGACCATTTGACTTTTCCGAAACATCTGTTTAGGGCGCTCTTGTAATGTGACAAAAAAGGCCGCTTTACACGTTCTCAAATAAATATGGTACTGTGCAAATTTTGTCTGCACGAAAATGCACAGTTTAGTCAAATAATAGTCCAACCGTAAATAATACAGAGTGATTCAATAAGAAGTTGACTTGTTTATTTGCCTATATAAATTAATCGAGGCACCTGACAGAGTCGGTTAAGATCTTGTTCATTAGGTAAGCACATCAGATAATGACTCAAGTAGTTCGTTATTACTGAATTTGATCACCAGCACTCTCACCGTTGCTGTTAAAAATATCTATTACCGGTTAGGTTCGTGGTCGCTGTGGCATAGGTTTCACGATTAGCACTCTTCAATTGCAGTGCAGCGTAAATCGTTCAGAATATTTAAATTCTAGCTAGCAGGCATACAATAATTTTTGGCACCAGCCTTCGTTGGGACTGGTTGATCTTCAAATTGAAAAGCAACAGGACGCCCACTAGTTGTCGTTGAACAAGCTTTACCTGTAGTTCTAAGAAGTCAACTCGACATGGGTGTCGTGACACTGACATCAATCAGCCCAGTAAACGAAACTGGAAAGGACAACTGACACATCACAGACGGCCAGTAGTTTTGAGTTTTGGATAAAATTGCAAACAACATTCTTGGAAATTACTTGTAATTTTTAGTGATGAGTCACTCATATCAGTGGCGAGGCGAACACATATAACTGCCGACTATGGTGTAACCAAAATCATTTGCAGCATAAAAGTGATGCCCTAAGGTTTTTAGTTTTGTGCCCTAAACAAACAAACAAAAACCTACCGGATATTCCTATTCCTGCAACCATAAAAGGCATCGTTCATCTTGACATGCTAGAAAATGTTAGTTTGATTGCGATGATCATCATGGACACCTTCACTATCTGCAAGTATACACTTAATTAACATTACAATAACTACACCATTATTCTGTTATTTATAAACATGTTTGAATACTGCCGTTAAGAAACAACTATTCGAGGCTAAAAAGTTTGGTTCTCATCAGCGTAATGGATTTTAGACTTTAAGTTATTTAATCTAATAGGAATCGTTTGTGCTCACAGAATTTTTACACTCACTGTATAGGACGATTTACGTAATCCACATCTTAAAGGTCTAGATTTAACACAGCCATTACTGAGATTAAACCAAGTTCTCATTCTCTGTGAATCATAACCCTTGATTCTATAGTCCCAAGGAATGTAATGAATCCGTTGTAATCTCAGAGGAACGCTTCCTTGCTTCAGCTCATTTGCATTAAAACCGAAACCAAAACATTTGAAAAACTACGTATTTTCTATATCTTTGTTACTACGATATATACATTTAGTATTACTTAAAAGTTTGTTACGTGTACTGTAATTTCAGTTTTTGTGGTTCCAAATTAGGTTAATTATTGTTGAAGTTTAAAGAGGAACTTTAAATGAACCACCACATCGACTTTACTTTATTCTTGTTACTTTTTGAGGTATAGAAAGTGTGCTATTTCATTAGACTTGTTACTTCGACACATTATTTCGTGATTTGAAAACAATGACACTGTATGGTCTGAAGGTTTAGTTACATTTCAAAATTATAAAAGAAGGAAATGAAACAAAAATTCGTTTTGAAAAATTATGGTGTAGTTAAAGAAACTTTCTCTCTCTCTCTCTTTAGTGGGAAATATTGTACACACATATAGTGTAGAGCATACGCGTGGTTGGAATGTTAGATTTTTTAAAAGAATGAAAATTTAGCGTCAGAAAATAGACGTGGCGGAAAAATTGTCGCATTAGACATTATACTCAATTACCTCAAATAAGTTTTTGGAAACCAATCAAAAGATCATATATTTAAATTACAAGCCTATTTAAAACAAGGACTGTAAGCCCACAAATATAAAATACAAACATTAGATTTTTTTTAAAGAATACAAATTCTCCGTCAGGAAGTAGACGTGACGGAAAAAGTGTCGCATTAGACATTTTACTCAAATACCTCAAAAAATTTTTGGAAAACCAAACAAAAGATCTTATATGTTTTAATTGCAAGCTTTTGCGTTCAAAATCCTTTCATAATTTCCTATTTCCACGTAAAACGAAGGATTGAAGTTAGGATTCCTTCCATGGTATACGAATACTTCAATTGTTAGTTCTACAAGTACCTTTATCTGTAAACACATTTAGTATACCAGTTTTTAATGTCATTGTTGTAACAAACTATAAAATTTAAATTCTTTAAAAAAAGCTTTTTACTTAATACAAAACAATAAATGTATTTAAATTCTTTAGTCTTTCCACATGATGCTCACAAAACGTTGAAACTTATGTTACCATGATCATAAAGTGTAGTTGTGTACTCAAATCTTTTAATTTGGGTATGATGTAATTTATATAAAAATAGTAACCTTTTCCATTATAAACAGAAATAAAATATAATAATTGTTTGTCCTTCAGGTACATAATTGTGTTCCTCGTTATCTACATAAAATATTTTCATTCGCAACGTGGTCGATTTAAATACAAAAACATACTGTTGCAACTAACGATGATGTATTTCTGATGCTCCTGGATATAAAATATAAAAAAAATACAGTTTATAGAAGCAGACAATTCAAGAAATAAAAATAAACTAGGTCTGTCTAGAAAGTTCAGTGATTGGTCTAATATATCGGTATTCAACGTTTGAAATAGCGCGCGTGCATGCGTACGCAGGCATGGACATATCTGGGACCTGCCATCTGTCGGGAATTACGCGAGGCTTCTATCGCATTACTTCTACAGTAATTGCAACAGAGTGTTCCGAGTAGTGTGCCTCGAAAACCCATGGAGCTACGACAAAACATTAAGTTCTGCTTCAAATTGGGTAAAACGGCGTCAGAAACCCATGAGACGTTGGTGCAAGTGGTTTGCTCGGTTTAAAAATGGCGATATGTCGATTGAGGACAAACCTCGTTCTGGACGTCCATCAACTGCCCGAACGGATGAAAATTTTGTGAAAATTCGAGAACATGTGCTCGCAGACCGTCGACAGAACATTGTTCAATTGCGAGAGATAGTGGGGTATCATGGAGTTCGTTTCAGCGAATTTTAACCGAAGATTTGGAAATTAAAATAGTCTCCAATTTTGTGCCTTGGGTTCTTACTGACAATAAAAAAAGTCGAATTAAAACATGTCGTGCTTTGAAATAACAGCTTCAAACCGATCTAAATTTCCTGCCGAAGTGATGAGTGTTGGTTCTATGGTTACGACCCCGAAAAAAAAACAACAGACAAGTGAATGCAAGACGTTATTGTCACTCCGTCCAAAAAATGTCGTCAAATAAAAAATCAAGACAATGATCATTTGCTTTTTTTATGTGACTTGGGTAGTTCATTCAGAGTGTGTTCTACCAGGTCAGAACGTCAATCAAGCTTTTTAGCAAAAAGACCCGATTTGTAGCTGATAGGGGACTGGTTTTTCCACCACGACAATGCACCTGCACACACAGCCATCTCTGTTCGCCAGATCTTGCCAAAAAATGGCATGGTACCGCTGCCCCACGCACTTTACTCACTGATCTGGCTCCGTGTGATTTTTTCTTCTTTCCACGTATGACAAATGGTATGAAAGCAGGAAGCAAAATTTCACAGCCGCACGTTGTTAACTTAAACTCGCCATCATAAAAAACGAAAAGAGAACAAAACAGCACCAGTGAAAACTATCTCTGAAGACGAACAAAACAAGCCGAGTCGACGACACCGGTCTCTCTGAACTGGCGACGAGCTGCACTTTACATGCCTGGCGGCAGGAACGCGTACTACACAAGCCCCGCCCACCTCAGTGCAATTCCGGTTACTTTTGGGTACGCCCTCGTATACTTAAAACTTTAACTGTGAAAATTGATATTCAAATAAGGACGTAACAGAAATATTCAAATAATTTTAACATAATTTACTTTATTTATTTATCTGTGTAAAAAGGTTTGGTTTTTGTTAATTTTATATTAAGTGTACGTTTTTGATTCACACTATACTACGTTTAGAGGAATTGGACTAAAGTTTTTAATTAGCAAAGTTATTTTTAATGGACAAATTGTATTCTAACTGGTTGTTTAACTGGGCGGTGATAATACAAATTGAAATTTATCCGTTGTCTGGAACAATGTATCTTGTTTTATATTAAAATATTATGTGTGGTTTTTAGTAAATGTAACGTAATTGAGTGTTTGTGTTTCAACAATTGACAAAATACTATACTACTTTACTGTGGAACTTAAGAATGGTTGAATAACCGAAATAGCCGTCGTACAACGGTAAACATTAGAATATTGGAGACGGAAAGTCACAATAATTATTCATGACAAATTGTAATTTTCAAAACTAAATTTTTACTTAAAAATTAACATTAAATTAATTTTATAAACATTAGTATGTTTCTAACGTTAGTTTCTAATGTTAATATGTTCTCTAGCAACTCAAGGCTTCTATTCTAGATTGATAATATGTAATCGTTATCAATAAGGGCACAGTTTTTGGTAATTTCACTTATCAGATTTAATTTAATATTTTAATTGTTCTTTACTTTTCGAAACGTTTTAGATTAAAACAAACTCTTCGGTTCAGACAGCAAGTTAATTTTAATTTTTACAAATATTATTTATCCTAAGTAGGCCTACTACTGCCTCAGGCTTAGTTTTTTTCACAATAACTTATTCATTTGATTTTGACTTTGTTATTATTATTGACTACAGTGTATATCTCCAAAATTATTAGCAAGATATTTTCATAATTTTTTTAGTTTATTTATTTCAGATAGGCCTTCAACAATTAACCCTGTATAATCCTTCTACATAGATAAATCTTAGCTGTCATATTTCATTTCTAATAACCTGACAAGAAATTTTCAGCAGGGATTACAGAAATGTGTTTTATATAAGAAGCGTGAATTAAAGGAAAGATAAGGTTCCGCGACAGGATGTCTTATCCTGGGTGATTTATGTCTTTATTAGATCTCTTCCATCTAAACATTCAAGGATCCACAGAAAAGTTGGAACAGAGCGTAAGACAAGTTTTAAATATATTTAAAATAATTGTGTGGAGCTTTTAGAAAATTAATGTTTACTCCAGCTATTTCGTAAAGGAAATCATGTATTTTTGTTATTGTTTATTATTGAACAATTTCTCAGTAGTAGAATTTAAGCAGGTTTGTCAACAAACAATTTTACTGTATTTCAGATCAATTACTTGTAATGGTATTAATGTAGCATCAATTACTATAGTATTATTGCTTGAAGAATAACTACAAATATTTATGCTGACTATATGTAGCTTGCTTTGAAATGCAAATAGTAACGCTTAAACTCATGACGATTTATATAATTTGTAGGGTTATTATACAAACTATATCTGCTAGGATCCATGAAATAAGTTTGAGTACAATTTTCTGCCAATCCTAACGTAACACTTTCACTAAAGTTTGTCGACGCGTTTCGGAATTCCTCCATTATCGAGACCTATTTCAGTACTGGATTCATCCGTTATGGAATCGTCTAGATATAGTTAGCCACGCCCCTCCTCCTACTACCGGGTGCTGCTGCTTACAGGACGAAAACTAAAAACAAGATTTAAGGAACATATTAGATCTTATAAATATGAAAAAAGAGATTCAAATTACGCAACACACTTATTAAATGAGGGTCATATGCCATAAGAAATGAATAAAACAATGAAGCTCTTACACCAAAGTAACAAAGGAAGACGGTTAAATATAATGGAAAACATGGAAATTTTCAAACTAAAAATGAACGGAGAAAATATTATTAATGAACAAATTAACAGTCAATCAGAAATAACTTTCCAAACTCTAAAATTTTTGAAAAAAAAGATTTATTACATAACATGTTACATAACAGATTACATAACAGATAAGCAGCAGCACCCGGTAGTAGGAGGAGGGGCGTGGCTAACTATATCTAGACGATTCCATAACGGATGAATCCAGTACTGAAATAGGTCTCGATAATGGAGGAATTCCGAAACGCGTCGACAAACTTTAGTGAAAGTGTTACGTTAGGATTGGCAGAAAATTGTACTCAAACTTAATTCATAGGGTGTTTCAAAAAGTACTTTACAACTTTAAAAAATCATATTAATTTATTCAGAGAACCTACACAGGTGATTTTAGTGTCAATTTGTGGGGAAACACATCAAGTTTGTTTACCCTATAATCTACCTATCTAGATCTTTCTTCTATGTAAATTATGGCATTAAATGGGATCAGCAGAAGTAATAATACATTTGATTAATTAAATACAATAACGAATCTCAACAGTTAAGTGTGGCAAACACAAAAACTCATAAATATTATGTAGTTTGAGTCAAAATCAATTATTAACTGTTAGACTTAAACAAATAAAAGAGCACTGTGGCGAAAAAATCACACTGATTTAAATAAAAACCCGAACCACAAAACAAGGAACAAAAACTATAACTAAACAACTAAATTGTAAGTTAAGTTTAATACCTTACCCTTATGTACATTTCGATGACATGGTCATCATCCTCAGAGGGTTTAAAAGGGTAAGGTATTAAACTTAAATTACAATTTAGTTGTTTAGTTATAGGTTTTGTTAATTGTTTTGTGATTCGGGTTTTTATTTAAATCAGCGTGTTAGACTTACCTAAATATGAGGATTGGTCAGTAGTCCGTGTTTAAGTTTTTCGAATTTTTCATAATTGAACACTTTTAGAAAGAACGATATTAGATCCATATAAAAAGCACTGCCAATTTGTAGTTATTCGCGTTTTTACCAACGGAGGGGTACGTGTCATATAACCTAACAAAGTTGTTTGTTTTTTCATTGTAAATATATTTATTACCTACGCATCTAGTGGATCAGGCAATTTGTATTTCGTATTTCTTCTCTACTTAATAACGTGCATATTTTTGCAGTAGAGTTACATTATTAAAAGTTTAGACCATGAAACATGCGTTCTTTTAATTCGAAGAAATGTTAATACATGAGATTCTGGAGCATATTAATTCTGACTGTATAAATAAGTCCCTAGAGCACTGACCTCACCCCTACAGCGAGGGCAACGCTCCTACACTTTATCTAATTTACATTTTAACCGAGAGCAAAGGTTTTCCGCAAAGTGTCCTCGTTACTCTATCGTCGTTGTTACTGCGTACTTTTCTAAATGTACATTTAGTTTTGTTAAAGTGTCTTACATACAAGTATAAAATTAGTACTCTTTCTCAGCCTAATGTTATCTGAACCGTTCTGTTCATATGTAGCTCTCCTTTCCATTTTTTAAAAGCTGTAGTATAGAAATTATTACTTTATCGGCCTAATAGACGAGGGATAGCGTACTACACCTCAAAGTTTAAGGTCTCCAGTTTACATCCAGGTGAAGACTGTATGTATAGGTGTCATACCATTTGATATAACCATTTCGATTATTAAAAATAATTATGTAAGGATGACTCATCGTCAAAATTGTACCTCCCAAACTAGTATCGTATAATTTATATACGTACTGAGCAATGTATCGAAGATTTCTTATAATTTTTTTGTAAAGAGTAATTTAATGTATTAAGACAAATTGTGGACAAAATATTATACAAATAATTTACTATCGCGAAGATAGAACGAACAAACAACAACCAAAATAGGACACAAGCGAACAATGGAATAATATTTAAATTTATTTTATAAATAGCGTAAACCCCTGCGTGCTCCGCACGCCAACCCCGTTGGAACTTTCTATACACATAATCATGTTATGTTTTCTTTATAATAAATGTGTAGATTAATAATAACACCAAAGCTAAGATGGTAAATAATGTTAAATGTCCAAATCAAATAATTTCGTATATTTTATAACAGCAGTTATGATAAAGGTTAAAAAGAACCAGCAAGGCTCAGGTTTACACTTTAATATATACCTTAAAGTTAGAAATACAAATAATTTATTCAAAGTTCGAAATCAGCTGTTAAAGGAAGTATTGGAGCAAACAGATGTTTTATCTGTTGTTTTATTCAATTGGTTGGTATGGTAATAACTGCAAATACATGTGTTGATTCCTCAGTGTAGGCCTAACCTAAGATTTATCCAATTAAATTTACAAATATTGAAATAAAAATGTTTTATCAAAATGAATTACAGCCTATGTTACTCAGGAATAGTGTCTCTTTTTATTAGTAAAAATATTTTTTCAATCGGTTCAGTAGTTCCAAAGATTACTTCCTAAATACAAACAAATTTTACATCTTTTTAATATTAGTATAGATAAGGTAGTTTTAAACTTTAAAATTATATTATATAAATTTTGACTCAGGCCTACTTCAAACTTTTTTTGATCAAAGGAAAAGTTTTAACTACCTTTGTACACTTACTGAGGACTTTGTACATGAATAAACGGTATCAGGAAACTGACACATACTTTCTCCCTAAATTTTACAGTTTATAGTACTTTAGGTCCCTAATAAACTATAAAATTTTAATCAAAATCGTTAGAGCCGTTTTTGAGAAAAGTTGATTTTTCCGTTATTTTAAGGGTTTTTATGGGAAAATTACCCTTAAAAATAAAAAATTCACAAAAATGAAAAAAACGCCTGGAGATACCGTGGATTAATACCTCCATACCAAATTTCATCAAAATCGGACGACTGGTTTAGGCTCTAGGTCTGATAACATCCACACAGACACACAGACACACAGACACACACACAGACATCACTCCGAAAACCACTTTTTTAGGTTCAGGGGGACCCAAAACGGATATTTCCACCAAAAACTCAAACTCGAAAATTTTGACGAATACAATACTTTCTCCATATACTATGGTATAGGGGGAGAAAGTAAAAAAGTAATACATAAGTTTTACGTGCTTAGAACAACAAATATAAAAACAATGATAAATATTCGACTTCTATATATTTTATAACATGTTGGTAGCATTATAAGTAATTTTAATAATTTAAATAGGCAGATTTTGCATTTGTACATTTTTACAAACTATTTTTTTATTATAAGAATATAAGATAAGAGGGAAAGTAAAATTTCCCTTGGCCTATTCTTTAGTAGCGGTAACATTCCCTATCTTGTGGGAGTGCAGAGAAATTCCCACTCCTCGCGTATGCGCGTTACATGGTACCGACCAAAGGAGCAAGTGATTTGCACTGCAGCAATATCAGAGCACAGAGCATTCTCTGTAGATTATAATTTATTATTCTAAAAATACTTACCTAGAATATACTGTTTAATGCCTTGCTTCTGCTTGCATACTTTTTATAATTATATTATATATTGTTCCATTCTTCAATGTTGTAGCCTTACTGGATTGTTAATATTAATATTATAATTACCTTATGGTGTGCCTTAGATTTTAATAAAACCCTAGAGCACACAGCACATAACATTTTCCGCAAACAAGGATACCACCTGGCTTATAGAACTTCCCACAGCCTGGATAAAGTTTTAAAACCTAAAAGAGCAAGAGACCCTTACCAGTATAACAGCAGCGGTGTATATCAATTATCGTGTGATGACTGCCCACAAACTTATATAGGCCAAACTGGACGCACTTTTAAAACCCGTTTAAAGAACATATTCCCTCATCCAAACCTTCTACCACCAAGAAAATAGTTTAAAAGTTCACAGAACATTTAATTAACACCAACCATAGTTACACAAACATCAATAAAAACTTGAAAATACTACATCACTGCAATAAAGGTCCGTTAATGAACGCAATGGAGGAATATCACATATATAAAATGCAAAAATTAAATCCAGACCATCTTCTTAACAACAAATTGCAATTTAGTTCCCACACCATTTTAGATTTGATTAATAGCACTGAAACAGTTCCAACGTGTCACAATATACAAACATAATATACATAAGCCCCCTCCTCAATGCGCGAGATCCTTATCTGTTGACCGGACATTACCTCAGTTGACGATCGAAGACATTCGAGAACGGTCACCGATAATATATGTCGACCGTGTTTATGTTGAAAAGTTTTAAAATGTGTTGTAATTGTGTTGTTTAAGTGTTTGTAAGTGTATTCGTGTGTACATTTGATAATGATTGATTAAAGAGTCGAAACGCGTCATGTAAGTGGAAAGATATAACCTACTAACCACATCAACCAAGGATTGTTTGACAGAATCGCCATAAGGTAATTATAATATTATATATTGTTATTATTAAGTAACTATTATAAGACGCAGCCTGTATATTTTCCGTAATTTCAACTAACTTTCCAAAATAGATTAAAACTTAAGAAATAATAAAATAATTTGAAATAAGTCTTTTTCCTTAAACAAACTATAAACTTCGCTTATCTTGGACAGAATTCGAAAAACGGTTCGAAAGCCAAACTAAATTTTTAAATAAATTTCGTTCGTTAAACCCATTCTAAACTCTGATTATCTTGCACTTTATTCGAAAGATGTATCGTAGGCTAACTTCTCATAGTAAACCAAACATTTATACTATTAATTGTATTTCCTACCCGACCTGGTAAGCTCTACCCGTAAAGGCAGCACAACACAGATGAAAATAAGTCTGTATTAGCCTTTGCATACTAGATACAACTAACTGAGCCTTACTCCCTAAACAAATTTCATTAACATACACCCAATACATATTTACAGTATAAACATCTACTCTGACTCTATTTAAAAATCACTTAGACCCTTGGAACGACCCCACCTAAGCTGCAACTATGCTGGCACAGTTTTCCTTTTTCATATTTCTTCGAGCCTATTTGAATCGACCTCCGAATTAATCAGTTATAATTACCTGTACTACACTATGAATGGAAAATTGAAAGTACACCATTTCAACCATCAGCTTTAGTTCTGAAATTAATTGAAAAGTACAAGTTGGGTATATTGGAGTCTCACACTATGCAAAGTCACTGATAAGGAGTGGTGGGGATATGGCTGTGTGATAGGCAGCAATAGGTCGTTCTAGTGGTGAGTTGATCCAGTAAGCTTCGAGTCGGTAAAAAAAAACGATTCTGTAATTATTACACAGCTCTATTGCAAATACGATTCAATCGATCGCGTTCCTGATCGGAAAATCGTTAGTGATATTTTTCTAACGTAGTGAACCTTAATTACTAAGAAGATCAAGTGGTCGTCCTTAAAATATTAGAAAATTTTAAACTGGGTTCAAGTAGCGCTAGAGCCATCCTCAAGGCATTCAGCTCGAAAACTTGTCTGC
>JAGFPH010001626.1:96248-114271 GCA_018207615.1 Philaenus spumarius | reverse complement strand
TAGCGCTAGAGCCATCCTCAAGGCATTCAGCTCGAAAACTTGTCTGCTGTGTTTCGTATATGTGCAGTCAGAACTTTCTTTTATTTTAAAGTTGGTTTGACTGCAAATTCAAATAGTTACTGTGTCATGTCAGAAAACTTTCTCCATCCTAGATTGAAGGAATCGAAAATTCAAAGAACGTTTGGGTTCAACAGGAAGGAACTTTAGCCAACGCTGCTCGCCTGTTTTACTTGTTATTCTGGGAAATATGATTAAAAATCAACTCGTGATTTCGAATTGGGTGTCCTGTTTATCCGATTTGCCACCCTGCGATTTCCCTGCGGGGTTACCTACGGTTTTCCAACATAAGCCTCAAACTATTAGCCTCTAGAAGACTATTTAGAAGAATGGCTGCTATTCGCCAATAACGGCCGCCATCTGAGCGATGCTATTCCAAAGCCTAATGCACGAGATTAAAAGTCCTCTTTAAAAATTAAAGCTTTGAAATGAAAATAACTTTATACGGTTTCATTGAACTTTAAAATGTTGTATTAAAATCTGCCGCAGTCTGTATTTATGGTATGTGAAGGAGTATCGTAAATATTAAGTTGGGGAAATAAGTTGGTGGAATGCAAGAAGAAAAGTTGGTTAGGCATGACTTAAATAAGTAAAAATATGGTTGCTTTCTTATTTTCTTAAATCAAAAAATATTCACACGATTCTTTCAATTCGACACATATTTAAATCCATCCGAACGTCAACACCACCATGGCGGAAAAAGGCAGTCGTCCCAAGGGCCACGATCCCTCTTTTCCATCACATTTACATTTTAACACTCAGTGTTATTAGTATATAGTGAAGTCATTAAGGACGATACATTTTGTATGAAACGATAGATCAATTGCCTACATTATGTTTTGGCTGGTGACATATGCAGGGTGATCAATTCAAGATGGCCACCATTGGTATCTCGGAAACTATAAAAGTTACAACAAACTTTAAATGGGGGACCTTCCCTACTTTTTCTCTGGCATTAAAAATACAATATTAAAATTTCCAAAAACTCCGCCATTTTTCTGCTCTTTAAATTGATATATAACATAAGATATATTTCATTTGCGTTAGATAAGAGAAAAATGTTTTTTTCTGAAACCATGCAAGCGCGATATTGCTACATCTATACATAATTAATTTGCTAGGGGTTATTTTGTGAGTAGAACTCCTCCTAGAGTTTTTAACCGATTTTGATGTTTTTGGTGTCATTTTACAGCTCACTCTGAAGTTGTGCTTCCCTTAAAATGAGCTCAATGTATGTTAAGGGCTTCGCCCCAGTGGCCCTCAAAGTTGCCATGTTAATCTTATGGAAGGTCAATCTTAAGGAAGAAGAAGAAAGATTTCTTTTGATTTTATCAGGGGCACAAAAAACAGCTGTTCGTATGAAAAGCTTAAAACAGCTGATTTTGATCAACAGCTGATTTTGATCAACAACTGATTTGGATCAAAAACTGAATATAATTTTAGGTTAGGCAAATCAAGCAATAGCGAAGCATTGCCCGGTCCACTAGTATCATATAATTTTATGATATGATTCGCTATTTAGTGTTTTGTAAATAAATCCATTTCTCCGAAAACAGCGTTTTTTTTAGTAAATGTACCTTTTTCTCAAAAACCGTTAAAGCTAGGACCTTGAAACTTTGCACACACATGTAGGGTATTATTATACACAATCACTCCAGTTGGTTTTTATAAATACTAAAAAACAAAAAAGTTTAAAAATATTTTATGGGAACTTTTACGTTTAAAATATGTATACTTATGAAAAACATTTTACCGAACGAATAAATTAAGATAAAACAAATTTTTTTAGTGAAACTGTTGACAAAGGAAGTAGGAAATAATGGTAAAAATTTCAGATCTCTAGCTCTAATGGTTTTTTTTATAAAAAGGTATATAAGCTAACATGGCGGAAGATAGGGAGGTCTGCTCCCCTTAGTGCAGTATTTTAAAATAAATCTTGTAGGTTTTGATAAATGTACACATGCTATAATTTGTAACACACGAAAAACTGAAAAATTATGTTCGAATAATTATGTTTTCTACAAACAAAATTTATCTAAAGATCGAAGCCTATAGCATTATTTGTACTAGTGTATTAATACAATGTTTTAATTTAAATTGAGTTATAAATATTAGAAATAAAGACAACAAAACAGAACAAATTGAACGTATTGTGAAAGGTGCAGTGGAAATTAAAGTGAAAATCTGAAAATAATTTAAGAAGGAAGTAGACTTTTATCAAGATGTAACTAGAAAGTTTAAACCTTCATGTAAGAGAAAGGTAAATATTAAAAACCAAGAAAAAAGAACAGCATTTGGAAAATTACTACACTAAACAAATTATAAATAGGTAGATAAATATTATTAAGTTTATCTAAACTAAACAAGGAAAAAATAAATGGAAAATAGTTACATCACCCATAAACATAGTAATCTAAATAATAGAACTGACTAAGAAATGTCTAAGAGTTAGACAGGACAGGACTACTTCAAAAGCAAGTAGGCCTAATAGTAGTTTACGCAACGATTGTATTATGAAGGCCTTTAAGCCACGAGTAAGATGTAAGTTGGAACACGAGCGAAGCGAGTGTTCTAAATATCTCACGAGTGGCTTAAAGGCTGAATACAATCGTTGCGTACACTACTTTATCTACGACCAAAAATATACAGGCTATTTGATGTTTGATAAATAAACTGGTTATAAACCTTTTCGTAACGAAATTTAGATTTTTCTGGCAACAAATTGTTCAGAGCCGAATTTGCTTTTGTATTAATTTCCTCTGGAGTTAAACAAAATTCATCACTATCACTCATGTTTGCGGAATGCGTCAACTCACGTTTGAGGTTAGTTACAATATCACACTAACATCCGGAACGTATGGGTACAATCAGCTGATGTACGAATAGCGTTATTTTTATTACAACTCTACTTCCGTCAAATGACGAGCTCTCATTGGTCTAGAGCCTATTATGTAAAGTGACTCCTGTTAGGTAATGATATCATTACCTAATCGGGTTGGCTTTTGGTTTGTAATGTACCTCTTTCTGATGTTACTTGTAATAGCGTTATTGGTGTTTATTGCAATGGTCGTAGATAAAATGTATTCTACTACTTATGGGATCTAATTAGCTGCTTTACCTTTGCCTTGACAGTATTAACCTGGACAGTAAATTACTACAGTCTTTTCATGTTTTGTAATTACCCTTAGTCGCTAGGCGGGGATTTACCCGCATTCTCATCAAAACTGAAATAAAGCTGTAACTGTTCAATGTTGACAAACAATGTTCCAGGTATCTTTCTTCTGACCTCTTTCGAGCAGCCATGTGCCATCCTTGCTTAATTTTAACGAATCATCAGCCTGTGATAAGCTGCGGAAGTGAACGGTCCCATCAGTGCGGGTCTCTTGCCGCTAGCGCGCTTTTGTGCTGTAAGAACTTTGGGGTTTTCCCCACTAGCGTTCCAAAATTAAATGTAAGTTTTTCGTAACTTCTTGTTATTGTTTAGGTTCGTACGACTTAACACAACTTTGCTCTTTGTTGCCAACATTGCTGTTCAGCTGTCATTTTTTTATTTTCCAAATGGTACATTCTCTATGTAGCTAGACCTATAACATTCATCAGCTTTTTCATTTTGTACTTTTTATTAGCAAATTTCCATAGGAAAAATGAGCTATTGCAGTGGCCCTTATGGTGAGACCTAAGGTCAGGATAGGTAAATGAGCACCGATCATGGTACTCAGAACACGTTTTGGGGTGTCAAGCACGTTTTTTTGACCGGATGTAACTATTTTTTCATATTTTTCTTACGACAATGAAACTTTTTTAAAGTATTATATAACAAAATAAATGCAGGATATTATTCTGCACATTTTGTTTTTTACACGACTTTATAGCTCGCTTCGTTCCCCCAAAATCGATCAAAACGTAAAATACCATAAATGTACCCGGTTCAAATCCACGTGAGGGGGGCGGGTTCTACCATTGGTCATCTTACGACCTGAGTTTTACAATGAAAATTTAACCCTACCAAATTTTAAATGCTGCAAAATGGCGACAAAAATTCTGGAAAATGAAAGTGCGGGGATTTCCGCTAGCGCCTACTGTCGTTAGTCCTAGGGGTGCGTCTAACTAAGGGTTAATAACATTATTTAACGACTAGTAAGCCCCCCGTGAAAAATCACAGGCAGGTTAATTAGATACTCATCAGAAATACATCATTTAAAAAAATACCATTTAAAAACAACAGAATAATTTATCTAGGCCTACCTAACTATGCTGACGGGGATTTTTAACTCGGTAAATGTGTACATTTAGAAGAATTATAAAATTGTAGGCCTATATATTAATATTTTTTATTTGTAAACGTTATTATATATTCAAAAAAAAAATTTAATGTTATCTTTTAATGGCTTTTTATTTCATAGCCTATTGATAGATCAAATGATTTAGAAGTTATTGTAGTGAAGAAATTAATAATTGAATATGGTAGACGAAGTTAAACGATTGGCATAAAAACAAAAGATACATTTTTAGGCATCTTTAAATTCATATAAACGAATAATATTGATGCTAAAAGGTTGTATTTATGTACGCAGTTTATAACCTCTAAGCAACGTATTATAGCATACGTTAGTTCTATAACTCATATTAAATTAAAAAAAAATCAACTTCACAAGAAATTATAATGATTGAAGATGTAAACATAACCCCAAAGTATAATCTGCGCTACAACTTAATGGTTGAAATCAGCTGTTATATTTTATGTTACTCACGTACGTACGTATACTTGCTTTTATAGAAGTTGATTACTTACGACAATTCAAGTAATATCTTGAATACATATATTTTGTTATAAATGTAGAACAATACAGTGCTGCAGTTAATCAAAAAATATTAAAACCTCCGTTTTCAACAAAAATATCAAGAAGTATTTACTAAATGCTTCCTCAGATATTGTAAGAAACTTTGTGTGCTGCACTCGTAATAATCCTCGCATTGCTAATCCCAATCTTAATCCATCCTAGTTTTCACTTTTGAAATCTCTAAATTCCAACATTTTGAAAGTAATCATTAAAGTGAAGATTTAATTGGAATATATTTAAGATGTAATTGTGCCTTTATATTTTTTTACTTGAATAAGTGAAAAGATAGTTGCTTCGTTTTTTTTTAAAATAATTTAATATTAACAACATTATTTCAATTTGACTAATACAGGGCGTTCTAAAAAGAATAACGGGAATTTGAACGAGCGCTTCTGAAAGACTGTTCAAAATATCTAAACGATTTAAACATCAATCTGAAGTTAAAATAAGTAAGTTTTGTTTACCATGTAGCATGGAGCCAAACGTTGACCTTGACATGCGCAGAACAGTTCATCAGTCATCAGTCATCACATGCCAATACGATGTTGATATTGCAAACAGAAGGCACAGTGGGTTCTTTGGTACGCTCAGTTAAAATCGATTGTTAGTGTGCAGCGTCACTTTCGAGAAACTTATGCAGGACAAAATTCACACAATGACAAAGCCATTCGTCGCTGGTTTAACAAGTTTCGAGACACAGGAAGTGTGTTGAAAGGACATTAACCAGGCCTGGCGAAAACAAGTGAAGATAAACTAGTTGAACATATCCCGCAATCTTGTATCAGAAGCCCGAAAAATCTCTTGATTCAGTTAAACGTAAACAAAACAACACTTTACAAAGATTGCAACTTCGTGCCTACAAATTTCAGGTTAGACAACGGATAAAACCCACCGATCGCCCTAAGCGTTCAAACTTTGCCAGTTTAATGCTCAATGTGATTGACGACAATCCAACGAGTGCTGTTCTCAGACGAAGCAACATTCCACACAAATGGTGTTGTTAATCGTCACAATTGTCGGATATGGGGTTCAGAACTACCAAACGTTATCCATGAACACAGCCGCGATTCACCAAAAGTGAACGTGTGGTGTGGTTTACTTTATGAACGAATGATATACCCTGTAACACTAACAGCCATGTAACAGAAAAACTATACGATAAAAAATAAATCAGCAGTTTCCCATAGTGTCTAAAAACACAGAGGTTTGGTCTAAATAAATAAAATGACGCAATACATATATAACAGTAAACATTTATAATTTCATATATATATATATAAATTCCTTTGTGACGCAAAATAATTACAACAGAATCATTTTTAATAAATAAAAAATAAAAGCAGACTTAAAAGATATATTAATATGTGAACGTATGTAACGTGTAAGAACTATGTAAGAAGTCATTTAAATAATTACGGTTGAAGTGGACAGTTAATGAAGACAAGCAGTAATATAATAATAAACATTTTAATTAGGCAGAGACAATCCAAAAGCAACTTATAAAAAAAAATAATAAACACTTGTATAACAAATTGCAGCATCAGCGTATATATCGAGATACGGAAGGCTTAGCACAAATGGCGTACGTGCGGATTTGCATGTAAAGCTCTGAAAGAGAGTCGCGTCGCACTACGTTCCAGAGAGAAACAGAGTCAAGATGGCGTAGCTAACTAAACACATAGCTAGTTGCTGGTGGTGGAGAATTTGTTAAAAAATGTAGTATTTCTTCAAGAATCGTAACGAATGTTGTGCTAAGGTGAAATAGAGGTGTTTAGGAGTTGGTGAGGTTGTACGAAACAAAATCTTTCGTATACTTTTTCTAAAAAGTGAACTTTTAAAAAGTTACCATGTGCTCGGACGAACGCGTTAGTAAAATACAAGTGAAGTGACTATATCGAGTAGAGTCAGTGAAATCCTAGGTAAAAATACAATAACAACAGGTATCGTGAGTAGATATGGCCATTATTTTAAGTTTAAAAGTCTGCATTTTTGAAAACTTATAAAAAATTGAGAAATAACTTAACTTAAACTTTTCACTTATTGTGTCATTTATTTGCAAGCTAGGGCTGACAAAACTTTGTATAATTTGTAAATAGTTAATTGATTTGCATGTTTAATTGTTCTATGACGTTGATATTTTTTGTTGTAAATATTCATTTTCTAATTATGTTTGAGTAAACAAAATAGTTGTTGCCACAATGTCTTGAATTTCTTTATTCAGCCACGAACATCCAACTAGCTTGTACTTTAACAGCCAGGTATCCACCCCTGAGGAAATTAAATTAATTTAATAAACATTTTACAGTAATTGATAATTATAGATAGATAGATGCTAATAGAGCATAAATGAAGTTATATGTGGATTATTATACGTACTACGATTACTATTTTTTTAATTTTTATTATGTGAGTTAAGTGAAGGTGATATTAAGGTTTTGAAAGTAAGGTGAATTAAAGTAAGGTGGAGCATAAGGTGCAATTCTACGTTGGAGTTAGGGGAGACATATGATGTGGTGAGTTTAGGTAAATGGTGATTTTTATTATGGAAGTAAGGCAATAGGCCTAAGAGGTGTTTTAAATGATTTAAGGTATTTTATGAGCGACGACTTCTGGTGATAAGGTGAATAAATGAAAGAGGTGAAGGAGAGGTATTAATGATTGTTGAATAATCCACATATAGCATTTTATTTTTTATTTGAAATTTTTTTTTTATTTTTGAAATTTTTACCGAACCATTTTTTTTTTAATACATTATACTTAAGATATTCTTTACTCTTGCAACTCTCCGTTACAACCCTTTCTTTTCCGCCGAAAAAACAATTAATGGCTTACTTTGTCTTGATAAGCTTGAACAATGTTTGTTTCCTTAAATCGAAGACATTGAACAGCAAGCTGGTCTAAGTGTCATTTTCTGGAAGATGGCGCCAAGCCTCATCACCGTCAGGAAGTGTGCGATACCCTAAACAACAGGTTTCCAAATGGTTGGACAGGAAGGGATGCACACATTCCCTGGCTTCCCAGGAGTAATGATTTAACTCATTTGGACTTTTTTTCTGGGGTTACATAAAGAACATGCAGAAAAAAATCACGATTTGAGACATCCGCGTGAACGAATTTCCATATCGATCACGACTGTCTCACCACAAATGCTATAAAACACTTGGCAAGAAATCGATTGCCGCTTTGATGTCTACAGAGCAACAAATTGAGCTCACGTCGAAACCTATTAATGTGCGAAAAAACTTGGTTTCTTACTCTCCAAATGGACATTTAAATCGTTTAAGTATGTTTAAAACTTTTCCAGTAGCGCTAATTCGAAATCCCGTCATTCTTTTTGGAACAACCTGTATTCAAATCCATCCGTGCGTCGTCAACATTACCACGACGGCAAACTCAGTCGTCCCAAGGGTCACGATCAAGGTTAAGTTAAAGATAATAACAGCATATGTACATACAATATTGTTGTGTTTACTGTGTTGGTACAGGATGCCGGGTTGAACAAACCAATTATTACACATTACTTAACTATTATACGTCAGCCGATTATTTAGACAGTTGTACCGTCCGATAGGAAATTAAAAGAGCTACAAAAAAGGTATCTTGACGTTTTTGTTAAAATGTAGGGTTTTTGAGTAACTTAGGTTTGAAGTTTTCAAAAAGCCGCCATTTTGAAACGCGTTATTGGATATAATAGCTTATTTTTCTTTAGGTAGAGAATTGTTAGGTTAAACATCATGTCAGGTTTAAACTCAATCGGTCAAACCGTTTTCTCTTGTATTTCTATCCATAGAAACATTTCCTGAAGTTTGGCTTTTTACTTACAGGACACCCTGTACATTTTTTGCTATTACAAAGTATAAACAAATTGTAATCTGTTTTGAAGAATATTATCAGAGTACATACGATTAGTCTTTTTTAATTTAAATAAATTAATAAATTGAAATATAACAGCTTATTAAAATCGGTATATTGTACAATCCTTGTATTTAGAAATAAATCGGAGAAGTTCTAATCTTTCAATGCAAGGATTTCTAATTACGCACCTCGGATATTACCCTATATCTTTAACATTCAGAGAAGGATCATGCCGAGCTTAGAAGCAATTTCCTGCTTCAAGTTAAGAAGTAAGATTTCTTAAATCCATTCTAGAATATTACCTAAGCATATTATATGGATGACAAAATGAATTTTCCTCCTTTAAAGTAGGAATATTAATTACATTATGAACTAATGTTGCTACAATTTTACATTATTAGCAGATTTAAAATAAAAAACGGAAAAGCATAAACTAATCTTTCAATAATAAGGTATAATATCAATATATATTTACAGGGTTAGTCAAAAAAAATGGACACCTTTTAATTAAAATAGTAAAATGGGTTTTAACAACAGAAAAATATTAATAGTACCGTTACAAAGAGGAATTTTCAAATTTTGTTTAACAATGTTATAGATTTTCTGTATAAGCCAAAAGGGTTACACGGCAAACATCAATTCTACAGTCAAGTTCTGACCAGACTCTGTTAAGGGTATTGACGTCAACACTCTCTTTAGCTCTTCTTATGCATTGCCTTAATTCCAAGAGGCTCAATGGTAATAGTGAATTAAAAACTTGATCTTTAACATAACCCCTAAGAAAGAAATAATCACAATGGGTCAAGTCTGAACTGCGAGATGGCCAACGCTTGAGTGACG
Organism: Philaenus spumarius; assembly: GCA_018207615.1. Taxonomy (NCBI): domain Eukaryota; kingdom Metazoa; phylum Arthropoda; class Insecta; order Hemiptera; family Aphrophoridae; genus Philaenus; species Philaenus spumarius. Next base: position 104,678 of record JAGFPH010001626.1, on the reverse strand, counting down.
CACCAATCCAGCACAGTTTGTTGTACGACCAATCCAGCGCCTGGTAATTGCTAATCGAGGTATTCTCTGACATCATGGTGTCAATGCGGTGGAGCTCTATTTTGAACCGATATGTAATCATTACTGTCTTCCTCTAGTTGAGGGATAAGCCATTCACTCACCATGTCCAAGTAGGATGTGCCTCTGACCGTACTTTCTTGAAAGTAGAAAGGCCCGTATATCTTTTGTTTTGATACTGCACAAAAGACGTTTATCATAAGAGAATCCCTCTTATGTTCAACAATTATTCTAGGATTTTGTGTTTGTTAACCTTTCCACCGATATGAAACGTTGATTCGTCCCCAAAGATTAGTCGATCAATGAATCCATCTTCTTCAAAACGTGTTTTGTCTAGTTCAAGCACACAAAAAGCTTTCTAAACGCTATTATTAATCATTTTTACTTCAACAAAAAAAGGGTTATCTAGCAACAATGTTCCAACAACAATCAGCTGTTAAAGTAAAACTTTAGTTTATTACCTACCCACATGTCCGGTATAAATTATGCAGTTTCAATGTTATTGATTTAGAAAGGTGTCTATTTCTTTTTGAAAAACCCTGTATATGAAATATGTTGTTTCTTTGTCCTCTGTAGACTCAAATTAATTCTACCGATTTTACTAAACATTTCTCATTGTATCCATATTAATGCCAATAGTATTTCGACAGGCATATCCCCACCACCCCAAACATGCCCTTGCTACAATCTAAGGGGTTGAAATGGGGTTGCTACCCCTACAAAATAAATATAAATTGCACTAACTATGAAGCTAAAATTATTTAATATTATTCTTAAGTGGTATAAAAAACCATTCGCAATACGATTACTTAAGACAAAGGGATGAAATGGGATTGTATTAACTCGTATATGACGTGTAACAACCAATCTAATAAAATGTGTGTGAATAAAAAGTGGACATATTTACGCCGTGCATATCCTTATACAAACAATTCAATGTATATGAATATTTGTATGCTTCCAAAAATTCATCCATACAAAATGTAATTCATTTAAAAAAACCTATCAAATAATGTTGTTTATACCTTCCTCAAACAGAGAAAGAGAACATTAGTTTTGTCACTTTAAAACTTTGTCGACAAAACTTATTGGGAAGTCGAAGGAAACTTGCTAATTATCAAAGTTTCTTCGCGAAATAGAGTAGCGAACTTACAAGTTTTACAATTAAATTAGATAAATTGAAAACGTATTTCTTGAAATAGAGTTTTTTGTTGTTCATTCTATTTCGTTGTCGTTCTAATTTTAAATGCGTTTACATCAGACGATTCAATAAATTTCAGGCGCTCAAGGACAAATCAGAGAAAGGATTTCGTTGCGTGTTGTGACAGGCGTTCTGATCCTCGGTGATTTATGTCTCACAAGATATGATCCTTCAAAGCTTACAAGAAAACGTTAGCACTGACATTTGTATTGATTCGTATCAGTGACGGAAATGCAACCCAAAAGAAACACGAAAATCTGTTTTTAAAAGTGATTTGCATGTATTTAAATTAAAACCAAAAGTTCAAGAGCTGATGTCGAGTTTTGAATCATTTTTGACAAATGAATGGATATCCATATTTAACTGTGATGGCCAAAGTGAATTGTAAACATATATTACCTTATGTTTTTTTTTCTGTCAATGATATAAAATGTCTTACAAATTTTGTTTAAAAAACACAATAATGTAACAAGGCCGTATCCAGGAAGATTTTTCGGGGGAGGGGGGTTCAGGTGAGGACAGGGGATTTGAATTTAAACCCTTTTAACATGTTCACTGCTAAGGACGCACATGTAAGCTTAACACTGAACACTATGAGAAGTGGCTGACGCACAGTGAATTGCGTGCTTCGTACGCCAACCCGCATATTGGAAGTATTTTCAATACACCATGCATTACGTGCTTCGCACGCCAACCCCCGTATTGGGAGTATTTGTAACACACCGTGCATTTCGTGCTTTGCACGCCAACTCCCCGTATTGGGAGTATTTTCAATACACCATGCATTACGTGCTTTGCCAATTTTAAGCCTATGTGCTATGGACGCATAGGCTGCTGTGAGTCCGCTTTAAAATATTACGTAGAAAGCTTCAAAAATAAAAAATAAAGAAATTTCTACTCATTTAGGCTATAAATATAAAAAAAATAAAAGGTCAGCTCCTAGCATAGGAACTACGAAATTTGCATAGCAGTGAACGTGTTAAACAACAATTTTCATGCTTATTTTTAACATTTTGATATAGTTAGTTTTGATATAGGATGTAAGGATGATGAATGATTTTGTTTTGTTGGAGTAAAGTATTTTTGTTGAACCTTCTTAGTTTTCTTATTTAATAGATCAGATCAAGCTCACAAGAGAGTAAGGCTGTAACCTACTGCATCCATGTGTATTGTACGTTGTAGTTCAATCAAGTAAATCTAAAAATATCAGTATGCATGCAATGCACAATGATGTAAAATATGTTGCTGGATCCTCTGTTGTGTTGTCTATTTTATAATTTAATTTGCACTTTTTAAACCTAGTATTAATTTCTACTACTAAATTTTGTTATTTCGATAGGTTTTGACCCCTTAACCCCCCCCCCCTGAATACGGCCTTGTAATGTAATAACAAGTATTTTACAGTATAATATATTTCTCCTAAATCTACTACTGTAAGACGTCTTTTCTGTCTCACGAATATGGTAGAAAGATAACATGTCATCCGGTTGGTGGAAAATTGTCTATATAAACATTGATTTCACTGTAAAGTATTCTGAACACTTTTTGTGTGGGCACTTTACCACCCGATAAATCAAATGTTAGTAAAACAACAATGCATCAATTAACTTCTGTGTCTGTGTATTCTTCGCGTAACCTCAATTTTGTTGTTGTTCATAATTTAATAAAGTTTCTTCTATAGTAAAATGCAAATATTACGAAAACTGTAGCTGGTGGAACAATGTTGTGTGTCTTACGGAAAGAAAGTGGCCCTCAAGAAAATTACCGGCCTCGCTAAACTCGTGCGTAACATTTCCTTCCGGGGCGACAGAGTGATACTTTCCTCTCTTTAGACGCAAACTATTTCACAACCAATATCGTTTTAGGTTAGGTTAACGAAATCAAAACAAAGGAAACATCAATCTATGAATTTGCTTACAGTATTATAATTCATACGTCAAGGTCGTAGACAGGAAAACTTTTCAGTGGGGGGGGGGGGGTCAGGTCAGGACCGGGGATTTAAATTTAAACCCTTTTTCGTATTGGGAGAATTTTAAATACACAATGCATTGCTTGCTTCGCACGCCAAACCCCGTATTAGGAGAATTTTTAAATACACAATGCATTGCGTGCTTCGCACGCCAATCCCCGTATTGGTAGTATTTTCAATATTCCATGCATTTCGTGCTTCGCACGCCAACTCACGTATTGGGAAATTTTAAATACACAGAGCATTGCGTGCTTCGCACGCCAACTCACGTATTGGGAAAATTTTAAAAACACAGAGCATTGCGTGCTTCGCAAGCCAAACCCCGTATTGGGAAAATTTTAAATACACAGAGCATTGAGTGCTTCGCACGCAAAACCCCGTATTGGGAGAATTTTAAATACACAATGCATTGCGTGCTTCGCACGCCAACCCCCGTATTGGTAGTATTTTCAATACACAATGCAGTGCGTGCTTCGCACGCCAACCCTCGTATTGGGAGTATTATCAATACACCATGCATTGCGTGCTTCGCACGCCAACTCCCGTATTTGGAGTATTTTCAGTACAACATGCATTGTGTGTTTTGTTAGAGTGAAGTATTTTGTTGAACCTTCATAGTTTTCTTATTTAATAGATCAGATCATGCTGACAAGTCAGTAAGGCTGTAACCTACTGCATCCATGTGTATTGTACTTTGTAGTCTAATTAAATAAATCTAAATATCTATATGCATGCAATGCACAAGGATGTAAAATATGTTGTTGGATCCTCTGTTGCGTTGTCTATTTTATAATTTAATTTGCACTTTTTTAACCTAGAATTATTTTTTGCTACTAAATTTCGGGATTTTCCGGATTCGGCCTTTTCATAGTTTTGTTGTTACATATTATAAATTAATCTGCTGATTTGAATCAACAGCTTAACACAATTTTAGGTTAGGCCTACACTGAGCCAAAATACGTTTCTTGAAAGTATTAAGATTTATTACAAAAACTATTAAGACAAAATAAACTATAATGCATTACAAACACGATACAATTACACCTTAAACGTGTTGTAGTACACTTTTATTCTCCATCTCAAAGCAAATACAAGCTTCAAATCCCTTATTTCCAATCAAAGGCATTCAACCACAAACTGTAAACATAAAACTGGATACAAGGAAGACAAATTGTGCCGTATTGTGTATTGCTCCCTGAGCGCTACTTTAATGTTTTAGATGCTGCGCTAAAGGGCGGCTTTGAAGAAACGATGGTGGAATACTAATAAAGGTCTGAAGTACGGAAGTAAATTTAGGTTTAAATTTACGAGTAATGTGAATAATATTTGATCTGTGTCGGTGTAACTGTTTTATGTTTTTACTTTTAGGCCTTTTTATAAGTTTCGATTTTTGTCTTACAAATTACAATAATAACTGACCCCTTAAAAAATTCATGCTAACAGAGAAAGTTGGCAAATGTTAACAAGTGAAGTATTATTTGTATTGATATATACAATATAGTCTCTCTGACAGCAATTTCACCCTACAAGAATACGATCATGTCAGCTAAAAGTAATATTGTTCCCAGTAAGTTAATATTAGGATAAGGGGTAAGCTTGTTTTTATAGTCTATGTTTTAATTAGCTATCGTGGCTTTGTGCTTGAAATGATTTAACAAAAATATATTTTTAATACCAAAGTGTATTTTCTGTATTATTTACTAGTACTAATTTACAATATCTAGACATGAAACATCAACTCCTGTTCTTATTCCAAATTAATTTGTTTCGTTATTAATTTACGATATCTAGACAAGAAACATCAACTTGCTTGAACAACTCGAAATCAATTTTGAAAAATCAAAATGGCTGTAACTCAAAATTTTTAAATACTCCCAAATATTGTTGTGTGGCATATCGTTTGAAAGCTTATTTAATTCTGAATCCAAAAAGAGTAATAATTAGTATTGAAAAAAAATAGTACAGCAAAATGGGGCAAAATCGAAAAACATGATTTCGTTGTCATTTTTAATCGGTTAAAGATATGGCTGTGCAAATTTCAATTTTGGTTTTCTCTTGAAATTCTACACCAAAAGGGTATATCACATGATCACCTTCCCATTTGAAAAAAAAAACAAAGTTACATTCAAAATGGCGGATCAAGATGGCCGATAATTTTTTGGAAATCTTAATAAAATAGTATTTTTTACATAGAGTAAGTTCCTCAATCACATCTACCTTCAAATTTTCTTCATATACGAAATATTAAACCGGTCCCAGACTTTTCTACTCTGTATATCAAACCAGTAGGCTATATAAATATTGTGAAATGTACTCATACATGTTAAATACACCTCAAAACCTGATTTGTAATTTGTATGTACGTTCTGAAGTTATGAGTAACAAACGGTATGAAAACGTGATTTGTATTGTTTTTTGGGGCATAGCTAATAATTTACGTAGGCCTATAATGCATACATAGATCGAGTTTAGGCCTTGGAACTCTGACCTAAAATCTTTTTGTCTTAATTGTGTGTAATGGTAAGGCACAATATTTACACGATATTTCTATTTAGAGATGTGCTAACCGGGTATATTCCAGTACCGCATACAGCAGGTACACAGGTACTTTCTAGTATACAGGAATCTAAATGTACCTGATATCCAGAGGCATTAATCAGTTTAGAGTATGTACACAGTACAATACCAACTAACTGATATATTTTTATAAGTAAATACCTGTGTAATTTCTCATTAAAACTTATAAGTTTTATTTAACCCTTAACTGGTATGGTGGGGTCTTTTAAGACACCAATACTTGTTTTTGTTCACATAAATGTTTTTAACCAGTGTCTTTTTGATTCTGGTATTCTTACACCTCATTGCGTTAATTGAAAAGGACGTTTAAATTTTTTTCCCAACACTGATAGTTTTCCGAGAATTGAGACTTTGGGGTCCTGAAAGACCCCACCCATACCACTTAAAGAACTTTTATAGTTTGCTACTAAGGCGAGGTCATTGGACTAAAATTAAATTTTGGATATTTTAATACCACTAATCCCATCAAAATCACTAATCAGAAGAGTTGCTGGTACGGTAGCCCATCCACTTCAAGCAGCTGAGTCCACTGTCACTAAAAGAAAACGATGCTCTTTTTGCCCGAGAACTATAAAGAAAAACTGAAAGCAGTTTGTAACAACTGTGGAAAAACAGCTTCCAAAGTTCACTACAATACATCTATTCTCTGCTCGGATTGCTGTTATGGTAAAAACACACAAAAATTACACAAGACAAAAAATAATATTTTTAGTGGAAAATTTTTAAACAATTTTAACAAACATTTATTTCATCAAACATAATTGTAAGAATTGTTTTAATAAAAATTATCCTCTTTTGTATTTGTTGTATGGGTTAATGGATCCTGGACATTGAATTAATAAGTGTCCTTTCTACAAAAAACAAACACTTTATAATCCTTTTTAATTTTTTTGAAAAAGTTTACTTTTAATATAATAAAGTACAATACCTTTTATTTTCCGTCAGTGAACCGCTTTGTTTAAAACTTGTTTAAAGTTTTTGACGCGTTTCAAAAATTTATCTCATCATCAGAAAGTCCGTAGATGTGCATCTTACGACTCCCGGGTATCGACTGGTAGAAGAATTTGAAGGTATTGTACTTTATTATATATATTAGTGACCTGGATACTGGAAAAATGAATTCTTTACTTTTAAGTTTTAATTATGAACAAGAATCACAGAAATGCTATTGACACAGAAAAATTTATGACAAAATAAGATTCACAAGCTTATTGTATAACTATTATCATTGTATTTGTATTACAATTTAATTTTTTTCTTTATGTGTATTTTTGATTGTGTTTTCCTGCTTTTAAAAACAGGGATCTTCAAACCCCCCCCATACCAGTTATGTTTCTCTGAAAGACCATAAGAGTTAAACATAGCGTTGTAGGTGAGGGCGAGTGGGGGGGGGGGTTAGGTCTGGTCGTCTTCGTCTAAACGTCAAGTCTACAAGTCAATCAAACAGTAATTAATTGCTCTGTAGTCTGTACCCTGTACCTGTACTCTGCCAGTGGTAGTAACTGTATCTGGTTAATCTGGTATTATTTTTATCCTCCCGTGACTACCTAGTACTAGTACCGTCGACGAAGTACAAAATACCTGATACAAGTACCTTCGACGAAGTGCCTGGTACAAAATACCAGGTACAGGTAAACCGGCCCAACTCTAGTTCTTTTGCACTTCGACATCGGGTCTTTCCGTCTTTATATATCTATAAAACTTGTCCCAACTGATTGCTCTCAAACAGTTGATTTCGCTGACTTAACCTGTTAAACTTTAAAGTCTTTCTGTAATGGGCGCCTTTCGTAATGCGAAATAACAAGCTCAGTGCGCCAGACCTTTAAATGTATAATGAGCGGAGATAGGGAAGAAGCATTCCCTTTTATTGTACCGCCAACAGGTAAACAATTTCAAAGAGAAACGTTCACAACACGTCTAGAAAGCTAAATGAAGACATTCGTTTGTAAAACCTAACAAGCCTGTAGGTGAGTTTAATACATTGTCCCTTGATTAGTCGTCATACTTGTGCAAAGGTACTTCAATACTTTTGCATAATATCCAGATTATACTCCATTTTTGTAATTATCGTCTCCAACGTGTTTTGATCAAAATGAGGAACAAAGAAGCGCAGGGGCTAGTGATGCAAAACATCTTGCTGCAAAGTTAAACTGATGTACCTGTACTCTAAAGCTATTTTTAACAATTTAGAGATTAAGCCCATAAATTCAGACTTAATTAATTTGTTCATATATAGGCTATTCTTCGCCCTACTGGAGAGCTTTAAATAATAACATAATTTAATCTACTTACGTCTCTTCTCATCCGTTTATATTGGTTTTCTTACACGTATTTTAAAATTTACGAAGTTTAAACTTCTATAGGCGCGCCAGGTCCGAAAAAATTGTATACATGTTTCTATAGCAGAGTGTATAGTTTTCTTGTTGCTGGGGCTGAATCGGATTTTATCACGCTATTTACCATGCATTTTTTGAAATGCTCTATTTTGTGAAACGCTCCTAAATTGAAACGCTCTTAATGTGAAACGCTCCTAAAGTGAAACGCTCATAATGTGAAACGCTCCTAAAGTGAAACGCTCCTAATGTGAAAAGCTCCTAAAGTGAAACGCTCCTAAATTGAAACGCTC
>JAGFPH010001626.1:71750-89512 GCA_018207615.1 Philaenus spumarius | reverse complement strand
CATTGTGTATTGAAAATACTAACACTACGTCGGCCGCTTTTCGTAGTGTTCAGTGTCAAGCTCACATGTGCGTCCTTAGCACTGAATGTGTTAAAGGGGTTTAAATTCAAACCCCCCCCTGACCTGCCCCCCCCCCCCTCGAAAGGTTTTCCTCGCTAAGGCCTTGGTTTCACCACTACAAATTAATATAAATACAAGAGAGCGCAGTCAAAACGTCGCACAAGCAGATCAGTACTGCCAACCTCATTAAAGCCTTTATATAAATTTTAAATAAAATAACCTAATTTTTGAAATAAAATACAACCCTGCATAGAAAGTAACTAAATAAATTACTGTTAAATTATAAAAAAGTGGGAACTCATTAAAGCATCATACTTTGTAAAATTATATAGAATTTGCGTAAAATGAGATAGCAAATGATGATATTTTGTAATACATATGAAGAATGTGCGTAAAATTAGACAAAACCGTCCGTAAAAATTAATACAGTTTCTAAACCGTCCGAATTTTTTAATTTTCTAACTTTTAATGTCAACTTGTTTTTTTTTCCAAAAGTTGTCCAACATTAATGAAAATGGAGAATTTCGAGGGAATGAAAAATCTTATATTACTAATAAACGTAAAACGACAATGTAAGTTGCATAGTATAACAAATTGAAGGGGTTTTAAAGCTAAAATTTTTCGCATTCAATTTCGGTCATATCTGAAACTATTTTGAAATAGATACTATTAAGTTTTGAGTGGGGTCGTTTTTTATACAAACATTTTTATTCTGAACAGATTATGTCAATATAACATTAGGCTACTTTTGAATGTGAAAATTGTTTAATATAATACTTTTTGGAAGTAGGAACATTCCAAGCAACAGAAGTCAAATTAGTTTCTTTTAGAACTTTAACGATCGTTTCGTTCTCTGTAGAAATATGTTCTGTGTATCGGATAATATTATGCATTTTGATATAATGATTTGCTTCTTACCCTTGCTTTAGTATATATTATTAAAATACTACAGATTCAGTATTACTTTTCTGTATAATATTTTATAAAAAAACAAATACTTTTTACTATTATGTACTTATTAGCGCATTATTGTGCCTAACCATAATCGTCGGTTATGGTAGTTTTAAATCACTCAAAATAGTAGCATTCAAAAAATAAAACATGGCTGCCACAAAAAGAAAATAATATAAACACATAAGTTTAATTTGAATAAAACATGTAACATGTAACTTGCTTCCAAACCTCAAATCGTTAACATGGATATCTAGAGTTGAAATTACACAGTAAAAACCGTATGGATTAAGAGGTATTGCAAACCAGGCAGCAGAAGGTAGTCACAAGGGTTGTGACTCCACCCGTATATAGTAAGGGAGACCTTTCTTCCCTTTATCTGATTTACATTTTAACCGAGAGAAAGCATTTGCAAAATGTGACATCCTTATTCTTTCATTGTTGTTACTCCGTGAATTCCAACTTTGGATTCTGTTTTGCCAAAGCCATTTACATATCTTTATACAAATGTAAACTGGTTCTTTACCATCTCAACCTTATCTGAAATTGTTTTTCTTTGAGATAAACTTCCTTACTGACAGACTCATCTGCCTTTTAATTTCTTAATCATTCTGCATATCCACAAAAACAGTATGCTGTGATTTTCCTTCGCGCTCTTTTCGCCGTACTAATGTCTTTTATAGTAAAGACTACGAAAGAATACCGTTGAGGGACGGGCTTGTGTACACCGAGACCTTGAACGCTCCAATCGCCTTAGTGCGACGTTGTCACGTCCTTCCCACGCTTCTAACTGAACGCGGCTGACTCAACGCATTTACAATTCTTTAAACTGTGCGCTCAAGAATCGAGCGGTAAATACCAGGAGTGTTCGAGACTAGTAGATAAGCTGTCTTAATAAACAAAAAATGCATTCGTACAAAACATGTGAACGCACAAGAACTAAGTTAGGGAGATATGGAACCTCGTCCCGCATATATTTCACTTTTTCGTACGAGACACACTTCCACCTTTCAGTGGCATTAAAACAAGCTTTTCTTGACTGATAATATTCCCCGAAAATGTATCAACAAATCAAAAACGAATGCATGGTATGCATGGGTGAATCCAGCCGGTTTTCAAGGGGGGGCTGTCTCCTATCCAGGGGGGTATGCAATAATTTGTTTGTATACAGTGCTTGAAAACCTATTTTTTCAAAGCACCTATTTTGAATAGGAATTTCGGAATATATCTTTACTCAAAAACTAAATTTTATTATAAAAAGTTGTATATAATAAATCATAGAACTGAACTGTACACTTGACAATTTTAAATAACATTATTTTATAAACTTATTACACTTGGTTTCACTAAATTAGGACAACTAAACAACATTCTTACAAACGGATAGCAGGCCAAACAGTTCCAGCCAGACGCTGCCGCGTTGTAAACAATGCCAATAGGTGGCTAACGCGACTAAGCCATTGAAGAAATTTACGTATTTTACTGAAATACCCGTATAGCATCGGACACCAAATCAGGTTTTCCTTGCGTCAAACGAAAATATATAAGTTGCACTTCAAATCGATATAAAAATCATTATACAAATATTTCGATTTGTAATAGATACACCGATTGCAAAATGTGCTTTCTCATTGGATTAAAACTGTCCATTTGCAAGGGTTTACAGAAAAAATCACATCTAAGAAACTAACAGAGTGACGAATAGTTCTAAGGCGTAGAAAGTTCAAACTTTTAAAAATCCAATGGTGACCTTATCTTCTCCTCAAATCAAATCTGTCTCGGTCTACATTTTAGGCGCCTTAAAAAGTGACGAGTTTGAGTCATTTCCTTGTGCTTTCTCGCGCGGCATCAGTTGATTTAGACAAGTACAATTTTACAACGATGATTACATATGTAAATATACGTTTTAGATCAAATTTGTAAACACAAAAAATATAGTTTAAAACATTTTCTTTCCAATGGTTTTTGCTTTATTGATATTGGATAATGTTTAGTGGATGAAATAATCGATATAATTTGTGCTGTCTGAGACTGCTCAATTCAGCAGTCTAAAACTTACCCCGAGCGCTGAGACTGCTCAATTGAGCAGCCTTGGAAGGTTAAACAAAATTATAATAACCCAAAGGAGGTGGCTGCAGCCCCCACGGATCCGTCAATGATGGTGTGTAGTATTGAAATAATTCGAATTATAAGAGATATCTCAAACGCAATATGTGCTGTTTTATTGGTTGAAATCTGACCAATTGCAAGGGTCTACAAAACGCCCCACAACTTTTGAACTATTTGTCCGATTTTTGATTGGATGGAAGTTTCAGATAGCTAAAAGGTGATGCATCCTTCAGTATACAGATATAACTCAGAAAAATATCGGGCGGGCTGTATTGAGAGAAATAGAAACGGGAATTAAAGGTAGTTTCGGCGCATTAAAATTCGCGCTCCATTGGCTTTTAGAAAACTCAAAAACTGCAACGATGATTACGTATGTAAATATACGTTTTAGAAAAATCTTGTAAATACAAAAGGTAAAGCTTAGGTCATTTTCTTTCCAACGGTTTCTGATTTATTGCGATTGGATGATTTTTAGTGGGTGAAATATTCAATACAAGTTGAGTTGTCACAGAATATACAATTCACTACGGCAGGGCGTTGAGACCATTAAATTTGAGTGGTCTGACAGTTAGAGGGTTAAGCACAATAATTTTATAATTTTTATTTTAATAATTAAGGACAATACAAAATCGACTTGTCTAAATAATATTGTTGGCCAGAAGAGCGATTCATCATTTACTTTGTGTACGCAATTAAATATGGTTAAACTGCAGCATTTAATTGTAAATACGTTGCTCACATTGTTTTACAAACTATGTGGAAACGATTCTAGTGGGGTAGACAAACCAATTGTACTCTACTTGACTCCGAACCATTACTCGCGCGTTAAGGGTCGTGTTCGGGACCACTTTTACCCAATTTCTCAGCATTTTTACTTAAATCTGAAATATGCATTTTGAAGCTCATGATGTCTGCTTTCAGAAACCGTTTGACAAACTTAAATCGGCCTTAAAAATTAATTTATATGTATTTTAAAAATAATGCTCCAAATTGTTTAAACTTCAGTTTAACCATATTTAATTGCGTAAACAAAGTAAATCAATATAACCGACAGGGCCCACCTTGTGCGTGGATAATATACATGCCGTTAACAGTCATTTTACACAATTCCAAAGCTTCAACTTTTAAAATGTAAAAATTATAAATTTAAAACCAAAACTAAAATTTTTGTTTGTTTAAAAAATTTTGTAGTAAAAAATGCATCAATTAAGACTTGCAAAGTCTCATTTTAAAGGTTTTAAAATTTTCTACAACTTTCCATTAAAAGTATAGCGTTTCATCAAATGATTTACAAAATATAAGCGTAGGACAAAAACACTAATTTTCACGCTTTTTATTGTTTAAAAAATTTCACAATAAATAATCATTGTTTCCGAAGGTGATATTTTCATCTACAAACTATTACTCAAGTCATAACGCGATCGGTTTCCTGTTAAATGTTTTAGAAAAAACTGTCTTTTTTTTTGGTTTAATGACTGGGTTGTATACAGAGTGATTCAAAATTCAGCACACCCCTTAATAATTTAAAAATATTTGCACATCACACGACTTGTCTTCTTTGGACAATTTCTTATGGGGCAACATTAAACATATCGTCTACCAAACTAAATCTCCAAATATTGATAGTTTGAAAAATTAAATTCAAGAAGCTGCTTTGGCCGAAATGTTTCTGTGCCAGCTTTAGCTAATGCATTTTCTTCAAATCACAAGCGTTCAACCGGTGGGTGGACCAGTGCGTGGACCGGTGCACGGTCGCCTCGGGCTGCTCCGTATAGCACATCGCGTTACGACTGAGTTCTTGCATACGTATATTAACCACAAAAATTAACCCTCAGATGGAGGGGGGGGATTGGCTCTGAGGACCAAACATTTTCGGAAAATCCAATTTATGACTAGGATAACTAAAAAGTAAAAAATAAAATAAATGAAAAAATAAAATTTTGTAAAACATAGAATAAACACACCCATAAATCATTAGGCGTGTTCCGAAAACATCACGCCCCATGCTTTTTGGGTGTGTTTATTTTGTAAATAGTAAACAGATTGCAAGCTGTCAAGTCTCATTAAAATATCAGATTCCCTGAGGAAGAATTCATTTTATATGCGTTTTATTTTTTAATTCGAGTCTATTTATGTTATTCATGGATAGGAAAGCAGGTTTACAATTTTTTTAGATTTATTTTATTTTATAATCAATGAGCTCACTCTCAGGCGGTTTTTAAGGAAAATATTTTGAACATTTGATTCATTGAATTTTGAGTTGGTGCTTAAATACTATGATGTATTTTGCAGATTTGTTTTCAATAATGCCAAAAAAATCAGTTTTAATTTATTTCTAGCTAACTATAAGAGATAGAAAACAATGTTAAGTAAGTAAAATTATATATTTTAAATATACTTTTATAACGGAATGCCACGTGAGCTACTTTGCCATTTAAAATTTTTGAGTTACGGACATTTTGATTTTTCAAAATCGATTTCGAGTTGTTTAACCACTCTGAAATATCGTAGAAGCTTATTTAATTCTGAATTCAAAAGGAATAATAATTAATACTAAACAAAAACAATAAGTACAGCAAAATAGGTCCAAATAGGAAAACACGATTTCGTTGGTTGTTTGACCGCCATTTTTAATCGGTTAAAGATATGGATGTGCAAATTTCTTTCACCGTTGGTTTTCTCTTGAAATTCTACATCGAAATGACATATCACATGACCACCTTACAATAAAAAATAAAAAGAATAATAATAAACAAAGTTACAGTCAAGATGGCGGAAATCATAATAAAATTGTTTTTTAAATATTGAATAGGTTCCTGAAAGTGCGGTGTTGATATGTGCAACAATTTTTAAGTTATTAATTGGTGGCCGGACTTTTGTATCATTCTGTATATGCAATCTTATTTTGTCACTACACATTTTCAGATTATTTGATGAATACTGTTGCATTTAATCTCCAAGTCAGACGACCAACTCTGAACATTTGAATGGCTCTACAGGGAAATCAGGTTGACAGATACTGCAGTCAGATGCTAGGATTAGTTTGTTGATTTTTCATGGTATGGCTTTTCTTTTGTTGCATCGTTTGACGGTATAATAACAGCTCCAGTTATTTGGACTACATCTTATACACATTTATTGTTCATTTATTTTACTAGTTTCGTTGAAATACACAAATATATATATCACCAGTAAGTATCGGAAACAATATTTTTAACTTCTGTGGTATTTTTTATTGTATTGTATTTTAATGTAAAGAGTGTTAGGAAACTCATTTCCCCGCAGAGAACCAAGTGAGTCCCACACAAATCCGATTCTGTTAGCTATTTAACTTGAAGGTTCATTTATGATAGTTCGAAATTTTCCTTCTCAACCCAAAATGGACCTTAAACCTTAACAGTGAGAATTAATTATTAAAAGAATGTAAAATAATATTTGTCACTGTCGAATGAGTAATTATATATAATTCTCTAATTAATCAATATTTTAAATTAGTACCCCTCATTTTGTGACAATTTAAATTAAACGGCAATAAAATGCTAAATTAAATACATATTTTTTGTAAGACCCTAATCATCCTGGTAGTGCGTTCTAACAAAGCCCTCCCCCCCACATTAGTATGTACACTTACATAGAATTAACATTTTTGGGGATTGTTAACTGTTTGTTTAAAGGGAATATGCGACGGAGCCTTAAATAATTGTGGAGATCCGATGGAGCCTTAAATAATGGTGGAGATGAGATGGAGCATTAAATAATTGTGAGGATGCGACGTAACCTTAAAATAAACTATTTTAACACAACTTACAAAATGAAGAATTACAATGTTCATTTCAGGGGTATTACCAAGTAAACTATTTTAAAACAACTTACAAAATGAGGAAGGACAATCTCAATTTCAGAGGTATTACCAAGTAAACTATTTGTATACAACTTACAAAATGAGGAAGCATAATGTCCATTTCATGCGTGTTGTGACTAAATTAACACATACAGCCTTAAACGTGAAAATGCCCCATGCGTAAATATGCCCCGGCTACGATACGGAACGGCTCGCGAGATTTCATTCGAATACCCACGCAAAAAGAGCTGAACGGGCAATAAGAAGTTTTCCCTTCAAAAACACAAAAAGAAAGGCGTTTATGAAATTTTTGTTGTTAATCCTTGTACAAATAGCTGCACAAAATTATTTAATACTTCGTTTAAAATAGCTTCATTTAAAATTTTAGTTTTTCTCTTTATAAAAACTTTAAAAAATACTATAAAATGTGTGATTTATACCTGCACCGACAACTCCTTTTAGACTTTTAAAATTTTTGTTATGTTTTATACCTTACAAACTTGCATATCCTTTTCTACGAATATTTTTTATCTTCTCAAATTATTAATTACAATATTTTTTGGAGTGTCACTAATCATCTCGACGGCCTCAAAAGCTAAACGTTTGACGCCAACCCCCGTATTTTGAGAATTTTCAATACACAGAGCATTGCGTTCTTCGAACGCCAATTTTAAGCCTTAAAATATTAGTGAATAAGGTTCAAAAATAAAAAATAAAGTAATTTCTACTCATTTGGGCTAGTTTGACAGTTAAATAAGCTAGTTGAGAGTTAAATGAGCTAGTTAACAGTTAAATAAGCTAATTAAAAGATATAATTATTTATGATTTTTTTTTTTTTTGCCTTACTGGACTGGATATATTTACATAACTACCTTAATTCCTTGTACTGCTCGCAGTCCTATTTTGATCACTCTTTATTCGGCGACGTACGTTTCGCCTATTTTGTCAGGCATTTTCAAACCGTTAATATTTTTTTTTATTCCAACCATGAACGTAATTGAAGAATTCCACATTTATAAAGCTGCTATTTTAGACCCAAGCTCATTTTTGTACGAGAAGATACATTTCCAATCCAACGCTTTGTTTGACAGTATTATCAAAGCCGAACACCTTCAATCTCCAAAATAAATAAAACTACACAGCTAACAAATCAGTTCTGATTCAAGGACGGGCAAGAGTGCACGTGTGCGATTTGCTATTTAAAAAAAACTACATATGCATATTTATGGCCCATACGTGTGTTCGTGTTTTTGTGTTAATGTTTGTGGAGTGTTTATGTGTAATTTATAGTTTTTTTGACGCGCATCAAACAAATGCAAATCATTTTGGAATACAAACAAATTTATAAACGGTTTGAAAATGCCTGACAAAATAGGCGAAACGTACGTCACCGAATAAAGTAGGACTGCGAGCAGTACAAGGAATTAAGGTATTTATTTAATTATTTGTTTATTATATTTTCTACTACTGTATATTACATATAACAATAACACATACAAATTATAGATATTTTCTATTGAATTTTATACGAAACTTATCTGTATTTTAATAAAATTCGTATTGAATATTTTGTACAAAGGTAACTTCTTTAACTTTTCCATGTATCACGTTAGGATCTTCTCTAATATAAACTTTTTTTGTCAAAGGGAAAGTTTTAATTAATTACGTGAAAAGGTATTCTGATCTGTACGTAATACGGATACGAGCGGCACACAGGTGATTTTATACAGCAATATTCTTTATGGTTATTAGTGAATTTCCATAGGAAATATGAGCTATTGCAGTGGCCCTTATGGTAAGACCAAAGGTCGGGAGTAGTAAATGAGCACCGATCATGGTCCCCAGAACACGTTTTAAGTCCGATATGGTTCAAAATTGGTACACACGTTGGTTGTCTACGTCGCTCGGACGAGTTTGTTAGCCAAAAATCCAACAATCGGAAGCACGTTTTTTGACCGGAAGTAACTATTTCTTTAGATTTGTCCTACAAGAACGTAAAATACCATAGAAGTACCCGGTTCAAAGCCATGTGGTGGATGATACCGTGGGGTTGGCGTGCGAAGCACGCAATGAATTGAGTATTAAAGATACTCCAAAGAAGGTGGTTGGCGTGTGAAGCTCGCAACGTTTTGTTTGTTGAAGATACTCCCAATATGCGGAATGGAGTGTGAAGCACGCAATTCATTGTGTATTGAAGATAATCCCAATAAGCGGAATGGCGTGCGAAGCACGCAATGCTTTGTGTATTGAAGATACTCCTATTACGGGGGTTGGCGTGCTAAGCACGCAATGCTTTGTGTATTGAACCAATACAGGGGTTGGCGTGCGAAGCACGCAATGCATTGTGTATTGAAGATAATCCCAACATGCGGAATGGCGTGCGAACCATTTTGCAGCTATTCAGCACCGTCGTGAATAGACGTATTTCCCAAATTGTTGTTTGAAACCCTAAAACATAGGCGTATAAACTAAATTTTGGAAATTTGCTCAACTCACGTCAGCGGTTCAGCTGCGTGGTCGAATTGTTTGTCTTGGGAGAGACATTATAGCTACACTTTCCGCTACAGTTTGAACAAGCTGTGGATAATTTAGGGAACTTTTTAGTATTGACAATAAAGCTCACAATTATTGTAGCAAGTTTGAGGGTGTAGGTTATACTTATTGCCTTATTATAGCCTACATGATATACATGTTACGTATTAGAGGCAATGGAGTTACAGTTCTTTAATTGTGAAAGTATTAATACAAAAAATGTTTAACACTATTACCATATTTATTCGTTCACTAATTGTCAAAAAATGTTAAATACGAAATGATAACTTCAAATGTCTTTACCTAAAAGGAGTGCTTTACCGAATAGTCTGGTTAAGTTTTATTTTAAAAATGCTAAAATGTGTATTGAATTAATGGTTTCTTACATATTTAGAAACACTTTATTACTTAATCGATAAGAGATATAAAAATGTAATTTATGTAAACTATTTAGGTCGTATTTTATATGTTAACCCTGTATCTGGCAAAGAGTACCTGGGGAACTCTTTTAAAGCGTCACTCCACTGGCAAAGAGTACCTCGGGTATTCTTTTTAACAACCATTTTTTAAATCAAAGTTTGTGCATCTAAAGTAATATTTAAATAAGTCATATTATATATCATTGTACGCAGAACATTCTAAAGATTAATTTGGTATATAGTTTATTACATTGTGACACATAATAAACACGTAAAAATATACAAAGTCACGTAAAAAATGCTGGAATGACGTTGAGTTCGTCTGGTGCGAAGGACACGAACAAAATGCTCATTTCCCCACTCATGTTTTGATAGGTAAATTTCGTTTTGGAATAATTTTGATTACTCCACTGCATAGGTCAAACCTTTTACTTTGAAAATATTTGTTCACTGCCTTTTATCAACAAATAGTTACAGATTTTTATGTAATGCCTTACACAGGCAGTTTATATACTGACAAAGAGTACCTGTAGGTATCGATTAGTTTTTGGCTACTTAATAAACCAAGTAAGTATTACATACCTATCGATTTGTATTGAAATTATCTTTAAATTGATATAAGTATCGATAAGAATTGAACAGTTCTAGTTGAAATTTACGGCCGTGAAGTTTATGGCCTTTAATAGCTATTTTACAGTCAGATAATTTATCATAGTTAGCCCACTCTTTTTCCAGTTTTCAGACTGAAAAATAAATTTGTCTATACTGTAATAGCTTACCTACCAAATAATATGTGTATTATATTTCAGATTAAATTAGGCTTCATTTTCTACTTTTTTGGAAACATGTTTTGTGTTTTCCTGATCCCGGGCTAAAGTTTGTAATTCGCCTCCTGACCGTATTCTAGTTTCTAGAAGATATTTTTTCCTACTTACTAAATAATTTGTGTATTACGCATTTTTGTTTATTTATCACAAGATTATTCTTCTTTTTTATCCCTTTTTGCATACATACTTGTGTGTTTATGAACTTTTTTACTCATGGAAAAACGAATTCTAATTTATAGAATACAATATATATATATGTAACATACCCTAAAAATTTACACTTGCAGTGGTTTTTTGTAGGATTTATTATGCTTTATAATATAATATAGTTCAGAAACACTAATTTTGGATATACGTTATTTGTATACATGTTCTAACACTTGAAGGTAATTTTTTGCACATTAAAAAAAACTATTTTGTCCCCGAAACGTATTTTTCAAAAATTATAACTATTTTATTGTTTCTTGTAGAAAATTTTTTTGTCTACATTTTGTATATTATCTTGGATTTACTATAACATTTTGTTTGGCATTTTTCCAAAGAGCCAAATTTTGACATTTCCATTTTCTATTTGTGACGCAATTTATTTTTGTGTGGTAATTGTACAAAAACATCAAATGCACAGAAATGTTTTCTGTACTTTTCTGAACACGGAAATGTATAATAGTACGTACTTTACTAAAATGGATTAGATTATAGAGGTGTTTAAATGACAATGTGGTCGATTAGTAAAAATCTGTCTGTAACTACAGAAATTTCTAACTGCCAGATAGTTAAAAGAAGTTTTTTGTAAAATGTTAAAAATAAAAATAAATAAGTATTTCGATTTATTTTTAAATCGGAACCGATCCTTTAATTAATAACTGGATGCGTTTTTCATACCAAATAATACAAAAAAATCCAATAAATATAACTTTAAGTTATTCAAATTCCATCATTAGCGTCCTTTGTACGATTGAACTGTTTTTATTCAACTCGTTAAGGGAAAAAAGTAATTATTTTAATTAAAACTAATGTAGTGTAAAACCGTCGATAACAACTGGAAGCATTCTTTTTGTCTCTTGCGGACGGTTAGATTAATTATCTTTCAATAATAAAGTGTTCATTGTCAGCCGCTGAAAGGAACTAATTTAATTCTAGTTAGGGGAACAAAGTCTTTAACTTGTCTCATTTATAGGAAAGTTGTTTTTTGTATCTGCAACAAATTGAATCAGATAATCGAATTAACACGTTCACTGCTAAGGACTCACATGTGAGCTTGACACCGAAAAATATGAAAAGCGGTTGAGGCACAGTGCATTGCGTGCTTCGCACGCTAATCCCCATATAAGAAGTATTTTCAATTCACAAAGCATTGCATGCTTCGCACGCCAACCCTCTTTATTTAAAGTATTTTCAAAACATAATGCATGTGCTTCGCACGCCAACCCCCGTATTGGGAGAATTTTCAATACTTGCTTCGCACCGCAATCTTAAGCCTATGTACTATGGACGCACACGTGCGACCGCTTTAAAATATTAGTGATTATTACGTAGAAAGGTTTAAAAATGAAGTAATTTCTACGCATTTAGGCTATAAATTTAAAAAATAAAAGGTCAGTTCCTAACATATAAAATACGAAATTTGCATAGCAGTGATCGTGATAAACGTGCATAGGGTTTATAAACTAAATTAGTTAAAACGACGCTCCGTAAAAATAATTAAGAATTATTCTTCTCTCGAAAAATGGGTCGCATGGGTCACTTAAGGATCTGCTGTAGTGGCGGCCATCTTGGATTTTTATCCGATAAGAGCAATGTTAAATTTCAAACCATTTTTTTCGTTTACTTTTTATCATAAAATTGTTTGTAAGGTCTCATTTTAAGCACAGTCACAATACGAATCCGTCTTGCAATTTACATTTTTTTAAATGCTTTTGATTTGTTATATAATTGACATTTTGTAAGTACAAAGTTTGAATTTTTTTCCTAACACAATACAAAATTAATAATGAAAAATAATTTGCAAGCCGGATCCGAAATTTTATAAAGAATAGTCAGTTTTTTTTTTCAACACTCAATTACAAAAGATAGACTTATAAAATGGTTTGAATTGAGGCAATGTCAAAGCGTTCAGCTGCATGAAATTACACTGTTTAGATAGGGGTACAGTGAGAAGCGGTTGCGTTTCCGGTTGCTTTCTCGTTTACTGGAGCAGACCCTTAAGCTACTAACAGGGTCGCTACAGCCTCGATTTTTGCTGTGTCGCATCCGGCACGGTTGCACTCGGCACGCAACCATTTAGGCTAGGCCATATAATCAGTGTATTGGATCTGGTAGTGCTACCTGAAATGAATGTATTTACTTCCTTAAGAACACATTTCGGAAATCATGCTACGCATGATGAGAAATAGAGGTTGAATAGATCATTCAGCTTCAATTTTCCATCCGTTCTGTCGTGAATCAATGTATTGTCCTCGCACGTGAATCTGAAGCCTTATAATATTCTAATTTGATCAAAAACTATCGGAATACGACGTTTTCCTAACTCTTTCTCCCTCCCGTCAGACTGCAGCAAGATAGGCACCCTTTAATCTTACGTACTGTGTGTAATCCCGGTGTACGGCGTACGATGTTCCCCTTAAATTACAAAGTGGACATGATCCATGCAACCGATATCGTCATCGGAGGAAACATAATCAATTTGCTCTCACCTTTGCTACTAATGTGTGCACTCTAATGATCTGCAAAACGTCATTACACTTCAATACTTCCACACAGAATTGTTTCGCCAGGACTTTGGTCATTCCACTCAAGTCCTACAAAAATTAAATTGTTACGCCTAGATCTACCTTCTATATCATTTAGTTTATCTGTAGAACCTGTTATTGTTTTATATTACAGCCTGCCTTTAGTTTCGAAACTTGGAGAATTTTCACCTCAGAAGACAAGCAAAGAAGTCTTCTTTGATAGCCAATGTCGATTGGTTTTAACCAGTAGCTTCCCAACCCAATCATTAGCTGTCGATGCGTAATGTTCCCAACGTTTTTTTCAAAACCCACACAGAAATCCCGAAATTTAGCAGTAAAAATTAATACTAGGTTTAAAAAGTGCAAATTAAATTATAAAACGGACAACACAACAGAGGGTACAGAAACATATTTTACATCATTGTGCATTGCATGCATACTGATATTTAGATTTGCTTGATTAAACTACAACCTACAATAGACATGGATGGAGTAGGTTACAGCCTTACTCTCTTGTGAGCTTGATTTGATCTATTAAATAAGAAAACTATGAAGGTTCAACAAAAATACTTTACTCTAACAAAACACGCAATGCATTGTGTATTGAAAATTTTCCCAATACGGGGGTTGACGTGTGAAGCACGCAATGCATTGTGTATTGAAAATACTAACACTACGTCGGCCGCTTCTCGTAGTGTTCAGTGTCAAGCTTGCATGTGCGTCCTTAGCACTGAAAGTGTTAAAGGAGTTTAAATTCAAATCCCTGGTCCTGACCTGACCCCCCCCTCAAAAAGTTTTCCTGGCTACGGCCTTGGTTTCACCACTACAAATTAATATAAATACAAGAGAGCGAAGTTAAACACAAGCAGATCAGTACTGCCAACCTCATTAAAACCTTTATAAAAATTTTAAATAAAATAACCTAATTTTTGAAATAAAATACAACCCTGCATAGAAAGTAACTAAATAAATTACAGTTAAATTATAAAAAAGTGGAAACTCATCAATTTGTTTAGTCTAATCAAAAATAGTCATGCCTTAATCTTATACTGCAAATCCCTACATCATGTAAAGACATAATATGATGTAACGTGTATAAAATAAAGGGTATATTTTGGAAAATATGGGACATATTTTGTAGTGGAGGGGAGTAAATGCACTCCTGATACAAAATCATTGTTGTTCTTCAACATTACTCGAAGTTTATATATAAGCAGGTCCTAAGACCAGTGTGGACATATGGTATACAGCTTATGGGGCTGCACTTATAAGAAAAATATAAGTATAATCCATGTGTTCCAAAATAAGGTGTTAAGATGTATAGTTAACGCACCTTGGTTCATAAGAAATGAGGCTTTACATAGGGACCTCAAAATAGACTCTGTCTGAGATGAATTAAAAAAGCAGGCAGAGAAGCACAGACAGCGCATCAGGCACCACGAACGCCTTGAGCTACGAGGGCTGTTGGATGTAACTGGAAGAAGTCTGAAAAGAACCAAGCCTTCGGATTTGATTTGATGGACAATAGTGATAGGGAGTAACCATTGGGTTATATCGCTTACAAATGTTATTCATTTATGAGGAATAAATTACTAGACCTTACTCAGTTGTAATAAAAAATAATAGAAAAAAACTCGAAGTTTATTTATTTTAGGCGAAATCTATTTATTAAAAATAAATCAAATAATTTACAAATACAAGATATGGAGGTATTTTATAAAAATGTTGTACGTGTATTTATTATGACTGTGACATGACAATACTGACGATGACATCATAGATATGTCGAAACCGATAGTTTAAAAATTCAAACAAACAACGATTGTGACAGACCATATAAGGTAATAAACAAATGTATTATTTTATAAGTATGCTGTGACAGATCACTTGACAGATCAACAAGATACTATTATGTACGGCCAAACATTTAAATATCTATCTAAAAAATAAAGTTAATCGGTATTTTATATTTGCATATATGTACTGAGTTAATTTTACTTACTGTCTCCAGCGTGTTACATTTCTTTGTCGTTATTACCTGCAACATTCAATTTTAATATTAACGTTTGAATTACTTAAATAGCTAATGCAGAAAGTTACAAAATATATTTTCACATTATGTAAACTAAAGATACTTTTCTTTTACAATATAATATTAATGTATAAACTAAAAATTTGAGTTCAGATTTGTATTACATTTACATAAATAGAATGTACAGTTTGTTCTGAGTATTCGTTTTCTTAAAGAACGAAATATTATATGGCCTTACAGCAGAACAGACGCAATATTATGTTAAAGTAGTAAGTCACAATACATGACTTTACCAGACGCGACTTTCTCCGAGTGTGTTTTGATTTACTTCGCGAGTAAGTGATCCGTAGGGATAGTCTTTAACTTTAGTGTACCTTGTAGAACACAATCTAAGGAATTGCTTTTAGTGTTTGATCGTTTTATTTGTTCCATTTGATACTAAACTAAGTTATAACAATTTAAGATTTTCTGTGCTTGTAGTTTATGCTTTTATGAGTATATATTCTTTACTGGTCGCATTCTTTTGTATTGATAAAATCCACGATTGGTAGTAAAAACAATTCGACCACGCAGCTGAACCGCTGCCGTGAGGTGAGCGGATTTCCAAAATTAAGTATAGGCCTATGTTTTAGGATTTCAACCAACAATTTGGGGAAAATGTCTATTCACGACGGTGCTGAATAACTGCAAAATGCTTCACACGCCATTACGCATTTTGGGAGTATCTTCTATACACAATGCATTGCTTGCTTCTCACGCCAACCCCACGTTGACATCCTGGGGGATTTTGGGGGAACCAAGCGAGCTATAAGGTCGCTTAAAAAGCAAAAAACAAAATGCGCAGAATAACATCCTGCATTTATATTTGTAGCAAAACTTCTACAAAACATTTACTATCGTAGGAAAAATCTAAAAAAACAGTTATTTTCGGTCAAAAAACGTGCTTACGTTTGTTGGATTTGGCTAACAACCTCGTCCCAGCGACATACACAACCAACATGTGTACAAAATTTGGACTAAATCGGACTTAAAATGCGGCCGCTAGAGTGCGAACACATATATACATATATATGTGTGATTTTTAATGACAAAACGTCTGGGGAAGATGATCGATGCTCATTTGCTCCTCCCAACCTTGGGTCTTACCATAAGGGTCACTGCAATAGCTCTTTTTTCCTATGGAAATTCGCTAATAATGGTTTGTTTAATAAGGTATTTTAGTGATACATTAAACAAATGCAATACATCTCCCAATAAGGAGAAAAATTCAATTGTGTGCTTAAGACCACAGGGAGAAGTTTAAACACAACTTACGAATGAGGAAGCACAATGTAAATTTTTCAACGCAACTTACGAAATGTTAAAGCACAATGTTTATTTTTAATACAACTTACGAAATGAGGAAGCACAATGTCCATTTCAGAGGTACTGTATTACTAATTAAACTATACATTGTACGAATTAAGTCTATGATCTAGGATAATCTGGTACACTTATATACCAAACTCAAATATACTAAATTTGCAATGCTATTGAGGCTAAGGCGATGGTATATGGTTCTAATCTCGGCAAGACCTAAACTTTTTTCAAACAGATGAAATAGGAGCGTTTCAAATTAGGAGCGTTTTACTTTAGGAGGGTTTCACAAAATACATGGTGAAAAGCGTGACGGTGAAATCCAATTCACCCCCAGCAACAATAAAACTATATATTCTGTTATAAACACATGTATACAAATTTGTTGGACGTTGTGCGCCTACAGTAGATTACACTTCAATAAATCAGGATCTTAATCAAGTATTTACTAATAATCAAGAGAGCATTTCATCATAAATATAAATAAACGGTATCAGTTAACTGACACAAACTTTCTCCCAACTTACTGTAGTCAAAATAATATTGTTTTTAATCATTTTATTTACTACTTTTTAGAACAAAACAAAAAAATAATATTCTACTTACGTCAATCGTATAAAAAAGTTATTGTCCCAGGCGGGATTCGATCGCGCGACCTTTCAATTACTGGCCGTCCTCGCTACCGTTGTGCTACTCCGTGCGGCCGTCGCCGTGATGCTAGATTGAAAACATAAACTTGTTTATTTTTTAACATTTCCCCATAATTATAAAACGCCGAAGTTTTGATAAAAGCGGGTGGTGTCATTTTGTTTGGCATCTTAAGCACTATAAATACTGAAAATTTGATCAAAATCGTTAGAGCCGTTTTTGAGAAATTTGCATTTTTGTCGTTTTTTATTGGTTTTT
>JAGFPH010001626.1:45834-71350 GCA_018207615.1 Philaenus spumarius | reverse complement strand
TATATTAATTTTGTTGGGTGTAGTAAGTGAGCACTGATCATAGTCCCTAGAACACGACATGATTTTCACCCCCTTTAAAACGTCTGATTGATTTTAAACTTTGCACACTTACCAAGGACCTATGGCAATGCAATATTAATAATGTTGGGTGTAGTAAGTGAGCACTGATCATGGTTCCCAGAACACGACGTGATTTTCACCCCCTTCAAAACGACTGATTGATTTTAAACTTTGCACACTTATCAAGGACCGATGACAATGCTATATTAATTTTGTTGGGTGTAGTAAGTGAGCTCTGATCATGCTCCCTAGAACACGACGTGATTTTCACCCCCTTCAAAACGTCTGATTGATTTTAAACTTTGCACACTTACCAAGGACCTATGGCTATGCAATATTAATAATGTTGGGTGTAGTAAGTGAGCACTGATCATGGTCCCCAGAACATAACGTGATTTTCTCCCCCTTCAAAACGTCTGATTGGTTTTAAACTTTGCACACTTACCAAGGACCTATGGCAATGCAATAATAATAATGTTGGGTATAGTAAGTGAGCACTGATTATGGTCGGCAGAACACGACGTGATTTTCATCCCCTTTAAAACGTCTGATTGTTTTTAAACTTTGCACACTTATCCAGGACCGATGACAATGCTATATTAATTTTGTTGGGTGTAGTAAGTGAGCACTGATCATGGTCCCTAGAACACGACTTGATTTTCACCCCCTTCAAACCGTCTGATTGATTTTAAACTTTGCACACTTATCAAGGACCTATGGCAATGCAGTATTAATAATGTTGGGTGTAGTAAGTGAGCACTGATCATGGTCCCCAGAACATGACGTTACAATAATAAAATAATCATTGTTTTAATAATCATGTCAAGACACAAATCGCCCACCTATTCTATGCATACTAGCTCATTATAAAATATATTTTAAAACATAGAAAAAACAATAAAATTTTCATTATCAGATTTTATTAGTTAAAATGTGTACTATTAGAAACTTAGATAACATAACAGTAACAAAAATACAAGCGATGATAACAACACAGGTTTTTCGTCTTAAAAAAAGATGAAAAAAAGAGAAATAAATTAACAAAAATGTTGAATGATAAGAAATCCGACCTTTTATTTGAACTTCATTGGATAGAGAATGGTATCAGAAACCACTATAAAACTATCAATGCAAAAAGATGTGATATCTCCTAAAAAACAACTTTGTTGTAAAAACTAGCCCGCCAAAAAAACCCTCAGCCGCAAAAAGGGTTGATATCCGTTTTGCCCGCCAAAGTAGAATGGTTGATACTTAGCACCTCGCTCTTGGATGTGCATATAGAAACCTAACCCCTACCCTAACCATCCCCACTTATGCGTTTCCCTGCCTCCTTCCCCCACAACCCCCTACAATCTTCACTTTATCCACGGTTTCATTTAAGTTTCCTCTGTTTTAGTGCATTGTGTGTTTCCAGTGCCCTGTTTCCTTCTACCAACCCCCTTTCACCCATTCTTTGTTATTGGTTTCATTTAAACTTGCTCTGTTTCACCTGCTTAGTTTTTACAACAAAGTTGTTTTTTAGGAGATATAATTTACCAAACAAAAATAAAAGAAAAATTTGGTTTTTAATTTAACATTGGTGTTATGGACTGTCAGCCAACATGGCGGACAGCTAGAGCCGACCCTTAACCGATTGAGTTCAAACTTGGCATGAAGGTTAACCTAACAATGATCTATCTTAAGAAAAATAAGCAATTCCAATTATGCATTTCAAAATGGCGGCGGTTTGAATATTTAAACCTAAATTACTCAAAACCCGTACATTTTAACAAAAGATGTCAAGACACTTTTTTTCTAGCCTTTTTGATTCCCTATCGGTTGGTGTAACTGATAAAACAATCGAATGAAGGATAAAGCTAAGTTATGTGTAATAATTGGTTTATTCAACCCGGCATCCTATACCAACACAGTAAATAGGCCTACTACAATATTGTATGTACATTTTGCTGTCATTAGCTTTAACTGAACTATTATTCTTCATCCGATTGTTTTGAAAATTAAATCGTCCTATAGGGAATTAAAAGGGCTACAAGAAAGGTACCTTGACATTTGTTGTTAAAATGTACGGTTTTTGAGTAATTTAGGTCTGACATTTTCAAACAGCCGCCATTTTAAAGCGCATGATTGGATATAATCGCTTTTTTTCTTAAAATAGACCATTGTTAGGTTAAACTTCATGCCAAGTTTGAACTCAATCAAACAAAATGGCGGATATTTAGAAAATGAAGCGTTTTTCGAAAAAAACATTATTCTTGATTTTCTATTTATTTTGACCCATAAAACCATTTTCCCAAGTTTTTAACACTAACTTTGTTCCACCCTGTATAGGCCTACGTAAAATTAAAAGCAATTTGTGTCACGTGTTGGGTCTCTACGGTTTCTAGAACGTTCTAGAACCAGGAAGTCCCTTCGATGTTTTAGAACCGTCCGGAATATTCTCGAACATTATAGAACAGCCTGTCTGGAGTATTCCCGTACATTCTGGGAACATTTTGTAATCATCTAACATTCAAAAACATTCTAGCCAGTGTCAGCCACTGAACGATCCAGTCATTAAATAATAAGCAAAAACGCGAAATCAAATCCTGCGGGAACACTGGAGACCATACATGTGAATGGTTCTTTGATTTACAACTATTGTTGCGATGCACTAGTTGTAAAGTGATACCTCAAATTTGTTAGTTTAAAAAATGGCGATGATTCTATTTATGTCATTAAAATATATATTTTTAAAAATAAATTATTTAAATAACTTGTTTAAAATACACAACTAAAAAATGATTTTCTACAAATTGTTACACACATCGTTAGGGTATTGTAAGAGGTGTTATTTTACTTGTTTAAAATTGCCTTCTAAACCTCAAGGATAACATTATTTTACAAACTTTTAATACAAATAAAACGCATAATTCACAAACCAAAAGTATTGTTAGTCAACAATATTAAAACAACTTTTTCAACAAAAACAATACGCAAAAGTTTCAACATACATTTCTTCATAAAAGTTACACATTCGTACGAACAAATTTCCAAATAGATCAAATACGCACATGCGTAGAGTTATAGCGTTTAAGGAACTTTCGTAATTTGCAAGCTGAATACAAGGGCAATTTAAACTTGGAAAAGTTTGGAATATGAATGGAACCCAGTAAATAGAGGGATCCAGATTCCAACATCCTTCTTGAAACAAACTGGACTAGATTGCTTAACATATATTATTTCTTGTTTGATTGTATGAGCAAAGGAATGGCGTAGGTAAATAACGACATTGTATTGATCTACTATAAAGTACCGAAACTAAACAGCTTGAGCCATTTTCTCCTCTACAACATATTTTCTCTTGTTTAATACACAAACATTTATTTCAACTTTATGAGAAGCAGTCATATCTAACTTAACACATTTCAAATCAGTTTTAATTTGTTCAATTGTTGTAAGAGGAATAACAATTTTTCTTTTAAAGGAAATAAAATTAATATATGGCGAGTGACTAGAATAAATAGTAAGTCAAATAAAAAGGAACCAGTTTTGATCAAAATACTTTCCTACAAAAATTTTGCAAACTTTTTTGCGACATAATCGTTATTTGGGAATGTTGGACTAGTCGGAATACATTTTAGAATTAGTTTCTGTTACTTCCTGTAATTGCACAATTTATACAAATGTTCTTATATAATGATAATTTTCATAGATAGTTTATTAGTTCAGATTTTGTGTTTTACGGTGTTAATACCTGTTTACAATTTACGGCGTTGCTGATAGGCTGATTACAAAATTACCAAATTACTGTTTAAAGACTACCGAAAAGCAAACATTACAATTTTCGCTGGTATGTTACATGCATTCCAATATACGATTGTTCATGAAGTTGCTTTTTCTGCGATAAATTTACAAGTCAAGTATTTCTAAGTTATACAATAAAGTACATTGCCTTTTATTTTCCGTCAGCGAACCTCTTTTGTAAAATTTCTTTAAAGCCTTTGTCGCGTTTCGAGAAATTTATCTCGTCTTCAGAAAGTCCCTCTATTCATGGAGGTCGTCTAAACGTTAATTACACAGACACCAACACATAACACACAACATATTTAAAAAACACAGTATTTAGATGTGCATCTTTCGAATCCCGGATATAGACTGTTTGTCCTACATCAAACAGCTCATGAAAAAACAACAATAATATACCGCGGGCATTCTGAATTGTTATCGCTGCGTCATACAGTGTGCGAATCAAAGTTCAGTTGGTCGGTTAATACTCATTGTTCATTATTTGAGTTTAGCACGCTCAATGCTACGCAAATTTCGTATTTCCTATGCTAGGAGCTGACCTTTTATTTTTTATATTTATAGCCTAAAAGAGTAGAAATTTATTTATTTTTTATGTTTGAACCTTTCTACGTAATAATCAATAATATTTTAATGCGGACGCACGTAGGCTTAACATTGGCGTGCGAATGTTGCGAATGTTTCGAAGCACGCAATGCATTGTGTATTGAAAATACTTCCAATACGGGCGGTTGGCGTGCGAAGCAAACAATGCAATGTGCATTGGAAATACTTCCAATACGCGAGTGTGCGTGCGAAGCACGTAATTCATTGTGTATTGAAAATACTTCCAATATGGGGGTTGGCGTACAATGCACTGTGCATAGGCCGCTTCTCACAGTGTTCAGTGTCAAGCAAGCTCACATGTGCGTCCTTAGCAGTGAACGTGTTAATATTTTAAAAGCCTTGTAGATTTCAAATTCTTCTACTGCATTATAAATTTCCATTTCATGCAAATCTTAATAGGTTTGAAGTTGCTGCCAAAGTCATACTAACTATAGTCTTCGTCGATTATATGACGCGCATTAAATAAAATAAAAGTTATTGTACTTTATTATATATATTAGTGACCTGGATACTGGAAAAAATGAATTCATTATTTGTTAGTTGTAAACGCATTGTAATAGGGGAGTATGCCAATCCTGTCATTTTATAGTGACGTGTAAAAATAGCACATTTTGGTTGGATAATAACCTCTTTTCTAACGTTTTACATCCACGCGGATTTCAGTAAAATACATTAAAATTCAGTTTGAATTGACTGTTGGGGTTCTCTTTCTGAGGTCTTACTCAGATGTCGACTACTCAATATTGTAATCTATTTAAATTTTCCTTTCCCGCAAAGGGAAGCCTTATTTATTTAACCGACTATGAGATAGGTCTACTTTTAAGAGGATGGCACTTGTGTCGAGTAGGCGTGTTTTAAATATTACCCACATCTAATGAACGATTTAAAAACACTAAAAAAAATCAGAAAACTAAACACACATGATTCACAAACAAATAATTGTTTTTAATCAGTCCAATTAAACAATTTCACTAACGGAAAGAAAATGAAGTTTTGATTAGAAACTGCTTGAGAGAGGTTATATATGTTTGGATGATGGCAAAACTTACAAAACAGAACAAAGACATGCAATTGATGTGTTGCTTTTAGTTTTCGTCCTATAGGGAAACTTTCGTCATTTGTAACTTGAATAGAAGGGTAATTTGGAGTTTGTAGTAAAGTTTGGAATATGAATAAGATCCATTGCGTTGAGGGATTTAGATTCCGGTCTACCGTATTACAACAAACAGGAATAGGTTTTACTTCAAATACGTTGTATGTCGATTGATTATTTTGTTTATGTATTTATTTAAAACGCATCTTGTCAAAATACATAGTACCAATATGAAGGTACCACGGAGTGGAATAACATATAGAAAAATCGGTCGACAGTAGCTGGAATTGAACCTACGATAATGCGATAGTGGCTTCTTGACTAAGATAATACTTTGTTAGCACTGAAATGTGATTAGTTAAAATTAAAAAGACAATAAAGCAGGTTATAATACCTTTCAGGACCAGACTTATTTTTAGGAATTTTAGGAGCACTATGTTTTTCCGCCATATTGGTTTTAATTTTACTATGTAAAAAAGACCAGGCCTAAAATAGCGTTTTTGTAGACGTTTAGAAACAAGAATCACTTAGAAACAAGATATTCAGATCATTTTGGTGTTATTTTATTAGTATTTAATTGCTTTATTTGACTAAAACAACAAATATTTACAGCGCGAGACAGTAGGCCTACCGGATATGCGATCGTTTTTAATGTATGACTTAGTGTATGTCTTTGTTTTAAATGTATGTGAAATTATGTGTTTAAGTGGTCATGACAACGGAGTGACTCCTCCCGTCAACTTGATAATTACTGAATAGCCGAAACGGCCGTCGTTTTATAACACGACTTTTGACGACTGGTGACGGTAAGTTCCTATTAAATTAACAAAATATTTATTTAAAAGCAAATGAAAAGATAATTATTTTAATTTGATAAGAAATTTAAAAAAGAGTTTTCCAATTTTAAAGTGTGACATATGACATCTGAAAAACTGTAAATAATTTACCCGTGGTAAACCTAATTTGTATTTGTAATATAAACATTGTAATATAATAATTTATACATTGTAATATAAAAGTGCCAATTTTAAAACAATTATAATGAAAAATGTTCGTTTTAGAGAGAAAAAACCGCTAGCCTGTGTAGGCATAGCCTGAAAACTAACCTCACTTTCATCTGAACTGTCAGTACTCACATTTTCTGGAACTAGTAATGCTGATGTTGATTGATCGTCAGGGTAGAATGTTTTGTCCAAGTCAGAATCGTCACTGTCGAAAAAATCCGGTAATTTATTTATATCATCGGCAGAATCTATCAATGCACGTTCACGGTCTATTTCACTTGATCTAGCCAATTCTTCACTCATTGTGAAATTATTCATACAATAAACATTAAAACTACACTGATTAACTAAGTAACAATTTAAATCGAATAAAATTAACTTAAAATAGTTCAACACAAAAGCATACACTAAAAATACTCGATGAATCACAATTTCAACAGCTGACACTAAGAATGTAAAGAAACAACTTATCTGATTGACTACGTTACAATGCAGCTTTCGGCATTTTGTACAAAGTTATCTTGTAATATCATTAGAAATAGAGTAGCTGCTTTGGGTGTTTTTAAAAACATTATATGAAATATCATATATTTATAACAATTAATTTCATGATTATTATTTGTAAATTCGCTTATTATTATTTGATAGATCGTCCGCTTGGTCTTTTTCAAATATTTACGTGCGGACGATATACGGACGATTTACGTGCGGGGAGTATCTTCCACACACAAAGCATTGCGTGCTTCGCACGCCTACCCCCTTATTGGGAGTATCTTCAATACAAAATGCATTGCGTGCTTCGCACTCCAACCCCACGGTAGAATCCATACATGGCTTTGAACCGGGTACTTCTATGGTATTTTACGTTTTAATCGATTTTGAGGAACCAAGCGAGCTATAAGGTCGCGTAAAATAATCTAAATGTGCAGAATAACATCTTGCATTTATATTTGTAGAAAAAACTCAAAAAAATATTCATTCTCGTAGGAAAAATCTCAAAAAATGTTACTTGCAGTCAAAAAACGTGTTTCCAATTTTTGGATATTTTTGGCTAACAAACTCGTCTGAGCGACGTAGACAACCAACATGTGTACCAAATTTGAATAAAATCGGACTTAAAATGCGGCCGCTGGATTGCGAACACATATATACATATATATGTATAGGGATATATATATGTATATGATTTTTGATGACACCCCAAAACGTGTTCTGGGGACCATGCTTGGTGCTCATTTGCTACTTCCGACCTTGGGTCTTATTATAAGGGCCACTGCAATAGCTCATTTTTCCTATGGAAATAGGCTAATAACGAAACCTTGATATCTGTAGTTACGAGTTATAATAATGTGAATTCCAACATAAAACATATTATTTTACTGTAAATGAAAAAAATCAATGCAGGGTATCCTAAATCACAATTCAGACTGTAGATGATACGGGCGACGATCCCACCTCCATACATCAAATTCCCTCTTATCATTTACATTGTAACCGAGAGCGTAGCATTTCCAAGAAGTGACATTCTTATTCTTCCTTTGCTGCTTCTGAATGATATTATAATTTTAGGGTTCGTTTTATTGAAACGATTTAAATATATTTATTTACGAATAAATGGGGTTCTTTTTATACCCAATCGTATCTGCATCTATTTGTACACCTTATCCTTATTACAGTCGTCCTTAATCAATCATACAGGGGGTACCGTTTGTCTTTGTATTAAGTGTTTCTGTGTTTTTGTTAAAATGTATTGATGAACCTTGAAGAAGATACCATTCGGAAGATGGAGTTATCATCCGAAACAAGTAATTGTTGAAAAAGGGAACTTTAATGGTTATTCCAGTGACTTGGAAACTGAAAGAAAACAGAAAACATAAATCTTAATAAACGAATTTGAAACACAGTTTACATAAAATTTCAAACGATTATTAGTGAATTTCCATAGGAAAAATGAGCTATTGCAGTGACCGTTATGATAAGACCTGAGGTCGGTAGTAGCAAATGAGCCCCGACCGTGGTCCCCGGAACACGTTTTGGGGTGTCATTAAAAATCATATATCTATATGTACATATTTATGTATATATGTATTCGCATTCTAGCGGCCGCATTTTAAGTATTTTTAAGTTCAAATTTGGTACACATGTTAGTTGTCTATGTCGATCGAACGAGTTCGTTAGCCAAAAAAAATCCAACAACCGTACGTTTTTTGACCGGAAGTACGGTAAATATTTTTTTGAGATTTTTCCTACGAGAATCATTTTTTTTAGAGCTTTTTTTTTAAATATAAAGGTAGGCTGTTATTCTGAACATTTTGTTTTTTACGCGACCTTATAGCTCGCTTGGTTCCCGCAAAATCGATCAAAACGTAAAATACCATAAAAGTACCCGGTTCAAACCACGTGATTTTAACTTGGAGGCATCTTTTCATCCGAGGCCAACGGTTGAGCTTTTACGCAGCAAGCAAAGCGAAGCCTATAAAACCAGGCCACAAGATCGAGGTGTAAAACTCGCAAAGTGAGTTTTTCCACTGCGAGTGTAACGAAGGAGCGCGTGAGTCGAAGCTGGAGTCTTAGGCGAAAACAAATTCTACTAATATATTTCGTACAAATAGGCAGCTATTCAGCACCGTCGTGAGTAGACCTATTTAGCAAATTATTGGTTGAAATCCTAAAACATAGGCCTATAAACTTAATTTTTGAAATTTTTTAACTCACGTCAGCGGTTCAGCTGCGTGGTCGAATTATTTATGTTGCCTCTACACAAATCATATGTAAAATGAGGTTATAAAAACATGTTTCATTTTATCCAGGTTGATCTACTTTATGCCTTAATTAATAAAGCCAAGGGACATCGTTGTCTAGACATACGCTCTTGTGATTATAATTTATAATTCCACAATAAATTTTAATCCAGATATAAGACAACTCCCATGGGATGTAATGGTACACTGACAAAGTAAGGGACGGATTTATCATCTTCGCCTCATTTGAATTTCAACTGAAACCGAAGCATTAAAAACTACATTTTCCTCCAGCTACTACTATAAAACGTGTTTTCTGCCTCATTAATATTTAGAAAGAACAACTTATCATCAGAGTGGGGAAGTTTCCCATATAAAAAGCATTCAGTTTACTTTGTCCCGGGGTAATGAATTCTTCGTTGAACTTTTCGAAAAGACATCCAGTGAAGTTTTGGACGGGCCTTGGAGTTCAGAGGACGGTTTATCACGGGGAGCGCGGGGATCACATCGAACACGACTATCGGACGGACACTTCATCGGGGAGTTCTCCAGTAACCTGATGTCGATTGGACTGCGGGCAGCGAATTCATGCAGCACAATCCACACTGTTTTTTCGACGGACGACAGTACAAAACGCCGGCGGACTCTTTCATCTGGTCTCCCGTATTTAGACTGTCGGTAGAACCGCGGGTAGTGATTTCTTCTAGCGCTAATTGAACGTATTATCTGTTTCAGCCAACTCTTCACTCACTTCTGAACTCGATGCGGGCCTTCATCGTAGCTCCGGGATCCCTCTGGAAGTGAAGTTTATGTACGGGTCAAAGCGTTTGGTTGCTGGCCCGGTTGCTGTTCCTTTTGTTTCAGCCCGACTTTTTCACTTCGTATTTAAGATCGTGCCTTCATCGGAGCCCGGGACCCCTCAGTATGACGGTGAAGTTTAGGCATGGGTGTTGGTGTTTTGTTGCTGACCGGTCTAGAGTAGTGATCTCTTTATGCTTGCCACTAACATTTTTGTTTGATTCAGCGAAGTTTTAGATTGATTCTTGCAGTCATTAGGGAAGTCCCTAGACGTTGCTAAGATCTCCCCAGTGAGCTGTTTGTGGAGGGGGAGTACCTAGTTTAGTGATTATTGTCCTTTCGGACCGAGCCCCACAGTACCTTCTCTGGCGAGAGGTTTGCGTAAATTCCACCTACAAAAAAAAATTGTAGCCCAATGGGCTGGAAATTATACTCAATGTTTTTTACATGTGCACTTTTCCTCCAGCTAAATCATATGTTAGTAAAACAGCTTCTGAAACAACAATGCATTAGTGAACTTTTGTGTCTGTGTATTCTTGGGCATAACCTCCATTTTTTTTTTTTGTAAATATGAATGTTCATGTTTTAATAAAGTTTCTTACATAGTAAAACGCAAATTATTTTAAAACTGCAGCTGGAGCAAAAATGTTGTGTGTTTTACGGGAAGAAAGTATCTTAGTCTTTGCGCTCGTGCGGTAACATTTCCTTTCGGGACAAAGTGATAATGCCTCTCCCTAGAGACACAAATAACTTTTGCCACTATTCTGTCGGTTTTTATAACTACGTTTTTGTACTCCACCTTTTCTATGATTTATTCTTTATAATTACATGTATCTCGGTCTGTTTTATGTACAAAACTAGTGAGCCCCCGTGAAACATTAGACAGATTAGTTAGATACACATCAGAAATATATAATTTAAAAAAAATACTATTTAAAAAACAACAGATTATACAGATTACTATGATGCCGGTGATTTTTAACTCAGTAATTGTGTACAATTATAAGGATTGTAAAACTGTAGGCCTATTTGTTAAATTTTTTTATTTTTATTCATTATTATATATCTAAATAAATATAAATACCTTATTATTTCAATTGCTTTCTAACTTCATATTGATTGATCAAATGATTTAGAAGTTATTAATATTATAGTGAATAAATTAATAATAATATGTTCATGTGTTATACGAAGATGTACGAATGTTTCCGAAGTTAAACGAATAGGTTTGTTAAAATTTGTTTAAACGAATATTTTGATGAAAAAAGGTTGTATTTATAAACAGTTTATAAACTGCAATCAAATATTATAAAGTATTATAGTACACACTAGTTCTATAACTAATATTAAAAAAAAAAAAAAACAACTTGATAAGAAATTACAATGATTGAAGTTGTATACTCTTGGATACTCAACGGGAAAATGCTACCTCCAGACGAGTCTATCAACCAACTTTTGAAGTTCCGAAGAAATTTGGCGCTTACAACCTGAAACAATTTGATAAACCGTCTTCTCAAGGCAGATTTCCTCCAAAACTACTCTTGGACATTCGACAAGACAAGGGAGACCATTGGCCTTTGGAAATCGAAAAATAAAGAAAGTGTGCCTATTGTCCTGGAAAAGCAAAATTTATTTGCTTAAAATGTAATGTGGGACTACATCGAAGGTGCTTCATGGGTTACCACAGCACCTGATAGCAGTCAAAGTTTTTTTATGATACAATTTATTACTATTATCTAGTTTGAACTAACCTAAAACTCTTTAAAATGTGTTTTTCGTTTATCATTTTAATTCAATAAAAAATATTTTACTCAAAACAGAAGTTTTATTATCTCTCTGAAAAGTAATAATTGGGAAGAACCTGGCATTGAAACTCTAAAACAAAGAAATTTGTCCCCGTGCATAGCGTCCTATTTATAGCCATTTTCACAAGATCTGGGCATAACAATTTTTATTTTTATTTTTCCACTTTATATTAAAGCACAAAGAACAAGTTTTAAGAATAAATTATGTTTTTTTCAAAACTTTTAACTTTATGCACTAGTGGGTTAAACAGTTGATTCAAATTGCTTAACGTTATTTTCACCAGAGAAAAATGTATAATACAACGACAATATGTTTAAGTAATAAAACACAGCATTCGCCTTTTCCTTACGCCATGCTTTCTGCATATTGTTTTGATTTACTTCACATAGAAGATGTCTCGGGTATAAATTTCCTCTCCTTATTTCTCTTATAACACAATTCAGGATATTGCCTTTTGCGTCTAGTCTGTGTTGTTTTATTTGGTTTTCTTACGTAGCACAAACAGAACAAAGAATGCAATTTACACTAAACACTAAGTAACTGGTTTTATGTGACGTATTAAGGAGAAAAGTGCATACCGTAAGTGCATACTTTGCTCCACTTTTTTCAGATTAAAAAAAATTAAGATAATTTTTTAAATACTTATGATACATGTATAATTGTTAGTGCTGCAAAATGTCCAAGTGTAGTATTTTGTTGATAAGAAGCTTATATAATTATATTTGTTTTTTGAAAGTTTAATAGCATCATAAAAAGTGGTGCTAAGGTATCCCATAGGAAGAGTATATTTTGCACCACTACTAAAATAATTAAAAAAATAAAGGAAAATGTGAATTTGGTACAATGTTACAATACAACAAGAAAACTATGCACCTTTAAAACAATCAATCACATATAAACAAAACTATTACAATTATATTAAAAATAAAGAAAAATATTAATTTGGTCAATAAAACTGCACTTTAAAAAAAGTCACATATAAACATCGGTTAAAATCAAATTTCAGAAAATTCTGGAACCAAGAAAAATCGTCTTTTATTTATTGGTCTTGGTGGATTAATGTAACCTAAAATCTTGTCCCAAGTTTACACCATTTTATCTGGTTTAGTAAGCCACTTCCAAGCTTTTGTTGAGCGTTTCATTGATGAAATAACTACTCTTTCTTTAGTAAAATGTTCAATAATTCCAGGAAAAACTTCACCTTAATAAGAAAACACCACATACACGCCAATCTTCTTATTTAAGGACGGAATTTTTTCCAAATTTATTCTGTTTTTGTTTGTTCTCCCTCTTCCCTTGATACTTCTTGAATTAAATATTTTTTGCACCAACTAAGCCTACAGGGTTATACTCGTCACAGTTTTTTTTAAGGCTATCTTTGGATTTTTCTTGGTTTACAATAGTGACATGTTTGGACGAGCCAGCATCAGTTAGTACTGATACCGGTGTCCCCGTATCATCAACGTAACGGTAAACTTCATCAGCAATACTTTTTCCAGCTGCAACGTCCAGTTTTCTCTTTTTCTTCGATGGATTTGTGTTGCCAACAGCGATATCCCTCTTCTTCGATAAAACCGCTTTAAAAATGTCCTCGATTGTTTATTTCTCACTTGTTACGGCAGGTGAACGTTCTAGAAGGACGTCCACGTCACAGGGTAAATGCCACATTCTTGGTACATGTAAATGGTACATTCTTGTTAGAAATTCATTACATAATATAGTAGGTATAGCTCTGCTGCAGAAACCCTTTTTATAGAATTGAAATCTGTACGACGTATTTCTTGGTTAGTATTTATTCTTATTTTTATGTAAATATGAAAATAAAAATATCCACAAATGAGTATTCTTACGTGTACTAGGTTTTTATAGATGTTTGAGTAACACGATATTAGTTTCAACATATATTACTAAAGTACTTTTAAAAAGGAAAGTAATGTTACAGTGTATTTTGTGCATGTTCTTCTTAACTAACCAACAGTGTTTTACAAATTCGATTCAGGCTTTAGTAACTTGTATCATATATACATCAACAATTATTTTAAAAATCTTCAAAAACCTATCGTTTAGATATTCAATCAGAAAATAACTAAAACGTAATTTCACTATTAAAAAAAAAACTATTGTGAGTCCATAAGAGGTGGTGCAATTGGACGCTTAGGTTTCTTCGGTGCAGGTTCATCTTCAACTATTTTCTTAGATAATCCTTGCCGATAATCATTATCATCACTATAAAACCATTGAAAACACTCCTAAAACGGGGATTGACGTGCGAAGCACGCAATGCACTGGTATTGAAAATTCTCAAACGACGGGAGTTGGCGTGTTAAGCACCCAATGCTCTAAGTGTTGAAAATTTTCCCAATACGGGGGTTGGCGTGCGAAGCACACAATGCTCTGTGTATTGAAAACACCCCCAATTCGGAGGTTGGCATGAGAAGCACTTAATACACTCTGTATTGAAAATATTCGCAAAACGGGGGTTGGCGTGCGAAGTACGCAATGCACTGTGTATTGAAAATACTCCCAATACGGGGGATGGCGTGCGAAGCACTCAATGCAATGTGTATTGAAAACACCCCCAATTCGGAGGTTGGCGTGCGAAGCACGGAATACACTCTGTATTGAAAATATTACCAATACGGGGGTTGGCGTGCAAAGAACGCAAAGCACTCTGTATTGGAAATACTCCCAATACGGTGGTTGGCGTGCGAAGTACGCAATGCACTGTGCATTGAGAGAATACACCCAAGTCGGGGGTTGTTGTGCGAAGCACGCAATGCATTGTGAATTGGAAATACTCCCAATACCAAATGCACTGTGCGTCGGCCGCTTCTCATAGTGTTCAGTATCAAGCTCACATGTGCGTCCTTAGCAGTGAATGTGTTAAAAGTTAAAATATAAATCACAAATTAATCACTATTTGAATAAAAGTATTTTCCACTTCTTTGGCTACTTCTTTTATTAGCGAATTGCCATAGGAAAAATGAGCTATTGCAGTGGCCCTTATGGTGAGACCCAAGGTCGGGAGTAGCAAATGAGCACCGATCATGGTCACCGGAATACGTTTTGGGGTGTCATTAAAATTCATATATATATGTGTTCGCACTCCAGCGGCCGCATTTTAAGTCCGATTTGGTCCAAATTTGGTACACGTGTTGGTTGGCTATGTCGCTCAGACGAGTTCGTTAGCCAAAAAAATCAAACAAACGGAAGTACGTTTTTTGACCGGAAGTAACAATATTTTGAGATTTTTACTACGAGAACGAAATTTGTTTAGAGTTTTTTCTAAAAATATAAATGTAGGATGTTATTCTGCACATTTTGTTTTTTTACGCGACCTTATAGCTTGCTTGGTTCTCCCAAAATCGACCAAAACGTAAAATACCATAAAAGTACCCGGTTCGAAGCCAAGTGGTGCAAACTCGCGAGGCCACTAGGCGCAAACAAATTCTACAAATATATTGCGTACACAAAGACAGCTGTTCAACGCCTTCGTGAGTAGACCTATTTCCCAAATTGTTGGTTGAAACCCTAAAACATAGGCATATAAACTTAGGGTTAATTTTGGAAATTTGCTCAACTCACGTCAGCGGTCTAGTTGCGTGGTCGAATTATTTTATCTCTTTTGTATTAGATAAATAACATCTACTTATTTATTCTGAAATACTTTTTATCTACTACGCATGCGTCGGGATCCAGGTCACCGATATCAGCACCATACTATTCCGATGGTGCTTCTGTCCTAATCAAAACTCCGGTCCTACTGGGCACACGTCTGGTTCCGGTACGGTGATCTGTTTGAATTTGCTACGCCGGGAGTGTAGATGGGGAGCGGGCGGTGAAGCGTCTCCGCGATGTTTTGTCAAGTAAAGCGAGCAGATGGCGGAGCCCACCTAGATTATCCCATGTGTAAGACTAGGGGCTCCACCTCCGCTCGGTTCGCTCACCAACCCCAGCGTCGTCCCATGATAAAGCCAATGCTAACAGATTATTGTATACCCTGATTTTTTCGTGGAAATGACGTTCGACCGGTGACCTGTACAAAGAAAATGTAAGTCAGAGATTGAAATAGACACGACCAACCCTAATAATTCGATCTACTGTATGCGTTGTATATTCA
Organism: Philaenus spumarius; assembly: GCA_018207615.1. Lineage (NCBI taxonomy): Eukaryota > Metazoa > Arthropoda > Insecta > Hemiptera > Aphrophoridae > Philaenus > Philaenus spumarius. The sequence continues at coordinate 55,339 of JAGFPH010001626.1, read as the reverse complement.
CCATTAATATTTAAATAATAAATAATTCGACCACGCAGCTGAACCGCTGACGTGAGTTGAGTAAATTTCCAAAATTAATTTTATAGGCCTAAGTTTTAGGGTTAACCAACCTATTCACGACGGTGCTGAATAACTGCAAAATGGTTCGCACGCCACTCCGCATATTGTGAGTATCTTCAATACACAAAGCATTGCGTGCTTCGCACGCCAACCCACGTATTGGGAGTATCTTCAACACACAAAGCCTTGCGTGCTTCGCACGCCAACCCCACGGTAGGATCCACCACATGGCTTTGAACCGGGTACTTCTATGGTATTTGACGATGTGATCGATTTTGGGGAAACCAAGAGAGCTATAAGGTCGCGTAAAAAACAAATTGTGCAGAATAACGTCCTACATTAATATTTGTAGAAAAAAAAGTTAATTCTTGTAGGTCTTTTGGTACTTTTACCTAATCTAAAAAAAAACTGTTAGTTGTGAAGAATAATTATTTTCAAGAAACGTGTTTTGGGGTATTGCAGGACTAACTTAAAATTATGTTAGGTTTTTAATGAATATCAGCTGTTTTATTTATATAATGTAACGACAGATGTTTGAATTGAATTATAATGGAGTAAGCACTTACATTGATTTTGGTGTGTTTGCTTTTAGTTTGTCAATCTAACTCAACAAACCCCTTCACAATTAAAAGTTTGCAAAATCTTGGCTTAGTGTGCGTCTCTAACCACTTAAGAACATTTTCGTATTTGCATCTTGAGTAGTTTTTGCTCCACGTTGATTTTATATTTTTACTATACACTTTCGAACGATTTAAATTTTATTTCACTATACCGGGTGTTCGGAAAGTCTGGAAACGGTTTAATATTACGTATATAAGGAAAATTTAAAGGTAGATGTGATTGAGGAACCTACTCTATGTAAAAATACTATTTTATTAAGATTTCAAAAATATTATCCGCCATCTTGGATCCACCATTTTGAATGTAACTTTGTAACTTTTTTAATGTGAAGGTGGTCATGTGATACATCATTTCGATGTAGAATTTCAAGAGAAAACCAACAGTGAAATTCACACATCTATATCTTTAACCAATTAAATATGGCGGCCAAAAAACAACGAAATCGTGTTTTCCGATTGATTTCTAGTGGTTCAACCAAATATCGTTGGGTAGCAATTCGTTGGAAATTTATTTAATTCTGGATCCAAAAGAATAATAATAAATGTTAAACAAATAATAGTACAGCAAAGTGGGGCAAAATGAGAAAACACGATTTCATTGTTTTTTTGCCGCCATGTTAATCGGTTAAAGATATGGTTGTGAAAATTGCACCGTTGGTTTTCTCTTGAAAATCTACATCGAAATGATGTATCACACGACCACCTTCCCATTTAAAATAACAAAGTTACATTCCAAATGACGGGTCCAAGATGGCGGACAATTTTTTTTAAGTCTTAATAAAACAATATTTTTATATAGAGTAGGTTCCTCAATCACATCTACCTTTAAATTTTCCTTATATACGTAGTATTAAACCGTTTCCAGACTTTTCGAACACCTGGTGTATTAACTCAACTCAATTTACAAGACATGTCATGTGATAGTGTCCGAAAATATTTTCACGTATAATCAAATAAATTATTCAGCAGTGGGAGAACGCATTCGACTTTGTAAAGTTTAAATCCGTATTGACACAAAGTTATTACTGTCGGTGGGAACTTGCTAATTGCAAAAGTTTCCTTCTTGTTATAAAGTGTCAGAATTACAAGCCTTACAATGAAATAATTATATTCCAAACTATGGGATGTTTAATGGTATATACTTTAAAATATTCAATGAAACTAAAACGTTTAGAAATAAATTTAATACATTTCATGTTCCTACTTAACTAACTGAATTAACTTAAACGCGATTATTTGGTAAAAATGGCGGTCTCTTAAATTCAATATTTTTACTTACTGTAAAACCAAGGAAATGGTGTAGAAGCAGGATGTGAGTTTGTTTACTACTCTCAGCATTGAAGAAACAACACTATAAGAAGCGAAACCCCCATGTTATCAGAGGTAACACTTTTCAACAGTCGAAAATGCCTAGTTTGGATCGAGGCCAACAGGTACCGCCAGCAGCATCGCCGCGCGGACTGTACCTTCTTTATTGGGACTGTACATTACGTGCCCGCCCCTAGTGTCAACTTCACAGAGACCAAATAAATAGTTTTGTCGATGCGTAAACATAAACAACTGCTATGCTCCCCTTAGGTGACTTAGCCTATGGGTTGAGTTATCTTTAATTTTAAAAAAAAACAGGTTTTAGAGGAAAGATGTGGGATTCTACCCATCTCATTTTCTTCGTGAAATATATTTTTACGTAATTGTACACATTGAAAAAGTAAAATGCAAACTTACTTTAATTCAGGAATCATCTGACATAAAATTTAAAAAAAAATGTGTTTATTTTTTATCTCTAGATATGTCATCAAGCAATGATTTTTTTTGTAACATTCGAGGCTATAAAAATTCTAATTTTATGCATTTTTTCGTTTTTTTTTATTTATTTGAAAAAATAAAAAAGGACGAGGTTGTTTGATAGCTCAATCGAAAGAGCTAAAAATTTAGAACATTTACGCCGCTTACAGTACCCTTCTATATCTCTTATAGATTTCCTGTTATATAAATTATTGAATTATTGTATAATTATCGTAATTATTGAATTATCAATGTTAATTGTGTAACGACCGTTATTCTAGGTTTGTGCTTCACGTGTACCGTATGCGTTTTTTATGCGTTTGCTTTGTAATTATTGAATTATCGTTGGGGAAGTACATTATCGGCCTATTAAGTCGGTATTTTTCTACCAATTTGTAAAAAAAGTGTCATTTTATTCGTTTTACACTGCAGAGTTACAGCAAAATATAAAAATCCAATAAATTGATTTTATTTTAACAACTGACATTTTAAAATTACGCCATGTTATTTAAATGGGAGAAATTTGTGTAAGATCCATTAGTTTGGGCGTCACCACTTAGGCTCATGACAAATGTACCAATTTGAAGCCCAAACATTCCCAAAAATATAAAATTCATCATTTCCTCATTTTAAGTTTGTTAAAAAATACAAATTATAAAATCTTAAAAATTCCCTACGTTGTTTATTTTTTGTCTAGAAGCTCGCCCTTTGTTTGAGAGAACCTTTCAACGTACGCTCATAACATATATTTCAATTTGAAGCCTAAATCTTCTCATTGTGTCAGTTTACAACTTCAAGTAGGGATTAATAATTCAAAAAGGAATTAAGGAATTCAAACCGTTGTGGTAAATTGTATAGTATTTTTGTATTTACAATTAACAGTTGATTTATTATAGTAAAATGTCTAACTACGCGCTTTTAATAATCGGACAGCTGATCTAGTTATTGTGTTATTTGCCTATACATTTAAACACAAATGTAACATTTATAAAGTAATTAATTATTAAACCTTAATTGTGACGTTTTTAAAATTTCTGATATCAATAAAACGACAAATTACTAAATTTTAAAATGTAATTATCTATTGCGGTTACATTTTTAACGTGCGTACAAAACATAATGAAAAACTTGTTTAAGCTATTGTATACAATTGTATTTCAATTTTAAGCTTAAGCCTTCTCATTGTGTCATTTTACTACTTCAAGTAGGGATTAATAATTCAAAAAGGAATTAAGGAATTCAAACCGTTGTGGTAAATTGTATAGTATTTTTGTATTTACAAATAACAGCCTCCCCTAGTTAATTACTAATAATAATCTATTGAATAGATACATAAATCTAATAATATTAGATTTTTTAATAAACGGGTTGAAAATATTGAATGATTTGATTTGGTTAATTATTTGTTTAACTGTTGTTCATTTAGCACCACCCGGGAAGCACGTGAGGATTAACGGGTTCCATGGACGCGAACAACTTTACTTCCCATTATTTACAAATATTTGCAAACATTTAACCGTTATACTCAAAACGAGAACAGTTTTATTTACAATGTATATATATATATATATATATATATATATGTTTGGTGTCAAAACAAAAACTGTTTTGCTATTTTACCTAAGTTTTTGTATATTTCGTTAAATATTTTACCAATTTTTTAAGTCCGATTTTACGAAGCGTTTATTTGTTAATTACTGTTGCATGCATATTTTACATTTACCTTGTATGGGATATTTTTTCAACAAAACAAACTTAGAAGACTTTACATTATTTTACAGTAATAGATTATCAAATCAAATTCAGGAAAAACCCATGTTCAAATAATGTTAATTGGAGATTTAAGATAATTTTTATACAGTATTTGACATAACATTTTTACGTTAAGTTACAAAAAAATCATAAGTTACAAAAAAATCATATACTACTTAAAATTGTTTTTAATTCATTAAAAAAAGTATTAAATTTATGCCACATTTTATAATTTGGTTATTAAAAACATTATCAATAATAAATCATTGTTCAACAGTACTGTATAATATAGTTGCAACGTGCGCCAAATATTGAAACATGTGCTTGCTCCCTCCAAAACGAAAACTAAATTATTCTCTTCGTTGGGGATGTTGAAAGGAGGTCAAAGCAGTTTGTGCCAGACAGGAGACAGTGCAAGAGGCAGATATATTCGCGGTCTGGTGGTGCGGCGAAATTTAAACTCTGCCTATAATGTCAGTTTCGTCTCAAGGAGCAGCAAAAGACTAGTGGCGCTCCAAGTGGCTTCGAAATGAACTAACATGCAAGCGTCCGCTTATAGCCCATTAGGTTTCGCTTCTTATAGTGTTGTTTCTTCAATGCTCTCAGTGACTTTATTATCCAAGTGTCATACACGTTGCATATTATTTTAACGTAAAGTATTAAAATTTAAACATATTTTACCATAATTGTTGTAGGTCTTAGACAATTTGAAACCAGCAAGAGTTACTGTGAATGTGTACTTAAACCAAATCATCTTTGATAATTTATATTAGAGTCATCTAAATTGAATAATTTGAAAAATACTAAATCTGAGCTTTATCTGTATATATAAAAGATAAAACCCCACAGACTAAGAAAGGTTTTCAAAAACTTCTAAATCTTAGGGATGTTTGGGGAGGTCAAAGTTACTAAATCACGATTTCTCCAAAACTACCAAACGGATTGGAATGAAATTTGGTATGTAGCTTCCTCTAGAGCCGTTGGTGCTGGCTAAGAAAAGGTTTAAAAAATTCGAAATTTTAGATGGGTTTATGGGGATGAAAGTTATTAAATCACGATTTCTCTAAAACCACTTAACGGATTGGAACGAAATTTGATATGTAGCTTCCTCTTCGGCCCTAGGTGCTCGCTAAGAAAGGGTTTGAAAAAATTCAAAATTTTAGGGGAGGTTTGGGGTAGTCAAAGTTACAAAAAATCCCCATAAAAAATACATAGTGTAATATATTGATATAATATATTTTTTGTTAATATACATTTAACTTTGATTTGTCTATCCGTGCAAAGCCGGAATGAGCCAGCTTGTATATATATTATATTATAGCCTACTTCATATTTTGTTTTTTTCACGACCTTATAGCCGTTTTATTCCGGCAAAATCGAAAATCTTAAAGTATCATGTTATGATATGAATATCCTATGAAGTTATGGGCTATTTTCGCCAGGCGGTTGTGTGTTGAATTTTGTTGTCCTTTTGTGTTTAAGTCGCCTTCAAGAATGGCGTAGCTAGCGAAACCTAGGTTAGCACGGCTCAATAAAGATTTCGTGAAATACAAAAATTTTATTATTTATTGTATTGAATTTCACCAGGAACCCACGGTCTTTATTACACACTCTTTTGTTTATTAATGATTTTAATATTTCATCGCATTGCTCTCGTTATAAAATAAACGTTAGTAAAGTAAATTTGTTTATGCGTAGGCCTAAGAATAATATTCCTCTAGTATTTAAATTACCTTCTTTTTAACTGAAGCTTAACTAGTTTGTAAAACGGATTTTCAAATAAATGGGAACTCGATGTATAAAATCAATTTCCATATTCAAAACGCATTTCATGAAAATACCTTATAATTGCTACCATATTTTATGAATGTCCGAAATAAAATTAGTGATTTGTTTGTATTATAAATCCAACGTGCAAATAAGCTTAATTCTTATCTAGGGGATATTTCACACATTAAATTCAGTACTGAAAGCACTACTTAGGCGAAATAGAAGCACTTATTTATTTTCTCCTTGAAAGAAGAGTCTACTAGAAATAGAAATCCACTTTCAAGACGATGTCTCAAAGGAAAAGTACACATAAGACTTCTTCACATTCAAGAAGAAGCAATATACCCCAAATAGAGTCAAGCATCACTTGTCCTTTATATGATCTTCTTCTTTGTAACTGTTAGAGGATCCTATAGAATGTACAAGGAAGTAAATAACACCTCATATATAAACTGCATTTACTGCGCGCAACTTGTTACTTTATATGTGTTTGTTTTTGATTAGCAATCGTTGAACTTTTATAATTAATAAAATTAAAGCACAGCTTGAAAATTAAGAAATAGTGATTATTATCGTACTCGTGTGGATGACGTAGTCAAGTGAGAAGTATTAATATACTACTATATTGCTTGATTTAATTATAAGGGTAGCATAATTATCCCATTTCATCCATTTGACTTAAGTAATCGAATTGCAAATTTTTAAAAATATTAATTAAGAATAATATTAAATTATTTTAGCTCTACAGTTTGTATTAATTTAGTGTAATTTATTTTTATTGTATAGAGGTAGGAACCCAACTTAAATATATTTGTCTGTAGTGTCCATATTCTTTAAACAAATCCTGGTACTACTCAAATAGCACAAAGATATATAGAAAATATCCATTAAATATCCTTACCAAATATCAAAGATATCTAAATCTTAGACTTTTATATATGATATATATCTAGTACACGTTCAATTGGCACTTAAATATACATCTAATAGATGTTTACATTAGATATACATACATCATCTAAAAGATATTTGTAGATATCTGTCAAATATGTCTAATAGATATATTTTTTAATTAATTTACCAACCTTCAAATGGTCCTATTAGTTTCCCCTCTACTGCTGCTGGGTCTTACTAGTTTCGACACATACCTCTGTCATTGTCGAAGACAAACATTTCAGACGATGATCACATGGCACAATACACTACACAACACGTAAAGTATAAACACGTAATATTCACCATTAAAGGGTCATTAAATGTTTAAAATGGAGCATAGCTTTCAACACAAGTACTTGCGGGTCGTTTCGAACGCCTTTTGTTTTTCTGATCAAGGTACCTTGGGTGAAACCTGGTTTCTCTTTCAGTCATATGAGAGGACCAAAGTGTCTTCAGATGTATTTTTTCCAATTTTCAACATCTCTCACTCTTTTTCTACTTCTTTCTTGGACACATACAAAGCTATTATTACTCTCCGTTGCAATTGCAATGAATTACTATTAGAGTAGTTTGTAAAATGACAACAACAAATCAGTACAACCACAGAGGAGGTACAACTACAAGCATTAAAAAAATACTGCTCGCTAACAATGGACCAACCGATGTTTAATCCAGGCAGGCTGTCAAACCTCCTGATACAAAATATTTGCAAAATAATAATTTAAACAGGTACTATATTATAAAATCCTTTGCTGAGCACTGTAAAACCAGCTAGGTGGATAAGGCACCATTAGGAACAAACTGTCAAACAGTATAATGGAGGACATCGAAAGTAGACTGCTTTTGGAACGGAATGGAGAAGGCACTTTTTTTGAAAAATTTTACTTGTGAAAAGGCAGCTTCTGGAATAAATCCTGATTTTCAAAGCACTTTTTAAATAGGAAAATATTTTTCTGGAACCTACTAATGGTTTTAAAAGATGCAGATTACTTTTCTGAATAACATGGCGTCACTAACTAAATTTCAGATTTTTGTGGATAAAGCGTGTTTTGGAACTATACGACTCTTATTCATATGATAGAAAATGTAAGTGTATAGATTACCATTTAATTTTAAGGGTAGTTAATGCATTTCACCCCTTTGTCTTAAGCAATTGCAAATTTCAAATAGTTTTTTATATTCCTTAAAAATAATACTACATAATTTTGACTTTATAGGTTGTAGGAAGTTCGTTAATTTATATTTATGAATTAAGTGAAAAGACCGGGATTCGAATGAGTGGTAACCTCCCTGATCACACCATATATTGGTCGATGTTATCTCAATTAATTGTAGGGTGTACTGCATTTTAACTAATAGACTGAATACCTCGTATGAAACGATATTGAAAACAATCTAAGTTCTATTTGCAGCTCATAGTGGTGTTATATATATTTATTGTATAGGAGTAGCATTTCAGCCCCTTGGACTGTAGTAATTGTAACGTCTAACAATATGGATAAAATGTGAGATTTTAGTGAAATCGGCCGAATAGTATTTGAGTCTATAGAGGACAAAGAAACGAACATTAATTTGTATAGAGATTGCACCATAATATGTGAATATTATATGTAGATGTATCTTTTTGTTCAACTATTTCAGAACTAAAGGATTTAAACTACATTTTTCTGTAATGACTTTTCTTAATACGTACTTTTACTTTTTCCTGAATAAAATATGTGTGAATATTTTATTTTATAAATAATAATAAAACGTCAGGGTAACAATAAGGAAGTACAAATCTACAAAACGACGCAAATGAAAATAGATCCTTTTAAAGCTCAGTCTAGACCGATTTAAGGTCTAAACACACTAATAAACCGAAATCAGCACTCACCGAAATGTAGTACGGGCGTTGTTGTCCAACACACGGATCGTCCTCATTGAAACCATACTCGTCCGTAGCTCGTACGTGTGACGTGCGTGCCCAATCAACCCCTAACCCTGTTGTGTTTAGTCTTCATCGTAATGTTTATGCGGTAACTAAACTAAAAATGTTTAGCGGATTTTCTAATAGCTATTTGGGAGTTGTATATCGTACTAGAAGGAGAACGTTTGAGGGGAAACAAAGCTAGAGAGGGGGAAATGGGTTCACTCTACTTGGGGGACAAGGTATGTTGAGTAGACTTTCACTCTATTAGTGTGTCATGCTTTCAAATTAAACTTATGTTATCTAAAAACAATAAAAAAATTTTAATACATGTATACATGTATGAAGATTTCTTTCTCATCTTCAACAATCTAATCACATTTCATTAAAAATAAAAATATTACGTTTAATAACATTAAAAACTGAAAAACCTACTGTCAATCCCTGACGAAGATTCCGTATTGAAACCCGTAGGATTGTGTTTCTTTGACAAAATATATATATTTTTTAAACTGGTTCTAGAGCTACCAAAATTATTTGCTGAGTTTTCATTTAATTTAAATTGAAGCCAATAGAATTATGTTTTTATTTTAAAATGATTATATCACTGAAGTGGTAATAGTTTTTTATCCAAAGATTTTCTGGTTAATGTTTTAACGTTAAATTTTTATTT
>JAGFPH010001626.1:0-40834 GCA_018207615.1 Philaenus spumarius | reverse complement strand
GCGAAAAGATATAAAGAGCATATAAAATCCCTCAATAAATATCCGACAAACTCTCTGTACGCCGACCACATAGTTAATACTGACCACAAATACAGTGACATCAATAGCCTGGAAATTGTACACACCTGTAGGAAAGGTAAACATATGGACAGATTAGAAGAAATAGAAATTTATAACAGCTTAAGAAAAGAACCAACCAAAATTTTAAATTCCCAAGTAAATTTTACAGCAAACCCAATATATGAAGAAATAATCAATTCGGCTGTATGGAATTAGTCGTTGTAGGGATAACCTGTTCTTCGCAGTTGGCAACCCTGATTATCAGCTGTCCAACATTTTAAATAATTAATTGTAATGTATTCTGTTGGCCAACAAGTTTTAAACATGTCGGACGTTTTGTGTATTTTTGTGTGCTATTTTATTTTTTACGTCCCAATGGGCGTAGAATTATCTTGTGTGAACTGTGTGTGTTTTATATTTTAATGTGTTTCGTGTACAGTGTTTGAAAATGCGATTAATCGCGAAACAGCTGTAGCACGTTTCTTAAAGAAAGAATTGGATAACGATGACGGTAAGAAACACAAATTTATTAATTTTAATATTTATTTATTACAGATAGTATCAGATATTAGTTTTTGTTTATTATAGATAGTATCCGTTATTAATATTTGTTTATTTTAAAATAGAGTATCTGATATAAATAGTTTAATAACCTGTCATAATAAACATGACATACCTAGTTATTTTAAAATACTATACCATTAAAATAGTACAAGTAAAAAAGTATATTTATAGTAAATGTAAGTGCTTTTTGAAAATATATGTACAAACTGTATAATATTGTAAATTGAATAATATAAACTCTTTAAAAACGTCTTATACAGGATATTATCCTAGATCTAAACGTTCACAGACGGATTTTACCGAGCTTAGAAGCAATTTCCTGATCCAATATTGAAACAGAGATGTCGTAAATGCTTCCAGGAACATTTGACAGAAAGCTAAAAACTTAATATACCTCAAATTATGTACTTTATTGTTACTGGCGTAAATTAATTCTTAGCTGATCAACTTGATACAAATTTATTTTCTAATCATCTTTTACTAAGTGTACTTTAATAAATGTTGGGATTTTAATCGCTAAAAAGTATTTTTTCTATACAATTGTTTACCTAACAGAACTTTTCTGTTTTTTTATTGTGGTTTTTCACATTCTTTGTTATTAAAAATGTATTTGTATTTAATTGCAAAGGTTTAACTTTTTTCACACATTTGTTCCAGAAATATATTTATTTTTCTTTTAAGGATAGTTATAATTAATACTATAATTACACAAGTGTTTAATAAATTTATAGTACTTTTTTGAGTTTTGTATATAGTTAGATAGTAAAATAAATAATACCGAAAATTGTAAATATAAATTAAGTTAATCCACTCGCAAATCCACTCAACACTAAAATAGGAACAAAAGTATTCATTATTTTTTAATTTATGCTCAAAGGTATGAAAACATAAGTAGCCACATATTTATTTTTTTTTACTAATTTCGAACTTGAAGGAAGGAGTTAGTTCTAAAGATGGAGTTTAATTTGTATATAATGTAACGGACAAAAAGCGAGTTAACTTAAATTGTTATTCCTGTGACTTGGAAACTAAAAGAAAACATGAATTTTACTTTTCATATGTTAAATAAAGTCATTGTATTGTGCAGCAAAACAATATAATATAAAAAATCGTGACACCTTTGTATTATTTTAAACGTTTTATCCACTAAACACTTATTCTACGTAAGGAAAATTGGAGACATTAATTAAATAATGAACCTAGTTTCATTAAATTTTAGCAACCCCTGCTGTCTGATTTAATTTGTCCTGATTTAAATGAAATGTCAGAGTTAAAGCTGTATAAACAGTAAATTTTGCACTAACAATTTACACCACCGTGAAAACTACTGTTTATGAATTTTGTATTTCGTAATATTTTCTCGATTTAGAAATGTTTAAACTCCCCCTATAGTGCTGTATGTATTTATCAATATATCAGACGGAAAACTGTTGCTGAGTAGTCATCTTTTTCTACGAAGAAAGCATACTATAAAGTTGCATTGTTGAAACGTTTCCTGATAATTGAACCTACACGTGATAGTGCTTCTTAAGGTCGGGACACACATGGTGACCGCACCGCACCACGGCCTATACCCCGCGCGCGATAACTTTTCACTTGGGACATGCACAGTTTGGCAACGCTGCGGGGCGGCTCGCTTCCCCATCCCACTTATCAAATGTATCCGGTTGGACGATGACTCACAACTAGGCTCCTAGTAAAAATTACACTTTTTCTTCAAAACTTAATGAAAAGTTCATTATGACTATGCATCTTAAAGATAATTTTCTAACAAGAAATAATATATAAAAATATTTGTTATCAGACAACTAATAGTATTGGAAAAGTGTAAACTAAATATATTGTGATCGTTTTGCGGAAAAATTAACATTTAAATATAAAACAAATACTATTAAAAAAATAATTAATTCAAAATAATAAAATAAATTTTCAAAAATGTCGTTTTTAACCTGCTGACATTAATATCTTATTGTAAAAAGTAAAAGTCAGAGTTCTGTTGCTTCAGAAATGTTCATGTTGGGAGGGTCGTAGTAGATTGTTTTTGTTGGAAGAACAGTGTTTGTATATTTTTTTTTGGATTGTATCCCGGGAATTGTCCCCCTCCAACAATGAAATAAAAAAAGTGATATAATTGAGTGGTTAACGAACAAAGGAGTGCTTTTAAACCTACATTAATTAAACTCAAACTCATGGAACTGGTTAAAAGGGCTAAACCTCCGTGCCCTCAGTATGTCTTAGATAAAATGGCGGAACATTTGGGACATAGGATACTAAGACTTCCCCGGTACCATTGCGAGTACAACCCAATAGAAATGGTGTGGTCTTGGCTTAAAGATTATGTAAAGGAGCGAAATGTGACTTTTAAAATTAGCGATGTTGAAACATTATTCCGGGAAGCAATCAAAAGATTTACATCAGAAATGTGGGCAAGATACGTCTTACATACTGAAAAATTAGTAAATAATGCCTGGGAAGCAGAAGGTCTGCATCACGAGGAAGTGGAACAATTTATAATTTGTCTGGGTGGGGATGACGATGACACTGATAGTGACTGTGACAGTGATAGTGGCAGCGAGGATGAAAATGTTGATGGTGATCTCCAAGAGTACGAGTTTCCTCCTGGTGTGTTTGACGACCTGGGTGTTTCGCTATTAGATTAAGAAGTTGTAAAAAAATTAACAATCCAGGTAATAATGTTTTAACTATTTCATTATACATCTATAAACAATACTTATAATTGTCCAATTTTAATACATTTTAGATATTTATTATCAACAAAGTATGACCAAACATGTTATGATAAGAAATATTGAAAAATGTATCGGAAGAGAAAAATAATAATTTGCAATTTCGAAAGAGCCTTCTCAGGAAGTGCACCTGTGAGTCAGCGCGATAAGACACATCCGCTCGTCTCAACAGTGCGACGTTGCCGATACCATTTTCACATTAAACTCCAAAAATCCCAAGTGCAAAGTTATAGCGCGTGTAGTATAGTGTTGGCCGTATCTCGGCTAGTTCTCAGTGAGGCCACACTTTACCGTATTACGGACGTATTTTTGGCCAATGACTATTGAGTAATTACTTACCTATAACTTGTAACTTGGATGAGATAGTGTTCCAAATCTGCTCCTTTGTTGTACACGTTTCGATATTTCTCGTTGGTTTAATCATAAATAACGGAAAACTTTCGAATTTCTTCGATGAGTCTTTCGGGATCCATACCGTGGCCTTACCGTCAACGAAACTTACAGATCGAGGACTTTAATAGCTGTGCGCGCGGGAATCAGGTCTGTAGTGGACGGGAGGTGGAGGGACGTCTTTTCTACAAACATTGGGTGACTCACCGGGCACAATAGCCAGTTGAATCAACCCGGCCAACCTCCACTCTATGTTTTATGCACGTGTAGTAGGTGCCTGGTGATGCGCACAGCTAAAGTCCTCGATCTGTAAATGGCACGGTGCGCCCCCGGTGCGACGACAAGGCGCGTCCTCTATACGGTGATGTTAGGACTATTCCATACGTTTCCTTAGATTATTCCCCCGACGTGTGTTGGAAAACACTAGGCCGTGGTGCGGTGTGGGCACGGTGCGGTCATGTGTGTCCCGGCCCTTAGACTTTGTAACAATATTTTAATGTTCTGACGACGTCTTTCGAGTGATTTTTGGTGATGAATGCAGCTTACCTTATGATGACTGCATGTTGTCATCTAAAGCAGAATGTGTTTTCCAACAGTTTGAATTTTTAATAAAGAAACAATAAATTAAGAATGTTTGAATTAATTTGTAAAAAGCAAGAGAACGAAATGTATTTAACCCATTTACAAGTGCATTGGTTTTGCAATATTGAAATTATATATTTACATTAAATTTAGTAACATATTTTAACGACAACATAATGATTGTCAAACATGACACCCATAACTCCAACATTCGTGAAACATTTCCAGTAAATTTTTTACTTTTGTGTAATAAAACTTCCAAGGCTTCTTCTAATAGTTCGTAGTTGTAATGAAGGGTTTTTTTGCAAGTATATTTAAATTTTGATTTGTTCTATGTTAGTACAAGATACTAATCAGCATAAAACAAGAAATGTTAAATCTTAAATGTAAATCTCTCAAGATAGCGTTTCAGAACGAAAGCCATTAATTTGGAAACCCGCTTCTGACCATCGTAATTAGTTCCACGTTGTTCCCGGTTTACTTATACAGTAATTAGTTACATGACCTTAATTATTAAACCAATACTAAGCCACGTTCAACACGATCGACTTTCTATAGTGAAATCTAATTTAACACGTTCACTGCTAAGGACGCACATGTGAACTGGACGCTGAACACTATGAGAACCGGCCGACGCACAGTGCTTCGCACTGTGTATGCCCTGTGTATTGAAAATACTCCCAAACCCTGTATTGGGAGTATTTTCAATACACAGTGCATTGCGTGCTTCGCACGCCAACCCCGTATTGGGAGTATTTTCAATACACATTGCATTGCGTGCTTCGCACGCCAACCCCAGTATTGGGAGTGTTTTCAATACACAATGCATTGCGTGCTTCGCACGCCAACCCCTGTATTGGGAGTACTTTCAATACACAGTGCATTGCGTTCTTCGCACGTCAACCCCCCTATTGGGACAGTTTTCAATACCCAACGCATTTGCGTGCTTCGCACGCCAACCCCCGTATTGGGAGTATTTTCAATACATCGTGCATTGCGTGCTTCGCACGCCATCCCCCGTAGTAGGAGTATTTTCAGTACACAATGCATTGCGTATTTTAAGCCTATGTGCGTCCGATTTCAAATATTAGTGATTAATACTTAGAAAGGTTCAAAAATAAAAAATAAAGTAATTTTCCACGCTTTCCCACAGTGAAGACAGAGACAGGAAATGTATTCGCTTCACCCATCGACCACAGAATACAACTGGTAGATTAACACACATTTTATTCTGTGGTCGCTTGCTTCACCAGTGAGAGTTTAGTTTGTTTGATCTTACTTAGTGAAACAAGAAAAACAAAGTGGGATACGTTTATAAAATAATTCATTTTCAAGTATACAGTTAAATTCTGTGATTTATTCTATACAATTTGTTATAATAATATTTTCTTTTTTGGCAAAACATATATTCCTAAATTACTATTCAAATTATGCCTAGTTTTGTTAGCAGTCTTGTAATAGAAACATATAAACTGGTGTAAAAAAAAGAAATTTGAAATTCTAAACACGATTCAATGATATCAAGTAGATTAATGGTGTTATTTGGAACTGTATTATAACCAAGTCTCCGTTCATAATATTTCCGGATACGCCTAAGGTGTTCAGTGGGGTTACATTCCCGGCTATGAAATTTAGGAGACGGTGTGTCCATGCCAACTCCATTCATTCCGTTGCACGAAACTTGTATTACTTGTCGGCTTTGATTTTTATCGGTTGACATAGTTTTCTTTAGGCTGTTTAATTTCTCTGCATGTTCGTTGATTCGCGTGTTCAATTCATTAACTTTATTGTTCGTTTGTCCAATAGTATTTTTTAAAGTAGCTTCTATATTATATTGTACTTTACCACATCCCGTCACGACCATAGCTTGGTTTTCCGTTCTGAATATTTCATTTTGGTAGGAAATTTGTGTATAAATATTCCCTGTTTGCACTTCTAATTTCTCATGAATCTCGTTTTTGAATTTTTAATTTTGTCGGTTAATGTCGTCTTTAGTCTTTTGGCATCTTTGTTTACATTCCGTGGTCAGTTGATTTCTATTTTGTTCGCTGATCTCTAACATATTAGCCACAGCCACCATTTCTTCTCGTAAGCCTTTTACCTGAATTGTCATCTCTTTTTTTAGTTCGTCGAATTTCGTTAAATTTGTTTCCCAATTTTTTGATTCTGTTCGTAGAGAGTGTCGTCGAATTTCATCGATATGAGGTTCAGTATTGTCATCATATCTATTGTCAGCTCTGGGCTTGGTGTTCTTAGAGAATTTGAAAAGCTTACCTTTACACTTTCTTGGATTACCGGTATACTGCCTACCTCTAAACCGCGTCTCTCTATTTCTTCTTCCCAGCTATCGCCCTTATCCCTATCCACGTCTTCCAGCCGGCGGTTATTTAATAGTGGTACCTGCGACCCTTCCATCGTGTCGGCCCCATTCTCCACGCTCACGTCTTCTGTTCGACGGGACGAGTGTGCATATTAGAACAGTGACGAACAGTGTGTGGGACGAGTGTGGTAAGTCTTGTGACTCCCGAGCCCTTTGTGTTAAATTAATTTTCGGTCTCAAGTTATAACTGTCTTCTTGGTTCATTTTAGTGTAGTAAATTCTGAAATTATTTATTTAATCTAACATACAATATATATTTATCTATCTAATACACTCACGTTGGGGCGCCAAATGTAATAACTCACTACTATTTTATTTGTTGCTACTAATTTGTTAATATTTTCTAAGAAAAATAAAGTATAATATTTTGATGCAAACTCAAATTATATTTTATTGCAGAATGTTTGGTGAATACAAGTAAACAAATTATGAAAGTTGGAAAAATTTATTAAAAATAGAATAATATGGTATTGGAACAAATTTATAGAAAAGAACACAAATATAAATTAACTTCGGGGAGGAGTTAGGTGCCGTCTTTTCCAAGAAAAAAAATTAGATCAAATAAAAGAAATATATATATAATAAAATAATATTCAAAACAAGAAGTGATTTTAGGATAAACAAGGGATGAATGAAAATTATTATATGATAAATGGTAATGTGGATAAAATGAGCACAAGTCTATATCGAAGCACCAAGTTTAATTGTACACACATAAATTATTATACACATAAAAAAAGAAAACAGGCATTGTCAGATTATTTATAATACAAAAGTTTCGGTTCTTGGCAGTTCGGAGAACAAATATAACAAAATTGAAATGAGGTTATAAATTAGAACATTCTTACCAATTATAGTCTTCTCAATATTTAACATTCGTTTAGGCCTAATATATGAAACTTTATTATTGACAGTAGTATTCAATTTTAAATGAATCAAACATTTAATAACATACAGTTTCATCTAAAAGTTTCGCCAATATAAAAACTTTTCTTCAATATTTTTTAAATTAATTTATTTATTCATTTACAATAGGCTTCCTTTGTTAGCTCTGAAAATGTCTTCTTTTTTTAAACATACGTTTTTCCTCTTTCCTTCTTGACTTTTACCGTATGTATTATGTGTATGAATTAAAATGAGATGAAGTATGATATGATTAAAATTTTGTATATTCCTATAAATTTCGTTAAAATACATTTACAAAGATAATAATAAGTAGTTAGTTTAACATATGAAATTAAAACACTTCTTCTATATAAAATCTTTTCTTATAGGCCATCCATATTTCCTGATCTGAATTTTGGTTCTTTTAGTTTTCCGAATTAATTATATTGCGTCCGTATGAAAATCATACGTTCCAATGTTTTTTGAAGAGTTTCGAATAATTTCCGATAGGTGCCGCGGAGGTGTATTATTTATTTTAGTTTAACGGAATATCAAATCTGTAATAGGCCTATTCTTTCTTCTTAATTAATTAATTAATTTCCTATCTATATATTTAAATATATTTTAGATTGTTATAATTCCTATGTACTTCGTATATCCCGGCCATATTACCTGTATTGCAACTACTGGCCGAGGTGTTGCAGGTGATATCGTTCCCTGAGCGAAAATACGTAAATATTTCCCGGCCATGTTTAGTTGACTGCCCTTGCTTTGAGACTTCAACAGTCAAATTGTTGAACGATGTGTAGTTTATTGTGTAGCATTGAGGACATTTTATTTGTATTTTGTTATTTTGTTTTAGTAAAGATTCAAGGTTCATAATGAATAATTGGCCAAACGATAAAGTTATCCATTTTATAAATGAAGTTTTTGAATAAATAATTATCGAGAACTAATTCTTTGCCTAAATGATGGAGTGTTGTTCGTTTATTTAAGTATGGTCGAATCCAAATTCTTCTATTTTTCTTCTTGTAATTTTATTGTTAATTACTATGTATGCTGCACTAACAAGCACTTCTTCGATTTCGGCCATTATTGCCACATGTACGCGACAAATTCTTGGGCAATACTATGGCCGAAAAATAGATCTGGCTACACATTGCTCGACCATGTTGAGGCAATCCATTTCCACAGTTTTCAGAATTATTGCCGGAAATGTAGAATTTTTGTATCTCGTTTACGAGCTACATTATAAGACTAACATTATGTAAATTGTATTACATGTTTTCGAAATTTTAATTAAATGCTGCATTTATATAGGCTACTGCTATTTTTTTTCTGGTGACGTAAAAACATGGCATTAAGATAAAAGATATTGATAAACATTGCGTTCTTTCTTTCAAACAAAACCTAGTTTATACAATTGGTATTGTACATATATAGTTGTACATCATATTGTATTTTGAGTTAGTGGGAATAAAGGTAGTAAATAGATCCTCCAGTTTTACAAATTTGTTCCATCTATGAATAGTTTAAATTGACAGTTGCGTACAGGTTGAGCTAGATTAAAACCTCAACTATTCTTTAAACCTGAAAGCATTGTCGCGAATGTTTCAAAATATAAGAGGCTCTAATGAGAAACCCCAACACAAAACACGTAACCTCCTGAAGTAGGAGATTGTAATTTATCCATACCATAATCCAAACTGTAGACGACAGTCCCCAGGGCTGAAATTCCACCTTCAGTTATCAGCACGTTACTTTACTTTATCTCTTATTTATATTTTCATCGAGAGCAAAATATGTTCATAAAGTGACGTCCTTAATCTGTTTATAATGTCACTCCATTAAGTTCTTTTTGTTGAACGGATTTACAAATAACTTTTTTCAAATTCAATGATATTTTAATAATTTCATTTTACTCAAAACATCCCTTCTGATTCCAGTATTTACTTTGTATACTGTAGATTGTTTTATTTTTCTTGTTTAAATGAACAGTTTTGCTATTTTAAACTGTTTTATAGAATTAGTGAAAAAACAAAGATTACCTATAAAATAAAGAGTGGGCTTGTAAGAAAGCAACAACTAATAAAAACGTACTAGTGAGGCTATAAAATTAGTACTTAAGGGGATACCGGCCAATGTTTAACTAAACAAATTTGGGTAAATTTTTCTCAAAAAGTATAAGTGCTACATACTTTGGTTTTCAATTTTTTTAGCAGCTAAAAATGGTTTTAGGCCAAAAACCCTTATATTTTATAAAAGAGAATACTTCAATGAATAAAATAAACACAAAAAAAATTCAAATTTTTCAACTTAACTTTTCTCCAAAACTTTCTATTATTTTGTAGGCCTAAGGTTTCACGGTTTTTATAATGATCACCACTTTAATTTTCGAAAACAATGTGACACTTGAGATAATTTTCTGACAAAAAATAATAATACAGTATGATTATTGTAGCTCTCTAAGACTACTGAAGACAGATTTGATTGATAAACGAAAATGAGTTACTATTTGTTTTTATCCCGTTTGGGGGGTAGTTGAACGGATTAGGAACGTTTTTTGCTGTACCTTAACACGTTTACTACAAACTACGCACATGTGAGCTTGACACTGAACACTACGAGAAGTGGCCGACGCACAGTGCATTACAGGCCAACCCTTGTGTTGGGAATATTTTCAATACACAATGCATTGCGTGCTTCGCACGCCAACCCCCTTATCGGGAGTATTTTCAATACACAGTGAATTGCGTGCTTCGCACGCCAACCTCCCGTATTGGGAGTATTTTCAATACACAATGCATTGCGTGCTTCGCACGCCAACCCCCTTATCGGGAGTATTTTCAATACACAGTGAATTGCGTGCTTCTCACGCCAACCAACGTATTGGGAGTATTTTCAATTTATACACAATGCATTGCGTGCTTCGCACGGCAAAAGCATCTTGTTGGGAGTATTTTCAATACACAGTGCATTGCGTGCTTCGCACGCCAACAAACGTATTGGGAGTATTTTCAATTTATACAAAATGCATTGCGTGCTTCGCACGCCAAAACCCCCTTATTGGGAGTATTTTCAATACACAGTGCATTGCGTGCTTCGCTCGCCAACCCCCCGTATTGGGAGTATTTTCAATACACAATGCATTGCGTGCTTCACACGCGAACCCCACCGTTTTGGGAGTATTTTCAATATTCAAAGCATTGCGTGCTTCGTACGCCAACCAACGTATTGGGAGTATTTTCAATACACAATGCATAAAATATTAGTGATTATTACGTAAAAAGGTTAAAAAAATAAAAATTAAGTAATTTCTACTCATTTGGACTATAAGTATAAAAAATGTAAGCATAGAATGTACGGAATTCGCGTAGCAGTGAACGTGTTAAGTAAAACAAACTTTAGAGTTGCAACCTATTACACTTACATCATACTCACATTTAAACATTTTGGCCTACCTACAAGATTCGAAAACGCGGTCGTAACGACATTAGATAATGATTGGATAGACAAGTAAACTTACAGTACACCCACATCAACAGTTGTTATAATATTCCAATCACAAAAATAACATATTGAAATTGACTTACACTTACCCTTTTTTATTTCACGTAATGTGTAAGTTATTAATAAAATACTTACAAACAATAAAACAAAAATTTTGAGAAAAACTTTGACGGTTGTTATTTATATTTTTGTGGTGTTCTATATTATATTTTAATTTCAGTGTTTATTCTTCTTAATAGGTTTTAAGTTTTCGTTTAAAAAATTTAAGATTTAGGATTTAGTTAATTTAGTATTCTTCAGTATAGCTTTGTTTGTGTGTTTTTTTTTTTTTAGTTTAATAGTGTTTGTTCTTGTGAACTATATTTTACTATAGTTTTATATTTTTAATATTTGTACTTTAGTATGATCAAGAAATAACTGTTTCGATTTGTGCCTTAACAAAAAAAATAAAAAAAAAATAAATAAAAAAATAATAATACAAATTTATATAGCATTTACTTACAAATAAATTATTCTCACTCATGATTAAAATTGTGTAGCATGTTTAAACAATTTCTAAAACCGTTATAAATCCACTATTTAAACGCTGTTTTTCTATAAATATTGTGTTAGTTTTGAAATATTAAGAAAAATTTACTAATTTTATAAAGCTGCTAGTAAATCCAAGTGGAAAATCACAGGTGGATTAATTAGATACACATCAGAAATACATCAATTATACAAAAACCAACACACTTTATCTAGGCTTACCTAACTATGCAGACGGGGATTTAACTCCCCCGTAAATGTGTGCAGTTATAAGGACTATAAAACTGTAGGAATATTTGTTAAGATTTTGTTCTTATGTATATTATTATATATATTTAAAGAAAGATAAAAATATTATCTTTCAATTGCCTTTTATTTCATATTGATAGATCAAATGATTTAGAGGTTATTAATATTATAGGCTATATTATTGATTGAAGTTGTAAACATAACCCCAAATTATAATCTGCGCAAGGTTTTGTTTGCGTATTTACAGATAATGGTTGAAATCAGCTGTTATTAAGTTATATTATTTCTTCTTTAAATGTTACTCCACGTACGCTCGTACGCACACTCGCTTGTATAGGAGTTGATGAAAGAAACAATTTCATAATAATTCTTTAGCAATCTAAAATAATTTAACTCCTTTTTTTAATTATCCACAAACAAGGTTTATTCACAAATTCAGCAATTATAAAGTAAATGTTAAATTACGTAATATAGCTTTCTACTACAGTACAACGATAAAAGATGGTTTGAAAACCTCACACAGTGTACCCTTATATTCCAAATTGAATTCTAGGAACCAATTTAAGACGACTTATTTCAAGATATTAACCTAGATCTTAAACGTTCTTACGGTTCTCAGAAGCAATTTCCTGATTCCAGTTGAGAAGAGGAATTTTATAAATATATCAGGATATATTCTAAAGATAGCTTAGCACACGATAAACATTGAGTACCAGACATTAATTTCCTATCCTTAGACGCTTAACTTAACGAAGCTTTTCTTATTTCGGATACTATTATACTTTTGAGTTTGTTTTATGATTTTACATGAAAAATGTGTGTTTA
The DNA here is from genome assembly GCA_018207615.1 of Philaenus spumarius. Lineage (NCBI taxonomy): Eukaryota > Metazoa > Arthropoda > Insecta > Hemiptera > Aphrophoridae > Philaenus > Philaenus spumarius. The sequence goes on along the minus strand of JAGFPH010001626.1, from coordinate 28,114 downwards.
AAAAAACAAATAGGATTTTTATTTACATTGTTGTAACATTACAACTTGAATTGCATCAACCTTACAAAATCAAATTACCTAATAGCCTTCAGTGTGTACCTACAGTTGCCTAAATACAACAGTGAATTAGTATGCAATTACATTACGGCAATTCGAAATACTGTATTCCTTAATAATTTTTAAAGTATTTTAAGCTTAGTTGTACCATTTTCACTTTTTCTAATGGTAGCCTATTTATAAATTTATTCTGTTGTAAAGGTGTATTTTTTTCTAAGAATTTTAATTTACATGAGCCAGTATTGCAAAATTATTTACGTCTGGTTACATATTTGTGGTTTCCTCTAAAACGAGTTAAATATTCATAAGTAAGTTAAGTATGTATTTGTTTGAAATATATACGGCTATAAATTGAATTTATGTTTAAGTTCTGTACCAGTCTACGAAGATTTAAATTTGGAAGTCGTACTAGGCCCTAAAGAGTGGTCATGTCCAGGGCTATAGAATACAAGGGCTGGACCACTCCTTTGATGTTGACGCTCGCCGACTGTCCCAAACTTCCTCTCGCCCCCCTCCTATGTGACGTCACTCTGGTACCATGACACGCCGCGTAAGCACGGTTCGCCTTAGCTCTCACGTGTTATTTGATATAACGTTGCAGACGATAATTCTTTAAAAAATTATGCAATACACACAATCACCTAAATTATATGTTTACCAAGTTTGGTGAATATTGAGTAATTATTTTGTTCAGTACAAGTGTTTAAAGAAGATATATAATTCCGCGAGATTTTCGCCTTTTGACGCATATTTAAAGCTAATTTTCTCGGAGAGGTATTCCACAAATTTCTTGAAACATTTATAAATGCACACAATCACCTATATTATATGTTTATCAAGTTTGGTGAACATTGAGTAATTATTTTGTTCAGTACCAGTGTTTAAAGAAGGTATATAATTCCACGAGATGTTCGCCTTCTGACGCATATTTAAAGCTAATTTTCTGGAAGAGGCATTTCACAAATTTCTTAAAAAATTATACAATACACATAATCACCTAAGTTATATGTTTAGCGAGTTTGGTTAATATTGAGCAATGATTTTTTTCAGTACAAGTGTTTAAAGGAAGTACTTAATTCCGCGAGATTTTCGCCTTTTGGCGCATATTCAAGGCTAATTTTCTCGAAGAGGCATTCCATGAATTTCTTTAAAAAATTATACAATATACACAATCACTTAAATTATAGACTATGTTTAGCAAGGTATTTATTTATTTAATGTTACGTTGCAGACGAGATTACTTCAAGAAATATTACCAAGATTATCAAGTAATATTGTCTGCAGTGTTACTTGAATATTCTAAGAAACACTTTTACCAAAAAAGTACATTAGATCAAACATTTTCAGAATGATGAGATATAAATAAATATACATTACATAAATAATAATAAAATTTAAACATAGAGCACCGGTAATTATTGATAACTCAAAATTTAAAAACAACAAATTTTAAGTAATCAGCTTCAAATTAAAATAAAATGAAATGAAATGAAAATTTATTGCTGTTCCTTTTGTACATCAACAAAATCAAAATAATACATAATTTAAAATTACATTAACAAATGAAAAATGATAATTTATTTTGAAAACAAGTACATAAAAATACAAAACCTAAAAATGTTTAAACATATACAGCACAAAAAGGAAAACAATGTAAACCACCTCGATGTAAATAAACATTAAAAAATATTATTTATTTTATGTAAGAGTTGCAAGCGAGATTACTCTATGTTGAAAAGTTACTAAGGTCCTCAAGTAATTTCTTCTGCAGCTATAAAGTTAGAATGTTTAAAAAAATCTTTACTAGCAAAATGCACTTACAATTTTCAGAATAATTAGATATAAATAAATATATAATATACAAATAATTATAATCAAATTTAAAACTAGAGTAATAAAATTATTGATGACAAAAATAAAAAAATAAAACATAATTTTAAGTTAAACTTCTAGACTAAATTAAATTGCACAGTGTCAATTTAAATTTAAATAGTTCAATTGTTTAAATTCAACTATTAAATTAAGTATTCCCTAAGGCCTAGGGAAAGAAAATTTCTATAAAGCAGTTTTATTTAATTTTTTAAATATTTTATTTCAGCAGTAATTATTATGTCATGTGCATATCTGCATATAAGCTACTCATTATGTATAAGTATTTATAACTTTTATGTGTTTTATTTTATAAGTATTACCATTGTATTTGGATAAATTATTATTCATGATCTATGGTATTACACATGTTTTACTAAACTGCAGTATGACAATCAAGTTTTGGTGGTTTATTGTAATAAATACAATTATTTTCAATAATGTGACACATTTTGTTTAATTTCGTATTTAGTTTTCAGAAATGTTTCAGAGAATAAAATTAAAAGTATGCTAACATTAACATCGGTTTATTACCTACGAATTAGTTTTATTGTAACCCTGTCTTCTTCTTACTTCTTTAGACTAATTGCTTACGGTCTACTTATTGCTTTGTGTAGTGTCAATACTAAAACTAAAGAAGAGCGCTTCTTAAAAATGTTACAGGTTTGCTAAGAAATTGAAATTATTGTAGCAAAGAATACTTATGAGAAGCGGTGGGAATGGAGCAGGAGTTACCACCGTGACGTCATCACAGTGGCAGCACGGGAACACTTTCCTTGGCGGACTGGTCTAGCCCTTGTATTCTATAGCCCTGGGTCATGTCAGTCCTAAATTTAAAAAAATAATGTTTCCTTTAGGGTAAAATAACCAAACTGCTGACATGCCTTGAGTTAACACTTACAAGGTTAAATTCAGTAAGTTGAATTATAGTTAACCAGATTTATATTTTAAAACAAAAACAAGTTATATGCCCTTAAATAAAACAATTTGTACTCAATTAAATAAAGAAATCCTTCCTTATATTTTTTTAAAATGACTGAAAACCCTCCCCTTTTTATCTTCTCAATATACTATAGTATAGAGAAAGTATAGTGATCACAAACAAAATCGATGTTGGATTTTTGTGGAAATAACCGTTTTCGGACCCCTGAGTCCAAAAAAGTGTTTAAAAAAAATGTCTATCTGTATGACTGTATGTGTATAAAAAGCTAGAGAAAAAACTATTCGATCGATGTCAAACAAATTTGCACCGGACATGTCAATTAGGCGTGGATAGATGCACGAAAAAATGTTTTAAAAATTCAGAAAAACAACCCTCTTTTTGGCCAAAAAACCACAAAAAATCAGTTATTATTTTATTGTAAAAAAACTGCTCTAATGATTTTGAAAAATTTGACTTATTTGTGCCCTACCATAATTATGCAAAGAACCATATCTTTCTAAAAATTCTCGTTTAGCTAATAATAATAAGAATAACTGATTTTTGTAGATTTTTGGCCGAAAAGGGGGTTGTTTTTCAAAAAGTTTTCATAACAATTTTGCATGCATCTATACAGGCCTAATTGACGTGTTTTGTGCGAATTTGTTCGAAATCGATCGAATAGTTTTCTCTCTAGCTATTAATAATAATATCTATTAGTTAATCTCCTACTTTAACAGCACCCCTCCTACAATTAAGAAGTCACAGTAAATCTGTTTAATAATTTAAACATGTTTGTGAGAAAGTATGTGCCAATTCCTGGTACCGTTTATTTAATTTGTTATGATAACATTAGTTTATATTTTACAATTGATAAATAAGAGTCAAAAGTATTTCTGAAAACAAGGTACAACTTAATGTCAAAACGTTCAGTGAAAACATTTTGGGCATTTAATTTAACATTAAATAATTGTTTAAATTTTGTTCTGTATTAGTAGTTGTAAAGTCAATTGATTTAAGTTTCTTGTGTTTCATTATTATTTACAACTTGTTTTTCATTACTTGTGGTTAAGATCTTAGATTAGTGTTCCTTGTGCCATTTCACTGTTTTACCAAATTTGACTGGCTGCAACTTGAAAAGGGACATTTAAAAACGGGTTTCACCATTATTTTTCTCGTGAAATTTTACATTAAAATGATGTATCAGACCCCCTTCGTATTTAAAAAAAATTTGCATTCAAGATGTCGGGTTCCAAGATGGCGGGCAACATTTTCAAACACAAATTTCAATACATTTTATTTGCAATCATATAATTATGTTATGTTTATTTATAAATATTTTGCCGTCCTCAGACTTCCGGGACACCCGGTATAACCAAAATAATAACTCTAGAAACATACTTTGCAATATAGTAAACTCCTTGAAAGAAAAACTGTTTTGTGGATTTAGTTCATTCTGTAATACTTTCTGGATTTAGTTAAGTCCTTTAAAACTCGGTAGTATGTAGTTCACAAAGTAGGCAGACTAGTAATATCAAAATCGTATCCGTCCGTGTACACATCTTTTTCCATAGTGCAGCATTTATTTATTTTGTAAAAACATTTAAATATTTTATTTTAAAATGTGCAATTTATAAAATGCTATACATTAGTTTTAAAATGTCATAAATATCAATTAAAATATTTTGTTCACGTATTTTATTTTTCCACCATAGAAACCCATTAAACATTCTCGTTAGCGAATTTCCATAGGAAATTTGAGCTCTTTCAATGACCCTTATGGTGAGACCTAAGGTTGGGAGTAGTAAATGAGCACCGATAATGGTCCCCAGAACAGGTTTACGGCTGTTGTTAAAAACTTTATACAGGGTGACAATTAAGTCTTGAAACGGCTTAATATTTCGTATATAAGGAAAATTTGAAAGTAGATGTGATTGAGGAACCTACTCTATTTAGATAAAATAAAACCTGAACACAAAATCTCACAATAAATACGTTTACTAACCTCAAACGCGTTTCAACGACAATGTCGCCATCCTCAGTGATGCACGGGCTACAGTAACCAAACTATAACTGTATTTTGTGTTCAGGTTTTATTTTATCTAAGTTACTTTCTCACAAGTCAAGCTCATTAGTTATTTTATAAACCTACTCTATGTAAAAATACTATTTTATTAAGAGTTCAAAAAAATTATCCGCCATCTTGGATCCGCCATTTTGAATGTAACTTTGTTTTTTTAAATAGGCAGGCGGTCATGTGATACGTCATTTCGATGTAGAATTTCAAGAAAAAAGCAACTGTAAAATTTGCACATCCATATCTTTAACCGAAATCGTGTTTTTCGTTTTTGCCCCCAATTTGCTGTATTTTTTTACTAATTAGAATTGTTTTTGGATTCAGAATTAAAAAAGCTTTCAAACGATATGCCAAACAACGATATTTGGGAGTATTTAAAATTTTTGAGTTACAGCCATTTTGATTTTTTCATAATTGATTTCGAGTGGTTCAACCAAATATCGTTGTGTGGCACCCCGTTTGAAAGCTTACTTAATTCTAAATCCAAAAAGTATAGTAATATATTTTTTTTAATAGTACAGCAAAATGGAGCAAAATCGGAAAACACGATATAGCTGGTTTTTGGCCGCCATTTTTAATCGGTTAAATATATGGATGTTCAAATTTCACAGTTGGGTTTTTCTTTATATTCTACATCGAAATGATGTATCACATGACCACCTTACTATTTAAAAACACAAAGTTACATTCAAAATGGCGGATCCAAGAAGGCGGAACATTTTTTTGAAATCTTAATAAAATAGTATTTTGTACACAGAGTAGGTTCCTCAGTCACATCTACCTTCAAATTTTCCTTATATACGAAATATTAAACCGCTCCAAGACTTAATTGTCACTCTGTTTATATACAGTATATGTATTTATATGTTCGCACTCTAACGGCCGCATTTTTGTCCAATTTGGCCCGAATTTGGTACATACCTTGATTTTCTAAATCGCTTGAATGAGTTCGTTAACCAAAAAATCCAACAACCTGAAGCACATTTTTTACCGTAATAACGTTTTGCGATTTGTGTACTAAAATGAAACCTTAAAAAAAGTCAACATAGGAGATTAATCCACAAATTTGTTTTTTTTACACGCCCTTTCGGCTCCCTCAAAATCTATCAAAACGTATAATACCGTAAAAGTACTTGGTTCAAATCCACTAGTGGGATTTTATAGTTGGTCAGCTTGTTGAGCGGAACGAAGAAGCGCTTGAGCTGGCTGAGGCGCAAACAAATTCTACTGTCATTTTTCGCACACGCAAGAAGCTATTCAATGTCTTCGTGAGTAAAAACATTTCCCAAATAGTCAGTTGAAACTCTAAAGTCATATAAACTTAATTTTGGAAATTCGTTCAACGCACGTTAGCAGTTCAGCTGAATGGTCGAATTAATTTGTAGACTATTATAATTGTAAAATCCATTTTCAAGTTAGTTATAATTTTAATAAAGTAAAAGCCATTATTGTAGATTTTTTTAAAAGAATTAATGTATTTAGTTTGAGTGTGCTATATTTAAATCATAGGTTTTTACATTTCACTGCATTAAATTTGGCCATATATTAAAAATAATGTATTAAAGGTCAAACGTGACTCTCACAAATCCAATATCCGTGAGATTTGCACAGAACAGTTTTCGTTACTTTCTGTCTAATAGAAATATTATCAAGGACTTTATATTTATCCATTGTTATATTTGTAGCCATACCCGATTGCTATTATATAAATATTATTATTTATACTTGCCTTAGCAATCCTTTTTTGTTTCCAATGGTTTTGCAATCCAAATGGTTTTTATTCGTTTATTTGTTAAATATCATTTTAATCTGTTAATAAGTTTAGTGTAACTGTGAGAAGTGTGTTTTTTGTGTAATATTCGTTCTGATGATGCCTGAAAATGAAAAGGTGAAACAGCTGTAAACGATAAGACTTCTAAAGGGATTGCTAATATATTTATGTCGTAGAAGTGATATACGATACATTTATGAATAGATGTACATTTTGCACGGTATATTTGCAGTATAAGCCACTTAGCAAAACGAAAACACCTTGCCAATAAACTTTCAAGAAATCTGAGACGTCATAAACTCCTAAGATATAATTTAATAACGAAAGACATTCATTTAGAATCCTGCTTCTTCGGCTTATTCAACCAGTAATTACTGTACTTAAATAACATTAATTGATAAGCCTGTAATTAGTCAAGTTTAAAGAGAACTTATAACTTTTGTTTATTATCATTTAATTAGTGTTGGTTCAATAATTGGGTGATTTCTTCTAAAAGAAAGATTTAATCATAAATCAGCCTTTATTTCAATCATTATTCTATCATCTTATAGTATCTATTTCCCGTAAATAAGTTTTGTAAATTTAGAATTATTATACAAATTATATCTGCTAGGATCCATGAAATAATTTTTAGTACAATTTTCTGCCACTCCTAACGTAACACTTTCACTTAAATTTTTCGACGCGTTTCGGAGTTCCTCCATTACAGAGACCTATTTCAGTATTCCTACTCTGAAATTTCAGTAGCGTACTGAAATAGGTCTCGATAATGGAGGAACTCCGAAACGCGTCTACAAATTTAATTGAAAGTGTTACGTTAGTATTGGCAGAAAATTGTACTAAAAATTAGTATTATGTACATTTAATTGAATAGTTAAAGTGCCTCCAATTTCTTTAACTCAGTCAACACAACGTATTAATGTATTTGATGATTTTCTTTATAGCAAGAGGCTATGTTCCTCTTGCAATAAATATAAGACAACAATAAAGATAAAATCTAGCAAAAGATATGACACCCTTTGAACTTAAACGTTGTATCAAACACATGTCAAGGAAATATGTAAATAATTTACCTTCAAGTCCACTTATTACATTGCATTTTATTAAAAACATATTGCGAATAATAAAAGGAACTAGAATGGCAAACATTTTACGAATATCTTCAAACAGGCAGACAAATTACAACAATCAAGTTTCTTTCGTAAGTCAAACCGTATAGGTCATACATCACTAACAATAAAACGATCCTATCTTCCTGCCGATGTTGAGGCAACACCTTTACTTGTTTCAGTGGTAATTAACTTCAGCAAATCTAAATACAAAGAAACACGAAACATATTGAAGCGGCCAATCGACCGATTCAATTGGGGTAATTAATTACATTAACACTCCAGCGGTCGCGCGGGGTACAATTGTATCCCAGTGTTTTGTTTTTACGCGCCATTGTGAGTTGGCAGCCTGTGTGACCTTGAGCAGCCATCTACCTTTTTTGTGAAGTGTCTAGAGTGTGCCAGTTGTAGCTTGACCGTCTTCGTGAACACACAGTGAGTGTTATTCTTGTTTTCCTAGTGACAGTCACTTTTTGGGGTACAAGTGTACCCCACGCGACCAGTCGTGTCCCGGTCTGCATTTAAACTGCTTATAGTTATGTAATAATGTGTTTGTGTAAATATTAAATATAATTACTTTTTTGACACTTTGCTGGTTAGTAATTTAAGTTTTAGAGTAAATATGGGCGATTTAAGTTTTAGAGTAAATATGGGCGACAGTGAACGTGATAGGGAACAAATACGTTTATGGCTAAGAGAGACACAGGACAGTGAAGATGTTGAAAGTGTTTTGGGCATAGAGGATCCAGATGAAGTTGAGAGTAACCCCCCTGATATTGAAACTGTGGATACAAATATTGTTGAGTCAGAACAAGAGAATGAACCTATGGATGTAGATAATATTCAAGAAAATGAAACACCAGGAAGACTACCTGCTGAACACTTTCCTGAAACTATTGCAGAGGAAGTATGTGGCCCTCCTTTTGATTTACGTGAGTTTTATATTGGAAAAGATAAAACAACTAGATGGTATTTAGAGCCTCATATGGCAAATACATCAAGAACACCTCGATATAACATAATTCCGACCTTTCACAGACCTGGCCCTAAAGGTTTGGCAAAAAATGCCAAATCGCACCTTGAATCCTTTCAATGTATAATGAATGATTTAATAATTGAAAAAATTGTCAGCTACACTAATATTTATATCAATAAGAAAAAAGGCCAGTTTAGTCGAGAAAGGGATGATAGACTAACAGATGTTTGTGAAATAAAATCTTTGATTGGCATTCTTTTACTTGCTGGCACTCTGAAAGCAGGCCGGAAAAATGTGATTGAAATGTGGGACAATAGTAATGGCACAGGTGTTGAAGCGATATATGTAACTATGAGCGAGCACCGATTTAGATTTCTCATGCAGTGCCTCCGTTTTGACGATGTGAGAAGTAGAGATGAACGAAGGGCTTTGGACAAACTGGCCCCTATTAGGGAAATCTTTGAGATGTTTTTGAAAAATTCTCAAAATTCTTTTAATCCATCTGATTACTTGACTGTAGATGAACAACTTGTTGCCTTCCGAGGGAATTGTAGGTTCAGACAGTACATCCCAAGTAAAGCTGCAAAATATGGGATCAAGATTTTCGCGCTTGTCTCTGCAAGTAATTTCTACACTACTAACATGGAAATTTATGTTGGAACACAACCGGAAGGTCCATTCAACCTCAGCAATGCATCAAAGGATTTAGTTTTACGACTTGTTGAACCAGTCTCCGGATCAAATAGGAACATAACTGCTGATAACTGGTTTGTTTCTTTGCCGTTAGCAGTATCTCTAATTGATGAAAAATCACTCACACTTGTAGGAACAGTTAGAGGTGACAGACGTATTGTTCCACGTAACTTTTTGGCTGATCGAGATCGGGAAACTTACAGTAGCATCTTCGGATACCATGAAAAATGTACATTAGTATCATATGCAGCAAAGAAAAAAAAAGTTGTAATAGCACTATCCACAATGCACAGTACTGGTGAAATAGATCCTAGCACAGGAGATCAGAGGAAACCGAGCATAATTACAACTTATAATGATACCAAAGTTGGAGTTGACATTCTTGACAAAATGTGCAAACATTATGACTGTGCAAGAAATTCAAGGAGGTGGCCTCTTACAGTATTCTTTCATTTGCTGAATGTGGGAGCTGTGAACTCATTGAACATTTTTAGATCAAACAATAACAGTGCCTTTATCAACCGCTGTGATTATTTGAGGACCCTGGCTCTAGAGCTTATGAAGCCTGAGATTCACCGTAGAATAAATATCCCCACTCTTCCAAAAGAGCTACGTAGAAGAGGAAGATGTCTATTGAAGTTGGAAGAAGAACAGCGGCCTGTGGTACAGCCAAGAGGAAACTCAACCATAGGTCGATGTGTTTTTTGCGGTCGATCAAGGGATAAGAAGACTAGGAGACATTGTGCAAAATGCGACCAGTGGGCATGTGCAGACCACCTGAGAGATGTGTGTGTTCGTTGCTACGAATGAAACTCTGAGTTTAAATCAGTCAGTTTGAACTTTGACATGCAAAAATGTTTGAATTTATGAATTGAGTCATTTATATATTACAGTATTTATGTAACAATAAAGTCAGTGTATTTTGTTGTAAAAATAGTTTTATTTCATAGATAACCCTAATTGAAGTTATAAAAATGTTATATAGCCCCTAAAAAAAAAAAAAAACCGTGTGGGATACGACTGTACCCCGCGCGACTAATTATGTCTTTATTATAGGCGCGACCGCTGGAGTGTTAATTAAAATAAATTCAAATTCATAATAACAAAAGATTAAAGCCAAAGGGTGACTAAAAAAGCCCAAAATTAAGATAAAAAAGTAGTTTCCAATGTGAACAGAGTCTTTATTAATAATTTTGAAGAATTAACTAAAATTGTGTTAGTTGAATACGTACAGACGATGACGTATGCTTTAGCGACAAGATCGAGCCAAAAACTTGCAGGTTCAGACAGGCATCGACTTGTCCAGTCTTGTCTAAATTTGGTTGAAATGATTTAACATTGAAAAGATAGTGGTTTGTTATATTATTAAAAAAGTTGTTATTATTAGATTTATGTTGAAAGGAGAGTTAAATAAGCAAGGAGTAATAAAAATAATTTTGTTATGATAATTTGTTAAAAAGTTATAGACAAAAATGTAAGCGTAAACAAATTGAATTGGCAGAATTTGAATAAAATCCAAAAACAAAGTAGAGTCATTGGTAGAGTTAAAAAGGGTTAAGAAAATAAAGTAATAAAAAATATAAAGTTATAAAGTTGAATAGCTAAAACAAAATAAAGTTTAAATTCATTCTTGGGCATAAAAGGGCCAATAACTCATAAAGTTCAAATGTAATTAAATCATAAAAAATAGAATTTAATAGAGTCAATAATAGGGCATAATCAAGCCAAAGTTCAAAATAAATAAATAAGTAGTTTTGTAAAAATAAAATAAATTAATAAAAAACTTGATTAATTCAAAATAAAAACAAGGGAGAATAATAGAAGGGAAATATTGATAAAATAGGGTATATATATATGTGTAATAAATTGTAATGCCATGTGAGATATGAAAAGAGCTTTAAAGGATGGGAATGAAACGTCGAAAACCAAACGAAGGCAATTAGAGAAACAAAAAAAAGCTGAATAACTAAACAACCAAACAACCTAATAAAAATCCAACACCAGATCAGCGCGTTTCAAGACCAACCGAAGAAGATACAAGCAAGAAAAATTGGAAAATTTCAAATTTACGAGAAATAAATTTCAAAAATTAAACAAAAGTAACGAAGTCCATAAATCAAGAATGAAGAGGAGTAGAAACGCCATTCGAATTCCATAGAAACCAGAAAACGTCAACCAATCCATAGAAGTCAACAAAATCAAAATCCGAAAACGCAAAAAGAAGTTATAGAGTTTAGATGAAATCAATGCCAAAATTGCAAATCGACAGGTTCAGACAGGAACTCAAGACCAAAGCACCCAGAAGGAAGTTATGTCATTGGAAGTACTACGTACAACGAAACAGCGCATTTACCGTAGTTCAATAAATGAAGATAATAATTAAATTAGGCCTAATCGACAGGAAATATAGGCACCAAAATTCATCAAATAAATCAGGGAATATATTAAAACCAAAAAATATATTTCTAAAGCAAGAAATCAGAATTTCTTGTCACCTAGAAGAAGATGCTCGTTTGACAAGAAACAAGTTGAGGACAGAAGCTTGCATCCACTCTAAAATCAGTTTAGGACGAACTGCCAAGGATTAAACATCTGACCGAGCTCCGAGAGTATTTCGAGAAAGTTGAAGTGTGACGAGTTACGGTGTGCGTTACGTACTAGCTCCGGCCTAAAGCAAAGTTTGGTCGTGATAATTTCGGGAGAAGAATATCCATATAAACGGCCTATCTTGCCAAAAGATACTACAATAAACCAGGAGAGGACAACTCTAATAAAGTCCAGGAGAAGACAACTGTAAACCAAAGAAACCATTCTGGGGACCAAGGAGAACAACTTTAAAGTGCTTCAAACAAACAGAAAAGATTACGCGTCGAACTTCTTGTGTTCTGTAAGTGGCAAACAATCATTGTTACTTATAATTTTAAATAAATCCCTTTTTGCAAAATAATAAATAAATTAAATTAAATAAATAAATTCAAGTAGATTCTGGGGAAATTGAATGAAGTAAACTCGTTTAGTAAATTTCATTAATCACAATGGCAAATCGTCGTATGTAAATAATAGAAGCATTAATATAAAAATTTTAATTAATAAATTAATTAATCACTTTGCTACTTTTCGATATACATAAATATAAGTTAAATATTAATAAAATTTCATTGTGTTTTTTGAAAATAATAATTTGTAGTTTCAAAATCAATGCATTTATGTTTTAATTAATAAATCGTTTTGTGTTTTCAATAGAAAATTTTGAATATATAATTTACGAATCCAATCAAAATAATCCTAAAACCATTCAGTGCTCTAGTGTAATTAAGTCAGCAGGTGAGTTATTCACGGATCACTACAAATTTAACTCCAACTAGAACGATCCCGAAAAAGAGTCTAGAATTGAGCTAGTGTACTACACAAAAGACAAAAAAGGTCTTATTAATTTAAATTTAAAAAACTTAAGAATTGGAAACAAAAGATTTTCTTTTTCTTGCCCTCGCCAAACCTCTCAAATTGTTCTAACGGGGTAGTACTAGGGAACAACATCAAATAAGGCCTGAGAACACTTGGGTGTTATTTGATGACCGAAAGTTTTAAATTTAACAGGAAAGGTGGCTTACAAAGCCAATTAAATTCAACAAAGAAAGGTTGTATTTATTAAATCAGTAAGCGGAGGGAGGTTTGCGCGTGGCAATATGTTTGACAACTCTGAGAACTGGGAAAACTAGTATGGCTGTTTAATTTATTGTTTGATGATTTCCAGTAAAGATCATATGTAAATTACCAAACTTTAAGTTCACCAAACAAATTTTAATACGTTTTTTTAATAATATATGACCAATTAACAAACTCAAGTGCAAGATTCTATTGTTTTCTGAAAATATTTCACTGCACTGCATATTGAATGTATTTATTTTCAAACTGTACAGGAACTTTAGTATGAAAATGGTTCAAATAATTCTGATCCATTAAGATTTAACTTGTTTACTTCTTTCTCTTATATCAAGAAGCATCAGTCCAATTAGAACTACTTACAAACCGTGAACTATAAAGAAAATTACTTATTAGCGAATTTCCATAGGAAAATGAGCTATTGCAGTTGCCCTTATGGTGAGACCCAAGGTCGGGAGTAGCAAATAAGCACCGATCATGGTCCCCAGAACTCGTGTCATTAAAAATATATGTATGTGAATATATGGGTTCGCACTCTAGCCGAAGCATTCTAAGTCCGATTTGGTTCAAATTTGGTACACACGTTGGTTGTCTACGTCGCTCGGACGAGTTAGTTAGCCAAAAAAATCCAACAACCGGAAGCACTTTTTTTTTGGACCGGAAGTAACTATTTTTTGAGATTTTTCTACGATAATAGATTTTTTTCTGTACATGTTGTTCTGCACATTTTGTTTTTTTTACGCGACTTTATAGATCGCTTGGTTTCCCCAAGATCGATCAAAACGTAAAATACCATAGAAGTACCCGGTTCAAAGCCATGTGGTTGATTTTACCGTGGGGTTGGTGCACTGTGTAATGAACTGTGTATTGAAAATACTCCCAATATGCGGTATGGCGTGGGTAGCACGCAATGCATTGTGTATTGAATAAACCCCCAATATGCGGTATGGCGTACGAAGCACGCAATGCATTGTATATTGAAGATACTCCCAACATGCGAAATGGTGTGCGAACCATTTTGTAGCTATTCAGCACCGTCGTGAATAGACCTATTTCCCAAATTGTCGGTTGAAACCCTAAAACATAGGCCTATAAACTTAATTTTAGAAATTTGCTCAACTCACGTCAGCGGTTCAGCTGCGTGGTCGAATTATTTTTTATCAATTGCAACTAATGAAAGGTAAAATTGCAAACATTTTATAAAGCTATGTTAAGGTACCTAATAAACTATTATAATACCATATTATTACTACTATGTTAAGCCAGTATACATCAATTTGGTAAAGTTTATGATACATTGCATATGCTACACTGAGGATTAATCTCAGCGAATTTCATAGAATTAGAAGAATTAAGTAGTATAACATACATACGATAACTACAGAACGACAGGCTGCTCATTAATATATCTTCAAATATCGAAATAGCAAAACATCATTCTCTGAAAATAAATAATTGTGCCTTTACAATATCTCTTTATCCGCTCAAGCTGGAAAATTAACATTCTTTACAAAGGTTATTTATATTTTTTCAATCACTCAATAAATAAGACACTATAAGAAACAGTTTCTGGAAAAGCCATCACTGCATCTCCATAACCGGTTAACCTAGAAACTCTATATACGGTAGTAATATTTTAAGTAAAGGACAAACCATTTGTTTGGTGTTAATACATGTTCAAATAGTGTAAATACTGATGTGTAAAGAAAGGAAAATCCTTTTACTTTAACAATCACATTAACTGGAAACTCAATATTTGAAAATAAAGTATATTTTTTTGTTCTTGGTAAGGCTCAAGAAATACATTTTAAGCTATTCCGAAAGAGCAGGAAATTAGAAAACTTTTCCTTTCCAATAAAACGACATTAAAGTTTCTCTGTAAGCTTAGTTAGAAGTATATAAAAACATTTAAGGTATCCTCTGGAAAGGCAGTTACCAATTCTCCAACCGAATGGGCTAGAAGCGAGAAAAATTCAGGAGTAATTTTTCTTGGAAAATTCACCAAAGTTGTTGGGTAGCCGGAAAATATTAAACAGAATTTATTAGTGGAAGCGATAAGGGGGTCCGACATAACAAGAAAATCTTCAGGCTCGTTCCGATTCTACGTTTCGTACCATTTATAAATCTTTCAATTTGAATAACAACTCGTATCTAGATAAGGATGTTTGGATAGTACGAAATGTAATTAAATGTAGAGCAGAGCTGCTGTATTTGAACTGCAGGCCTTGGGTGGAGGGGGTAAATGACAACTGTTCGCTCTGTAATTTGAAGGCTAAAGAAGATATTTTCCATTTGTTAGCGATTTGTCCAATCTTGGGAACAATTAGGAAACAATATTTTGGGAAATTGGAGTTGAGTTGTTAGGAATTACTTGTACACCTTAACGGGGGAAATTTGAAATATCTCGGTACGTACAACAGGCTTGGCAATACAGATGGGAATTAGTCCACGAATTTAATTATTAAAGTTGTAAATTTGTATTTGTTTTCATGTCATTGCTCCTCAATCATTTGTTAATATTTGTGTTGTTGTTGGTAATCTTTGCAAAATGTTCATATTGTTGGTAATCTTTGCCTAGTTTTCATACGTAATTTATTTTTACTTGTCGTCTAAGTATATAGTATTTTCTCAGTATGTGTGAGTGTGAGTCTGTGTGTGAGGGTATGTATGCATGTAATTATGTATGGGTGTCACGCTTAGGATAATTATTTCTTGTTGATTTTTAATGTTTTGTTAGCGTTATGAATGTGACATGTAACTCATAGAGCTAGAGGTGTTAAAGTAAAAAGGTTGAATCGTAAAAACCATTGTCTAAATAAGCTTTCAAAAAGAAATGATTGTAACCTTAATTGTATAATAAAACTTTATTATTAATATTATTATTAATATTATTAAACAGAATTTAAATTTTTTATATTTGTTATTTTGTTAATGTTAACACTTAATTTTACATGTTTGTGGAGAAGAAATGTTTGGTTCCTCAAAACTACGTAGATGGTCCAATATTTGTGTAGTAAATAAATCAAACTACAGCGTATTAAACAAATATACTAGTATAATTAGATAATAAAATAACAAGTAACTCTTAAAGTGTTTTAGAAGCTGAGCTGTGTTAAAATCTTTAACCTTTGGAAAACTTTCGAAAAATGCGTTCACAAAACCCGTAATCTCTTAAAGAATCCGAGATTGTAATTTATCCATATTATAAACCAGACCGAAGACGATAGTCCCTTGGGCTGAGATTCCACCCTTATACAGTTAGGGGAACGTTACGTCACTTTGTCTCATTTACATTCTATCCGCGAGCGAGAGCTTACAAAAAAACAACTTATATATCCTTGTTCATTCTTTGATCTTACGCCACTGTATTATAATTTTAGAATCCGTTTTGTTTAAGGGATTTACATATTTTTAAAGGACAGAGTAGTTTTCCTTAACCCAACGTCGTCGGAATAATTAATGTCTGTAAGAAACTTAGTAACTTTGTCTATCTAGTCTAGCTAAGATTATTTTCGTCACGATTTTCACTTATTTGAATTTCAATATAATTTGTAATTATTTTAAAAGTTCGTTTCAGAGTTAGTTAATCAGCAATAATTGTGAAAATAAAACCACATTTATAAAGGTTTAAATGGAAATAGGAAATAGCAAATACCTCAGTTACAGAAAAAGAACTGAACACGATTATTTACAGATTTTGAAATTACTATATTATACACCATGTCATAAACAAAAAACTGAACAGCTTTGTTGGCGAGAAAATATTTTAATAATAGACTCGTAGGACGTTTATTAAATTGAAAATCAGTAAAACCGGTCAAATAAAAAAAAACAAGATGAAAAGATAGAACTCTTTTTCGAGACTTCGGCTCATGTTTTTTGTTGTTGTTTTTTTTTAAATAACTGTCAAAATCGGGTTTCCTTTACCCAAAAACATATAAAACAATACCCCACACTTTACTTTTAAAATGTTGACTAAAATACGTTTTCCCGACGTGCTACGACTCTTTAACCGAAAAACATATAAAACGATATCCCATACTGTATTTTAAAACTTTTTACCCTCAAAAACGTGACCCCCGTCATGCTACGACTCTTTAACTGTAAAAATCTGTTTTTCCATACCCAAAAACATTTTCAAAATATTGACTCCAAAAACGTGACCAAGATGAGCTACGATTCTTTAACTGTCAACATCGGTTTTCCCGCATCCAAAAACATATAAAATGATACCCTACACTGTTTAAAAAATTTTTACTCAAAAACGTGAAAACATTTTGACCCTAAAACGTGATCCTGACGCGCTTCGACTTTTTAATTCTCAAAATCGGTTTTCCCGTACCCAAAAACTTATAAAACGTTAACCCATACTGCATTTTCAAAATTTTGACCCGAAAACGATAAAAAAAATCAAATTTACGAAATCGATTTGGAAGCAATTTTATAGGTCAAGCACTTTGAAAAAAACATTTTTTGTCTCTTGAAATGCTTTCTAAAAACTCTTCCTTTTCGAGATATTAGCAACTTTATGTCGATTTATTTCAACACGTTTAGGGCCGCTATTTTGTTTTGGGTGATCCGATTTTTATTTTCTCTATGTCATTTTTCTAGTCTTAAATAGACCTGTAAAATGAGGTATCACATGACCATACTTACCATTTAAAAATTTTGAGTTGCCCCCAAAATACCCCATTTTTAGGGGACACTCAAAATTTCCGATTGCTTCAAAACATACTTTTGGTTAAGTTAGTATCGTTCACCAAAGGATATTTGTTTGTTTTAACAAACACAAAAGTTAAAGGGGGGTGGAGTGACTTTATAACCACCCTGCATGTAACGCATGCAGAAACAATGCGATCACAGGAGTTGTTTGCGCTCTTTTACACAACAACATTTGTGTGCGTACAACAACATTGTATTAAATTACGGCGCGGCAAGAGTGCCTGGAAAGTGGCGGGAGAAGCTGTCTGAAACGGGACTGCACGGTTGCTACATAGAGCGCTACCCATAGTTATCTATATTGATGATGAACACTCACATATAGCGTTTGCGCATTGCAAGAAAGCACCAACTACCGCAGTTAAGTGAATGCAAATTTCACAATTACATTACTCTGTAAACAACCTTCAGAGCGTTCTTTAGTATAATGTAAATATACTGAAGCCATCAGTTCACTTTTTCCAATTAGATTTTTATCAACACTGTGACACTTATTAAGAACAATTACCTGACCATTTTATAGAATATATTAACTAAAACTATTTCTTTGAACAGAATTAAATTTTACATAATTTATTCGCACTCCTCAATAGTAGACAGGGCGGGAGGATATCCCCAACATGGGCTCTTTTGGGACTACGTTTTTTGCACCGAGTTGCGACAGATGACGACGCCATCTTGTTTTTTATGACATAATATGCACCGACTTCCGACTCCTGTACCGAGTTGTGACGACGCCATCTTGATGACGTAATATTCACCGACTTCCGACTCCTGGGTTATGCACCGACTTCCGACTCCTTGTTTTTTGCATCGAGTCACCGACTTCCGACTCCAAGGTTTTTGCACCGAGTTGTGACGATGCCATCTTGATGATGTAATATGGACCGACTTCCGACTGGGTTTTTTTTACACCGAGTTGCGACAGATGACGACGTCATCTTAGTTTTATTCAATATAAATGTTGAATTATTAAATGGAAATACTAATACAAGTACAGTTCGCAAAGTAACGATAAGAAGATTAACAAAATATCTCTCAATCTGTTTCTCTTATTGGAAATGGGAACCCATTGAATACGTCTTTAATTCATGATAGTTACCTAGAAACGTTACAGAGACATTCAAACGTTCACGGAAAGCTCTTTCCGGGATCAGGAGATATTTCCTGATTCAACTTGGGAAGAGAGATTGTACAAATACTTCTGTAATATTCTCAAGAACTAAGCATACGATGAACTTAGAGTTACCTCTTATTTATTTTTATCCTCTGCTGTTCAATGAAATACCTCTTTTATACCATGTAATTGTTACTAATTGTATTTTATTAAATTTTGTGGTTTCATTTATTAAAATCATCATTGTAGTGGACTTATTTATTTCCTATCCTGTGATGATTGAAGTAACTCAGATTATAGTACTAGTGTTTTATTATTTGATGATTTTATAATGTTTACGTTAAAAGACAAGTGTTTGCAAATTGTATGTGTTGTTCTATGAAATACTTTATTACTATTATAACAAACTATGGGAGACCAATGCGTGCTCCGCACGCCAACCCCCAATGGAACCTTCTAAAAACAAATGTTATATATTATTTATAATAAAGTTATATGATTAATAATAATAACCTCAAAATTAAGATAATAAATAATGATAAATGTTCAAATCAAATTATTTTTTATATTTCATAACAGGAGTTATAATAATGGTTAAAAGAACCAGCAAGGCTCAGGTCTACACTTTAAAACCCTAACCTAATATCTAGAAATACAAAAATAATTGCTTCAAATTTTGAAATCAGCTGTTAATGGAAATATTGAAACAGACAGCTATATATTATCTGTTCTTTTATTCAATTTATTGTTATGGTAATAAATGTAAATACATGTGTTGGTTTATCATTCTAGGCCTAATCTAAGAATTTTTCCGACAAAATTTACAAATATTGAAATAAAAAAAGGTTTTTATCGAAATGAATTATAGCCTATGTTACTCAGGTAAAGTGTATCTTTTTATCAGTAAAACTATTTTTCAATCGGTTCAGTAGTGCCAGAGATTACCCACTACATACAAATAAACAAACAAACTTTACCTCTTTATGATATTAGTATAAATGTATGAAGAGTTAATAGGACAGCCATACAACCTTCCAAAAATCACACTTATAAGGTTTCTCTATGTGTGTGTCAACGTGTATCTTTTATAGGTTAATAAGTAGCAGAATTTATTTAAAAATATAATTTACTTTAACTGTCATATTATTTTACAGAACAGCTGTTTTATGTTTTTAATTTATTTATTTAATACCAAATGTAAACTGCAGAACAGCTGTTGTATGTTTTTAAATTCTCATGTATTTCTTATGGGGATTTTTGTTATTCGGGGATCTCAAAAACCCCTTAGTTTTTAATTTTAGAAAAAACTTATATTTTTCCCTCGTTCCTTGAATCGATACCTTTAATTTGACACCTCTCCCATCATCCTCCGATTTACCAAATTCCCACAATTTTGAATCTAAAATTTTGCTTACAGAATTATATATAAGGATTGTTTTATACATTATTGATAATGTACCGGTAATTAAAAATCTATAATATAATTTTCAATGCATTTGTTTCAGTCAAAAATTGTGTTTTGATTTTCTGTTTAATTTTAGAACTAGTCTTATACCTGTGTCTCGAACGAAAAAGTATTAAAGTGTATATTTTAAAAATTGCATTTTGGAAGAAAAACAACGAACTACACATTAGTCTTGCAAGATCCACTAATTTGTTTAGCAAATGTATAATGATGTAGTTAGTATATTGTATGACATGATAAAATATACTAGGCGCATTCGTAAAGTAAGTAACGTTTAATATCAAAACTAGTAAAACAATATTTTTTTTCAAGAAAAATTTATTTTGACATGAAAGAGCTAGCTACCTTAAACTATTTTTCTACATAGTTTCCCCCAATGTTCAAACAATTGTCGTAGCGGGATACCAGTTTTTCTATACCTTCTTCATAGAAACTTTCATCCAGTGACGATAGCCAAGATTCCACATCATTTTTCACCCCATCGTCAGATTCAAAGCGTTTGCCACCTAGCTCGCGCTTCAAGTGCAGATTCAAGTGGTAGTCGGTATATGAAATATCCAAAGCCTGCTATGAAGATTCAGTCAGTCGATATTGTAGAAATATATTCATATGTCGGACTGCGAAAGACGTGTTTTGAACTCAGGACTGTGGCGTGAACTCATGTAACTTATGCTAAAGTGGCCCTCCCCATTGAATTAACATTCGAAGTTTTACCTACATTAGAGATAAATTAAAATAAGACCAAAGATGTTGAACACTTATTAAGGTACCTTGAAAATAAAAATCACAAAGTTGTTTTTACTAAAATCTCTTTCAATATGTTACAAATATTGTGGGAGATAATGCAAATCCACAAAATGTTAAGATAGATATGATGGACAACAGTAGTGGATGTGAAGATTAGGCTAATACTGCTATGTACTGATTTTGTTTATTTATAGAAAAAATTTTATATTTTGGTGACCAGTAAACATTTAATAAACATCATTTATTGTTCCGCAAAATATTATCATCTAGCCACACATTTTTTTTGCAAAAACCACGTAAATCCGATGGTTTTTCTTCTTTTTTCTTTATTAGCGTATGAAATACAATAAAAACAAAGTACAGTAAAATGTACGTGGCTTTATGTTCATACAACATAAATATAAATATAAACATTTAAAATTTAGATATTTACTAAAAAACTGTGTTATATATACGGCATTGCATGCATTGTCGTTTCTGACACTAAACAAAATCGACATTGAACCCATAAATCGATAAAATAAATTAAAATGCTAAACAAGACCGTTATAAAAAAAGATCTTTAATTAAATTAGAATACATTAGTTTGCGTTACGATAGATTTACACGTACAAATTTACTAATTGGTTATGTTGTATATTTAAAATATTTATTAAAAAGTTACTAAAATATATGCCAAATTTTTTCTTTTGCGTTTTGAAAATATTTTTTTAAGAGAAGATAATGACATACATTAGTAAAACTTGATTTTCTTTCTGATGTAAAACCAATGACTCTAATTAAAACAAATTACAAGTTCAAAACTCCAACTCCAAAGTTCGCGTTGCATTGTCCTGAAAAAATAATATCAAATTATTGCTGGTTTAATTTTAAAAGTCGAGATTGTGGTAAGAGTTTTATTTGTTTGACGAACAAAGTGAAAGTCGTTTTAAAAAATATATTTGCATGATTAATTTCACTACAAAGTCAATACTTTTCATTTGATTAAAGAATGTACAGTAAGCTATGTTCCACCGAGTTTGTCAGTGTATGCATTAATAGTATCTCCATTAGTATATAATATTATACAGAGTTCGCAGCGAGAAATATCCGATACATTAATTTCTTCTGTAAGTCCTACAATCAATTTGATTTTAAGTATTTTATCAAGTTAAAGCTAAAATTTTGACCATGTTTATGAATTTAGTTCTTCCGTCACCTTAGTTACAAATAAATCTTTTATTTTAGTTTGCATTGCATAAACAAACAAATTCTTTATGTTGTTCTTGTTGAATTTAATGCAATCCGCATTACTTACCATGGTTTGCAGTTGAAAATTAATTTAGTATTACAGTAGTAACTTCTTAAGAAAAACTATTCCAATTAGCACAAACATTTTATTTTACTTTTAATATCCCTTTAGAAGCCCACTTATTACTTCCAGGCATATTTGAATAACAATTACACAACTAAATAATATCACCTAACACTACACAAAATAGTATAATGAAACACATTACTCTTGAAAACTAGCCTCAAAATGTAAACAACAAACCTATGAAGACAAGAGAAACATAAGTCAATTTTCTAAAACAAAACTAATGTGATCTAGTGTGACCAACCTTTGAACAATTGAATAACATACCACCGCCTAGCAACATCATTTTGATGTACTGTAACAAATGAAACTGACCAGGTATGAACTAAACAAACAGCATCGCGACGAGAGTAAAAAGTCATTAAACCTTCATAAATTACCTTTTGAATGTTGAACACACTATGTTTTTGGTACCATATTCAGAAAAGCCGAAACTTTAGAATTCCACAATACAAAAAATATATATTTTTCATTTCTAAACCTTGACTCCCCTTAGCACGTTTCAAAGTAAAATTGGGTTTTCCAGAAGTAAACAAACGCATGAAGTAGACCAGCACAAAAGTAAACACTCAGGCCTACCGGCTACTGAATTTAATTAACTCGGTATTTTCTTTGGGAAAACATTTCATTTCGCAATTAAACTCTCAAGGTGTGTAAGTCCCGTCCTGAAGGTAAAGTAAAAACATTCGACGTTC
This sequence comes from Philaenus spumarius, assembly GCA_018207615.1. Lineage (NCBI taxonomy): Eukaryota > Metazoa > Arthropoda > Insecta > Hemiptera > Aphrophoridae > Philaenus > Philaenus spumarius. The sequence continues at coordinate 4,880 of JAGFPH010001626.1, read as the reverse complement.
ATTTGAAGTTGAAATAACATCAACGGGCTATATTTTCCTACTAGACAAAAGTCCATGGTCTTCACCCTTATTTCAACCAGGTACCTTGTCAAGTGCGCTAACCCCTCTTATACAAGGCCACCGTAGACATTTTTTATTTATGGTAAAACAAGTAATATAATTTGTATTTTAGAGGTAGCTATTCGGATTTTTGCTCAAATTGGAAAGCTTGATTGAACTAAAGCAAAGCATTATGCTATCTATAATTAGTTAAAACTGTAAGTATAACTATGGTGACGTACAATTTTACCATAGGTCAAGAACAGCATTAGACAAGACTTTGTCTTGAATATGATTATTTTATATTATTTCTTGAGTAGTACCTGGGCGACCAAGCATCGCTCAGTACTTTTTTAACTTCCCGCTACCAATAAAGGGAAGTTATTGATTTCGGTCCGATTTTCGAAAGTCGAGTTTTCATTAAATCTCCACGTTTTGAGGTCCCAGGAAGCCATTTTGACTGTTCCCGCCGAGGTGTCCGACCGTGTGTGTGTGTGTGTGTGTGTGTGTGTGTGGGGGTGTGTGTGTGTGTGTGTGTGTGTGTGGATGTATGTGTGTAAATAAATTTTTGTCGTACAGTTTCTCAAAAACGAATCAACCGATTGAATTCTACGACATGTCATTCGAAAGGGTGTATCAAAACTTAGATCTGATTAGATTTGAGAGTTAATCCATCGAGCCAATCCAAAGAAATTAAAAAAAATAACCTAATTTTTTTTTGAAATTTTTATGTTTTTTAAAAATAACTTTAAAGCGTGCGAAAAAATCTTAATAAAACCATGTATACATTTTTTGTGCTTAAAAAACTTCGTCGACTGCTTTTTTGAAAATGAAAATCGGACGACGCATTCAAAAGTTATCGTTGTTTAAAAATTCACAAATTTTCGTTTTTTGGTATTTTTTGGTATTTTTTTAACATATCTTCCAGATTTCTCAACCAATCAATATAAACCTGTGCATTTTCTTTTTGTGCTTTAAAAACTGCGTAGAATGCTTTTTTAAAAATGAAAATCGAACGACGCATTCAAAAGTTATCGTTGTTTAAAAATTCACAAATTTTAGTTTTTTGGTATTTTTTGGTATTTTTTAACATATCTTCCAGATTTATCAACCAATCAATATAAACCTGTACATTTTCTTTTTGTGCTTTAAAAACTGCGTAGAATGCTTTTTTGAAAATGAAAATCGGACGACGCATTCAAAAGTTATCGTTGTTTAAAAATTCACAAATTTTTGTTTTTTGGTATTTTTTGGTATTCATTTAACATATCTTCCAGATTTATCAACCAATGAATATAAACCTGTACATTTTCATTTTGTGCTTTAAAAACTGCGTAGAATGCTTTTTTAAAAATGAAAATCGAACGACGCATTCAAAAGTTATCGTTGTTTAAAAATTCACAAATTTTCTTTTTTTGGTATTTTTACAAATAAACTCATTTTTAAGCGTTTAAAATTCAAACTAAGCGGGAAGTTCTAGGGTTGGCCTGCACGGTCAACCAATTTTTTTAAGGAAAATGTATGCAAATACGAATCACATACAGAATTTGTTTATGTATTTTAGATATAACAAATAATAATTATAATCATTAGATAATTTATATTACCTTTATAGAAATATAAAAAATGCAGAAACTGGTGAAAAGGGTTTTAGAACGGTTAGTAACAGCACAAAAATAATGTTTTAGTTACGATTGGTGTTGAAATCAGCTGATAATGGAAATATTACAGGAAACAGATGATTACTGTTATATTATTATAGTCAATAAATATATGTAATAATTTAAAACTCCATAAGCCCAATGTTAAAAATTTTCAATTTTCAAACGAGTCGTTTAGAAAAATACGAGTTTTCCTGAAGTAGTTATTTTCAAAAATCGATTTTTTAGACCCAAAAGCCTCTAATTCTAAACTTTCAGCAAAATCCTTCCGCTGGATCTCGAGATTGCTCGTACGTACAAACAAACAAACAGACATTGCTCGTACTAGAGTTTAGGAAATTATGGGTACTTGAATATATGTTTTGGATTTTTATGTTTATTCTTCAAATTGGTAAATTTGCCATGAACCCACGTTAACTGGTTTTTCCAAACTAAGGAATGGTTCCTACAAAAAATGTTCGCCCGTGTGAATAACAAGGCGAAAATTTGAAACTATTTTTAAAACACAATAATTACATTTTATATGTTTCTGTAAATCTGCAGCGTAAAATGTTTAAAATGATACTTCATTTGTACAAAATTGTTTAAAAAATTGCAACGATATGTGCTAAGAAATTCCTTAGCGAATATAAGATAAAAATTATTAATTAATTAGTAAGGGTTTCGCTTCTTAGCAATAAGTACACAAAATACCAAGTTAGTGAAATAATAACATTACTTTTTACACAAGACACTACAGACTTATATATAGTGTTTTTTTTAAGACTTATATTACTTAAAGGCCAGTTTATAATATCCCTATTTTGTATCTTACTCCATGAAAATCAGTTGAGGACACATCGATTTGTTAAGTGCAGACAGAGTGTGCAAGCTAGTCTCAGACTTTGACTGGCAAAGACTATGTCTGAAACAAATTCTGGAGCTCGAATGTCCACTTTACTGAATCTCTTTGACAAGATTCGAAGTACTTAATCAGCCTCGTTATTATACCGCCTCTAACCAAATCATTTTGATAATATAACAGAGCAATCCTACATCTAATATCAATACTAAACCTGCATGTCATTAGAATGTATACCTTTCAGCAAAAATTGTAATATACATGAATAAGTTTAGCTGAAGTAGTAAGTACATTAATGTACATAGGTCCATTAAGGGCTAGAAATAAGCAAAATTTTATCAAAATCGTTAGAACTTTTTTTTGGCCAAAAATGGGGTTGTTTTTCAAAAATTTTCAAAACCTTCTTTTTTGTGCATCTATACAGGCCTAATTGACATGTTTGGTGCAAATTTGTTCGAAATCGATCGAATAGTTTCTTTGTATACATACAGACATACATACAGACTGAAATTTTGTAAAAACCACTTTTTTGAACTCAGGGGGTCCCAAAACGGATATGTCCACAAAAATCTCAACATCGATTCTTTTTGCGATCACTATACTTTCTCTATACTATGGTATAGTGAGAAAGTAAAAATTTAAAGACAAACAAAGGTATAGTTTTGATTCATGGTTCCAATTTAAGTTCCAGTCGAGATAAGCATTTAGTTTGGTTGTATATTTTAATTGCTAAATCAGACAATATCTGTTTGTATAATTACAGTAATTTATGAAGGTAATTATAGTAATGAAGGTAATTTGTAATTTCAAATGTAATGAATTACAAGTAATGAAGTTACAAATGAAGGTAATTTGTAATTACAAATGTAATGCATTACAAGTTATGAAGTTACAAATGAAGGTAATTTGTAATTACAAGTGTAATGCATTACAAGTAATGAAGTTACAAATTAAGGTAATTTGAGTCCTGAAGCTTGGCACATATTATTTCTTATAATAATAAGAAAAATAAAAATTTCTTATTTGTACAGAAAAGTAAAAACAATTAGTTGTGTTTAGATTATTTGTGTCTAATTTTAATTTTCAAGTTCATTCGGATATTATTATTTAAAAACTGGTGGAAAACGTTATTTTTAGCTGTAACTGGCTCATAGCCGATCGTTTATAGCCTATAGGAGACGAAGATCGTGTTTTCGAACTAAGATAGTTCGAGCTGGACTAAACTCACTTAGCTCATCAGGCCAGGGAACTCTCAATGTATACCCGATATTGCTTTCATTTTTTTATTAATGTCTGTGATTCATTACTAGTAATCATTGAAAACTAGCAACCTTCGTACATTGAAGTAAAATGTATCAAGGACCCAAACATGAATTATTTGATAATTGCTTGGATTTAGTTGCCAGTGGTGATAATCCATTTATAATGTTCAAGATGGAAATGTTTTAATTTAATTTGAACGTTATCACTTGTATTAAAATGAATTGGGTTTTTCAAGGTTTAATGAAATATCAATTGACAATTTGAACTTCGTGCAGTCTTAGTCAGAATTTTTAAGAAAGCGTAAGAATCCCGGTTGTAACTTGGTTACTGGCTACCAATATACCTGCCCTGTATGCCGCTCCAAACCGTCTTTGTTAGTAAACTGGTATAAAGTAAATGCACTAAGAAAAAAAAGAGAAAAAAAACAAATATGAGAGAAAATTTGTCAATAGTTAGTTAATAACACAAATAGTACTTCAATTTTATTATAATTACTTGTTCGGACATTTGCCATAATTTGTGTGTTAAATAATCAAACACGACCCCTTCCTGTTGGCCACTCCTTAACACTCTGGCCAGTTGTCAGTCTCACTCCAACTTATCAACTAGACGCTTGCCATCAATTGCGTGTGCTTAGTGTTTGAATTGTGTTTTGTCTGTGGTTGGTGCGTTTGACTTCTCAGTCTTAGCTTTGAGATGTATCACGTAGATATTTAAGGTTAGTAATAATTTGTGGTTTTACTTTGTTCACTCTTACATATGCCTAGGTGCCTGGGTTTGTGTACCGTTAGTTTTAGTCACTTGAGAACTGGAATTGATTTGTATTCCCGAAACGTCGTGTTTGATTATTTAACACACAAATGATGGCAAATGTCCGAACAAGTAATTATAATAAAATTCAACATCCATCATTAACTAACAATAACTTCAAACAGAGAGTACTTTAATGTCTTGACAATGCTCCAGTGATCTTCTAAATTAAAGCTGTAATTAATTAAAAGACTTTGGCATTGTCAGATTAGAGAGCCTTTATTAAAAACCCGTCAATCTCACAAGAAATAGTAAAAGTGCAGACG